>CM077084.1:108576831-108675980 GCA_039513925.1 Platanthera zijinensis | reverse complement strand
TTGGAGGCTTGGGCAGTGCTTGAGTTGGATTTCATTTCTTTGAATGGAGGAGATGGATACCTTTTCATGTGATGGAGGGGAGTTCCTTTGGAGAAATCAAACACTGTAGGATTAATCTCATGGAGGAGGAGGGAGATAATCCTGGCATAGCTTGGTTTTTTCACACTTTCTTTGATCTTGTCCAGTATCATCATTCCAAACTGGAATTTCTTCCGGCATACTATGGCTTGCATAACATCAAAAAAGTTTTGGGAAATTTCTCTGAGGGAATAGGTTTTGCATAGAAGAACTTTGGCAATCACATGCACAAGGAATTTGCCATCTGAATTATAATCTGCACGGCGGAACGAATATGCTTCAGGGTTTATTCCATAGAAGAAACTGGTTCTCTCGGAATCTTCAGGAGTCAGATCATCTTCTTCATCCACCACTGGCAATTTTAACAGAGTAGCTAAGGAAGTTTTGTCCAGACGGATTTTGATTCCACTGACCTTGGATTTTAGAACTGTACCATTGCGCTTGACCTTCAGATTCTTGTAGAACTCTTCCACTGCAGAAAATAGGATCTTACACGGCGTCTGTAATAGGAACGACAGCCGGCTGTGTCAAGGAGAATAAGAAGGTTTCGGAAGTCATCGGAGAGATCGGCGATTCCATCTATAACCAATTCGGACCCGATTCTGATCTTTGATGGAGGAGCCATCGAGTTCTAGAGTAACGGATTCTGGAGAAGACAACGCTCTGCGTTCTGGAAGGCGAAGCGCCGACGAGTACTCGAGAAAGGTTTCGTGGAAATTGATTACGGGATCATTCTATTTATATACATAACCCTAATTAGGTTTAAGATTGGGTTTTAAAATAAAAAATACCTTATAAGGGGGCGGCAAAAATCGAGGTGTGCGAAAAGAGAAAAATGAGATTTTCAAAGTTCTGGAATTTCCAGGTACTCGATTATATATCGGCATACACGAGTAATCTGTTGTAACCTACACGAGTAAGTCGAAGACCAAGTAGATCATGAAGTACTCGAGTGAGTTACTAAGTACTCGAGTATGAAGAATATGTACTCGAGTGAATTTTTTACCTACACGAGTAGATACTTTGAGTTACTCGAATATATTGTAATGTACTCGAGTGAATTTTTTACCTACACGAGTAGATACTTTGAGTTACTCGAGTATATTGTAATGTACTCGAGTGTAGTCGTGTAACTACTCGTGATTGTTTCCAAGTACTCGAGTATGTGAGTACACTTACTCGAGTAAGTCACTTTGACAAAATATTTTTCTCGAAGTACTGATCTTTACCTCCACCAACTTTTAACTCTGAAACTTTGATAGAGACCACTAATCTTCTTTGTTGAGCATCCCAAGTTCAGTTTTGAAGAATGAGAACTTGGTCTCATCTAGCGGCTTCGTGAATATATCTGCAACTTGCCTATCTGTGGAGACGTATTGTAGATCTATGTCTCCATTCTCCACATGCTCCCGGATGAAGTGATATCGAAGCTCTATGTGCTTTGTCCGGCTGTGGGAGACTGGGTTGTTGGTGATTGCTATTGCACTGGAAGAGTCGCAAAGCAGAGGGATGTTCTGGAACTTCATGTTATAGTCTTCAAATTGATTCTTGATCCATAGAAGCTGTGCACAACAGCTCCCTGCAGAGATGTACTCTGACTCAGCCGTTGAAATTTCCACACAGTTCTGCTTCTTACTGCTCCAGGAAATAAGTCTTCTTCCCAGGAATTGGCAAGTCCTAGAAGTGCTTTTCCTGTCGTCTTTACTTCCTGCAAAATCTGCATCTGAAAATCCAATTAGTTCACTGTCATTACCTCTTGGGTACCATAAGCCAAGATTTGGTGTACCTTTGAGGTATCTCAAGATTCGCTTTGCAGCAATATAGTGAGATTCCTTAGAGTTCACCTGAAATCTAGCACATACACATGTGGAAAACATTATGTCTGGTCTACTTGCGATAAGGTAGAGCAAGGACCCAATTATGCTTCTGTACCTTGTTTCATAAAAAGGTTTCCCTTTCTCATCCTTGTCCAGAGACATAGCTGAGGCCATTAGAGTCCTCATAGAGGTTGTGTTCTCCATTCCGAATTTCTTAAGTAGCTCTTTGGTGAATTTAGTCTGTGAGATGAAAATTCCATCCTCAGATTGTTTCACCTGAAGCCCTAAGAAATACTTCAGCTCTCCCATACTGCTCATTTCAAACTCCCCTTGCATAAGTTTAGAAAACTTCTTGCAGAGGTTGTCATCCGTAGAGCCAAAAATAATGTCATCAACATATATTTGTACCAGCAAAATCTTGCCTTTTATTTCCCTAAGAAATAATTTTTGTCTATCTTTCTCTTGTGAACTTGCTCTCAAGAAGGAAGCTAGACAGCGTCTCATACCAAGCTCGGGGAGCTTGTTTAAGACCATATAATGCTTTTTGCAGTAAGTAAACATGATTGGGAAAGTTTGAATCAACAAACCTGGCGGTTGCTCTACATACACTTCTTCCTTAATGTTACCATTTAAGAAGGCAGACTTTACATCCATTTTATAGACTGTAAAGCCCTTAAGTGCAGCATAAGCAAGGAATAGCCTGATCGCCTCCAGTCTTGCCACTGGAGCATATGTTTGATCAAAGCGATTCCTTCTTCTTGACGATAGCCCTTGGCGACAAGTCTTGCTTTATTCTTTATAATTGTTCCATCTTCGTCCATCTTATTCCGGTAGACCCATTTTGTCCCGATGACATTCTTACTCTTGGGTCTAGGAACAAGTGTCCAAACTTTGCAACCTTTGAACTGATTCAACTCTTCTTCCATGGCTAGTATCCAGGATGCATCCGAGTTTGCTTCCTCAAACTTCTTAGGTTCAACCTGTGATAGAAAGCTCAAGAATAAATTCACCTTAGTTGTACCTCTCCGGGTTCTGACACGATCCTGAGGATCTCCTAAAATTTGATCTAAGGGATGATCCTTCAAGTTTCTGAACTCTAGAGTCCATGCATCTGGGATCTCTTCAGCCACTGGTGTTGCATCTTCAACTGGGATGTGTTCTTCATCTTGATCATCTACCTCTCCAATAGGGGTTGTAAAGGTGATCTTGATGAACGTCTCATCTTTATCTTGAGTAGGCTCATCCAAGCTAAGTTCCTTCATCTTGGTACCTGCATCTTCAATGAGCACACTATAATAGTTGCTTTGCAGCAAACTCGTCTCATCAAATACAAGGTGTATCGACTCTTCTACCACCAGAGTTTTTCTATTAAATACTCTATAGGCCTTACTATGGCTACTATAACCTACAAAAATACCTTCAAAGCTTTTCTTGCTAAACATGGTAGTGCGATACTTGCCGTTGTTTAGTACGAAGCACTTACAACCAAAGATTCTAAAATATGAAATGGTTGGTTTCCTGCCTTTTAGAAGTTCGTAAGGAGTCTTATCAAGGTTCTTGTTGATGAGAGCTCGATTTTGCATGTGACAAGCGATGTTGACGGCTTCAGCCCAGAAATACTCTGGAAGTGAGGCATCACTCAACATAGTCCGGCAAGCCTCTATGAGTGTTCTGTTCCTTCTCTCAACTACTCCATTTTGCTGTGGAGTGCGAGGAGAGGAAAACTCATGAAAGATACCTTGACTTTCGCAGAATTCTGTCATGGCTCCAGACTTGAATTCCGTTCCTTTGTCACTTCTGATTTTGACTACGAAACAGTTGTATTCAATCTGGATTTGCCTAACAAAACTAGTGAAAGTACTGAAGGTGTCTGACTTGTGTTTTAGAAAGAACACCCACGCAAAGCACGAGTAATCATCCACAATAACCAACGTATATTCCTTACCTCCCAAACTTCTAACTTGCAGTGGACCAAACAAGTCCATATGGAGAAGTTGTAAGCTTCTATTGGAATCCTTGCCTATTATGCTTTTAAATGAACTCCTTGTTTGCTTGCCTTTGATACAGGCGTGACAAAGACTGTCCGTAACGCACTTGACATTAGGGCATCACGTACTAAGTTTTGGGAGAATAGTTTATTAATAGTTTTGAAATTAATATATGCTAGTCTCTTGTGCCATTTGTCAGCAAGAGATGCACTACTTTTTGCTAAAAGACACACTGGTGTAGACGAGTTTATACAAATGAAGTTTAAACAGAAAATATTTCTGCTTCGAGTGCCTGATAAAACAGTTTTCCATGTTGTCAATCGATTTTATCAAACACTTGTCAGCATGAAATTCAACCACGTATCTTTTGTCGCATAGTTGGCTTATGCTGATGAGATTGTGTTCCAATTCTTCAACATATGCTACATCCGAAAAGGATACGCTACCGTTAGTAATCGTACCGTAGCCTTTAGTTATTCCTCGATCTGAACCTCCAAAGATGACCTTTGGTTCGTTGCAGACTTAGGTGAAATTCTGGAGTAGGCTTCTTGTCCCTGGTCATATGCCGAGAGCATCCACTGTCCAAGTACCAGATTGGTATTTTGGTGGTCTTTGGACATACCTGTAATTACAATCACTTAGCCTTAGGAACCCAAACAAGTTTGGGTCCTTGGTCTCGAGTTAGAATACTCCCCCTACGAGCATTAGCCTCATGAGTGGTCATTCTCACGTTGCTAACTTGAGGGGTTGCAACATTTCTAGGATTGAACCAACAATCAATGCCAAAATGACCAATTTTCCGCAGCACCAACAGTCAAACCTGTTGTATCTTTGCCTAGTATATTCCTGCTTGATTTTCTTAAGTGATGGTCTAGTAGGAACTTCACTCTTGGAGGAAGAAGCTTCATGATGATGGCAGCTACATGAAGTCTTCTCCTTCATAGGCTTTTCCACAATAGGTTTTACCTTTGGTGTCTTCTTGATGTTATGACCATGAGCATATGGTCCATAGTTCTGAAGTTGAATCTCTTCATAAGGTGCCTTAAAAACACTCTCGCCAAAGTTACGAGGACGAGTCCAACCTTGGTATCTTGACTTAGGCTTCTCGGGGATCGGCCTAGAGAAGTGTCCATAGGTGCGAATCATAGTCAAGTTTGTTCGTAGGAAAGATAACTTTCTTGAACAATACTGGTTCCAAGGGAGCTTTCCCCTTTTCTTTAGCTAGAGCCTTCTGGGCAGCCTTATTCTTTCTCTTGGCCTTGTTTCTCCTAGAAGATTTACTAGAAGCACCAATGTGGCCTATACCAGCACCCTTGGCCTTAGCTGAGAACTCAGCAACGAGTGGAAGAACTGTCTTAGGCTTGGAGAAACTCTCAGCAAGTTTCTTCTCAGCCTCGAGTTGTTGTTCCAATTCTTTGATGATTTCATCTTTAAGGTCGAGGTGCTTGAGAGCTTGATTGTATTCTTCCATAGCAACATTGAAGTTCTCTTGAAGAGAATTAGTCTTGGTTACTTCTTCCCTCAAGCTGCTCTCACTAGCCTGTAGAGATTTTATTTCTTTGGCTTGAGTTTTCACGACTCTGCGACATTTTTTGTAAGCCGTGAGTAACTCCTTATACTGTCCCATGAGTTCAGATTCATCTTCAGAGGAATAGCCCTCTTGCTCATTATCATCATCAGATTCAGAGAGAGGAGTGTGAGATTTTACCTCCCCAGTGAATTGGGGGACTTGTTCATCATCAGAGTGAGCCATGAGCCCGAAGTAAGCTTCCTCTTCTTCACTCGACTCAGATGAGTCGGAGTCGCTGAGAGTTTTGCTCTTCTTGGCTAATTAGCTCTTCTCTGTCCTCTTCTTGTGGTATGAAGATTTCTTTTCCTCTCTTCTGCCACCCTCTTTCTTTTTGTGAGGGCAGTCCGTGATGACGTGACCTGGCTTATTACAACAATAACAAACGATGTCAGTTGAAATTTGTTTGTTCTGTTTGGAGTTATACCTGTCATGGCTGCTCGAGCCATTCTTTCGCTGATCACCGTTATGTCGTGATCTTCTGTATGAGGCATCTTTGCCTCTCCATTGCTTCTTCTTATTCAAGAATTTCTTGAACTGCCGCGAAAACAAAGAGAACTCTCCTTCAGATAGTTCTGAGCCTGAGGTGCTTTGCTCGGAGCCTTCTTCTTCACTTACTTCTTGAGGAGGTGCTGGCAAGGCAGCTTTGCCCTTCCTTGAACTGTTAGCCTTTAAAGCAACCGCCTTCTCTTTTGAGGAGAAGCGACTTATCTCTTCTTCAGCTTTTCTGGAGTTGATTTGCAGTTCATAGGACATCAGCTTGCCAAATAGATTCTGTGGATCTGTCTCTGCTAGTCTGCCAAACTCTCGGATGACACAGACTTTATTGTCCCATTCTTTGGTGAGAGATCTCAGAAACTTATCATTCAGCTCCCCATTAGTAAAGACTCGGCCATACACTCTCAGTCCATTGACTATCTTAAAGAAGTTTTCAAATGTGTCAGCTATGGGTTCCTTGTGACCTTGTCGGAAGGCTTTATATTTCTGATTCAGTAGGGACCTCCGATCATCCCTCACTTCTTCAGTACCTTCCATTAAAGTAACTAGGGACTGCCACATCTCTTTAGCTGATTGGTAGTGAATTAGATTCTGCAGCATTGAGTCATCGACTGCACTTGCGATAATATTTTTAGCTTTCTTGTCCAGGGAGACAAGTGCAATCTCGTCCTTATCCAAGTCCATCAACTTCTTTGGGACCTTTTTGGTTGGGTCTATTGTTGATGCAGTCATAGGAACATGCGGACCTTCTTCCACAATCATGAAGATCTGAGGGTCTACTGCTTCCATGAAGAACTTAACTCTTTCCTTCCACATAGGAAAATTATTCTTTGTGCAGATAGGGAGCTTAGTAAAATCCTTGGTCTTACTCATGCTTGATACTTCTCTGGAGACAACTTGGTGAGGATTAGATCAAGGTGTTAACCTTTTAACGATCAACCTCCCTCTGATACCAATTGAGAGCGCTAAGTTGTCAACCTAAATCACCTAGAGGGGGTGAATAGGTGAATTTCGTGTCAAATGCGGAATAAAAAAAATATAACACAGCACAGATCCGTAATCAAGCAATCACACAGACGACAAGAGATTTATAGTTGTTCCCCAATCTTGGGTACGTCCACTTTTCTCACCGATCTAGCAAATCACTAGACTCGGATACTCCACTATCTCGGATTGCAAAAACAATCCTACACCTCGGAAACACGTTCCTACAAAACTCGATCCCAAACGGATCTACACTCGGAAGATAAAACTTCCTACCACTCGGAGAAAGATCTCCTACAATGAAATTTGTTTGAATAAAGTTTACAAATAAGAATATCACAGATCTGGATCTTTGACATAATCTTCTTCTTGAGAGCTTTTCGGTTTGAACAGAAACAGTTGAAGAAGACTTGACTGATATCCACGATTCTGAGATCTGGAATCACCACGATCAAGAAAGTAAATCAGAGACGATGAAGCTCGGAGAGATTAGATGATTCTTCTTGAGTCTGGATCGCTAGAGAATCAGAGATCGATAGCTGCGGCTGAGAGAAGACGATCCAGAGCTTCTTCCGAAAACGGTAATGGCGGCGGATGAGACAATTAGGGTTTTCGGGATTTTCTCTTTCTTAAAAGATAATCTCTTTAAACGCGTATCTTTAGTCAAATCTGAAAAGACCTATTTATAGGCTATCTCCAATGGACATAATCGTAATTAAGATTGACACGTGGACCAATCAGAAAAAGGTTAATTTCAAATCTCCGTCAATTCTGGACTTAACGATTTCTGGAATTCTGAGCCGACATACTCGGGTTAGATAAGATACTCGAGTATAAAGGTCTGCTACTTGAGTAGATAAGAGAAACATGTACTCGAGTAATAGAAATGACTACTCGAGTGCCTTGGAAGAACTACCCGAGTTACTCTAGACAGATTACTCGAGTAAGTAGAAACATCTACTCGAGTACTAATCCAAACTACTCGAGTATAAGAAAAATCTACTCGAGTGCTAAGCCAGTCTACTCGAGTATAAGAAGGATCTACTCGAGTGCTAAGCCACTTACTCGAGTATATGAGCGAAGTTACTCAAGTATGTGGACTTAGAAATATTTAGACTGAACAGTTAGCACTACTCGAGTATAACTAAGAGACTACTCGAGTATGACTAAGGCTCTACTCGAGCACACAAACACCTACTTGAGTAAGGAAAAGAGGTACTCGAGTATATGAATGGATTTACTCGAGTATATGGACTTAGAAACTTTCTGAGATGAGAAGTCCAGATCAACTCGAGTACGATCAGAACACTTACTCGAGTAACTTGAGAACTACTTGAGTATGTAATCCAATCTACTCGAGTACTAAGTCACTTACTCGAGTATATAGAAGATACTACTCGAGTATGTGGACTTAGAAAAAATTTCTTCTTAGAAAGTCTTCAATACTGCAGAGTCCAGTAGTCCAAGTGCATGGAAACAAAGTGTACCCCAATAGAGAGGCTATACATGAGTCAACACCTTGGATCACACAATGAGGAATTACATTGTATGGTCCTGTGTTTGATGACCCACTATAGACTGACATTGGTTTACACTTGGCAATAGAGTCCTGCATGCACAACTTAAACACAACATCAAATACAACTTAATTCATCTTAGTTTTAGGTCTGACTTCCCACAAATCTGGGGTATTGTGAAGACAATTCCCAACACTTACGACCATCATTCCAGCTAATCGAGCTATTCCCTTGCTAGACTTCTCGTCCATCCACCTGCCAAAGCAGTGCATCGTGGCCTGCATAACTTCCTTCCACCTTGCGAAGCTGTGAAGGTGACCCGCACTAGTAATTTAGTTGTTCGTTATTTGCTAAAACCTCCATGCCTTGTTTTTTTAGCCCATACAATTAATTTTCTAAACAATTTAATCACACAACCCAACCTGCTTTCCTTGAGAGATTGACACATGGGGAGTTACTCTCACATTTTATATTAGTTGAGCGACTGGTGCACTTGCAGAATGCGCACCAAGTTTTTGGCGCCGTTGTCGGGGAATGCAGGTGTTGTGTTAATCTTTTGTTTAAGAAATTGTTATAAGGGTTGTTTTTTATTTCTTTTATTGTAAGTTTATGCAGGGGTGTGGCTCTGGTTAGCTTATAGAATTTGATCCTGAGAGTGAGCGGATGTTGCGTGCACGCCGCAGTACTGCAACTGACATGAATGGGATAAGAATTAATGGGATTGATTGAGGGGGTGAGGATTTAGCCCAGGTCTATAAAGTTGCTGATGAGCATGATGTTGTCCGGCCAAGGCCTCGGAAGATGGGTGATTACACCACTCTTACTGTTGGGAGAGTGAACCCTGGGTTTCGCATCACTATTACTAATAATTTGTTCAAAATCAAGCAGGCTATCTTAAACCTCATCCACAATATTTCTTAATTCTCGAGGATGGCAAGTGAAGACCCATATCTTCACTTGGCTGAGTTCTCCAAAATTTGAGGGATGTTCCAGTATGCCTGTATCTCTGATCATACGGTGAAGTTAAGGCTATTACCCCTCTCTCTTTGAGACAAAGCTAAAGAATGGATCCATACCATTTTGCTGACAGTCACTGCCACTTGGAATGCGTTGTCACCCAAAATCCTGGCAAAATTACACCCTGTGTATAGAATCAACAGTGTAATGTGAGAGATTGCCACCTTTTGTCAACAGGATCAAGAGACTCTTGCTGAGGCATGGGAGAGGTTTATGGACCTCCTGCGAAAGTGCCCTCAGGATGAGTTCCATTCGTGGAACTTGGTCGAAAATTTTTACTTAGCTATTGAGCTAAACTACCAAGATATGATCAATGCTATTGCGGGAGGCATATTAATGAATCACACTCCTGAGGATGCACTCAAGATCCTTTAGGATACTACCTCTCATAGTTCTTTTTGGACGGCTAGTAGGAATGCCCCGAGGAGTATAAGGGGATTAATTGAAGTGAACACTACAGTGCTCCCAGCAGATCCTGCTTCATCACTACTTAAGAATATATCAATATTGTAGGGGCCTTACTCTACATCTGCTCTGGGGATGACAATTCATGCCAAGTTTGTGGGAACCTTGGGCACCATGCTTATGAGTGCCTCGCCGGTGAGCTATATTATGACTTCCTGAATCTGAATATAGATGAATATGTCAACTATGCTAAAATACAAAACCGTACTGTACCATTTTCCAATACTTATCACCCGAGTGTGAGAAACTACCCATTTTTTTGTTGAATCAAAATGCATCTAGCCAATGATGGAAATCGGGGCAACATCCATTCGATACTCAGGCCTCTTGGAGCTAACTGAGGCCACCACAATTGGGTTATCCTCAAGGTGCTCTATAGGATCAAGCGCATACCCAACTATTCCAAAATCCTGGACCGTTGGAAAGGGTGCTACTTAATTTCTTAAACAAGTAGCAGAGCGCCACTAGTCAAGTGAAGGAACGTCGGACCCAACAATCCCCCCCGACATCTAGCATAACCCGTCGGCTCAAAGGTGGGGTTACTATATGGCCCACATGGATCAGAGGTGGGGTTACCACATGTCCAAAGTTTTCCTGACCTGCCAGACCTACACAAGTAGAAGGGAAAAATCGGGATTTAATAGGGCCCCCCCTCCCGATCTTGAACCTGTTACCTCCTCTGATACAAAATATAGGATCAAGCGCATACCCAACTGTTCAAAAAGACCGGACAGTTGGAAAGGGCGCTACTAAATTTCTTAAATAAGTAGCAGAGCGCCACAGGTCAAGTGATGTAACGCCAAACCCAACATGCTCCCTTGGAAAAAAGAAGTACGCTGCAAGAGATGATGGAGAAATTTTTGGAGGTAGCCCAGTCTATTATTGTAACGCCCCTGATTTGTTAATGTTTAGTTAATTCTTTATTTGGTGTATTTATAACGTCAGGGCGTTACGTTAATGCATGATTGGCATGTGCCATTGTTAGAGCATGGTTTTAGCTCCTAGGTTTTCTATGTGTGGCTGGTTTTGCCTGTTTACAAGATTTCCTAGCGAGTCGGGTCTGTTTTGGTGACTCGGTGGAGCCTCTTTGGGAATGCTTGTGTTTTTTGCTTCGGGAGGTGTTTACCCGAATTTGTTAGTCAGATTTTGATTTCGGAGTTCTCCATTGGATTTGTAGCGTCGGGTACTTAGCTACAGTGCGATTTTTATAGAATTCTGGGTATGTTTAGTTTTCGGATCGTTTTTGACATTTTATTTAATTAATTATGATATCCTATATTAAAATAATTGGATAAAGAAGTATAAATAGAAACCCATCGCGTCAAAACCTTATTTATTGTCTCCCACGTGAAACCGTCAGCCTGTTGTTAAAGAACGAGAGCGGCGGACATCCCAAAGTCTTCGGCCTTCGATTTCTGGAGCTTTGGTGCTCGATTTTCGTCTTTGGAGAGTGGATCTGAGTAAATATCGCCTAGATCGATGTTTCTACTGTAAGCTTTCCAGTTTTGTGGATTTTTAAAGGTCTAGGTATGCGATTTTTACCATATTCTCCTCTCAAAAGTTTCAGGTTTTGCTGCTTAAGTGTTCTTGCTGCCAGATCTGTGTGGTGGGGCATTGCTTGGACGAATTTCTAGAGATTTGAGGAAAGTGGTGATTTTCCCCTTGCTTGTTCTTCCTTTCCTTTTGTTTCCTTGATCTGTATAAGGAATGATTTCCTGTAGGATTTCCAAACTTACATAAATCGGTTTGATTAGGGTAGGATTTCCACTATGTAAAAAAAAATGATTTTCAGTAGATCTTGAGGCAAGTGGTGTTTACACCCTTGCCAAGCTTTTTGCCCTTCAATTTTCTGTTCTATCAGGCCAGATGAGTCTTAGCATGGAAGTAATAACATCTCTGGTCTAGGTTATACAAAGTTAGAAATTGTTAGTATGGTATTGTTGGGATGATAACCCTCTGGCAGGTTTCTGTCTAAAAGCTTTGAGCGGAGCTGAGTGTATATAGCCTAAAGCTTTGAGTGTAATCTAAGTGTAGAAGTTCAGTTTTTTAGCCTAAGTATAAAAGAATTTAGTGTATTGAATGCACTCAACGCCTTGCTGAGTAGTCTTAGAAGCTATGTTAAAAGCGTTGAGTGAGTGGTACTAAATCAACGTGCCGTTGAGTGAGCTTAGCACACTCAACGCCATTCTGTAAATTCTAGAAGCTATGTCTAAAAGCGTTGACAGCGTTGAGTGAGCTTAACTCACTCAATGCTGTCACTTTAATCGGTAAGTTAAGTAAAAAGCATTGACAACATTAAGTGAGCTGAACTCACTCAACGCCGTCTCTTTTTCATATAATCTAAGTTTAGAAAAGCATTGACAGCATTGAGTGAGCTGTACTCACTCAATGCCGCCTCTTCGTCTGTTAAATCCTAAGTAGAAAGCATGACAGTGTTGAGTGAGTTGAACTCACACAACAACGTATCTTTTTCTGTAAAGCTAAGTGTAAAGCATTGACAGCGTTGAGTTAGCCAAACTCACTCAACGTCATCACTTAGATAGAAAAGCATTGACAGCGTTGAGTGAGTTGAACTCACTCAATGCCATCGCTTTAACTCTATAATCTAAGTGTTAAAGCATTTACAGCGTTGGGTGAGCTGAACTCACTCAGCGGCGTCATCTGATTTTGGCAGCTAAGTGGTAAAGCGTTGAGTGAGCTGAACTCACTCAACTCCATCGCCTGTACTTGTAGCTGTGTTTAAGCATTGAGTGTGCTGAGTTATGGCGTCTAGTGCGTTGAATGCACTCCACGCGGCGTCGAGTGTACTCTACGCTTTTCCTTTAGACGTGTCATTTCACTGATTTGTTGTGTATCTCTAAAGGCTTATTTTTGCAAGTTAGAATCGTCAGGTTTCTGCTAAATTTGTCGAGTTTGGGTTTTATGGGTATTTGCGATATGGGGTTTAGGTTGGCTGGCTTATTTTCGTGAATAATTACACCCGGGCACGTTTGGGTCTAGTTTTTCGGTTGTTGGGTTGTATTGGACCAGATGGCCACCACCGCAGTCCCGTTTTTGAGACGTTTGGGTATGTTAGTTCGGGTTTGACCGGTTGGTCCCGACTCAGATCCGGTTGTGTTACAGTGTGAATGATTCACGTGTTTATTGATTCTTTGTCTCATTTTTATTTCCTATGGATTAAACTTAAGCTATTTCTACCTATTCTTGCAGATCTTCTTGGAGTACGAGTCTGTTTGCACTAGGTGCAAATTTCATTACCTTTTAACTTTACAAGTTAACTCTTTCGTTCTTAATCTCTAGTTAGTTTGCTGTGTTTTTGAAAGATATTCAGGTTTTGATTAGTAATCTTACTACTCCCTTGTTTACTGAGAATTTTATTTGTCACTGGTATTTTTCTTGCTGAGGTGTTCTTTCTTTGAATGCCTCAGGTTCAGGACAGTAGCCGGTTGAGAGGCTAGGTTTGGTGTTTGCTAGTGGACTGCAGTGTTCTAGAGGTTTCCTCTACCTTGAGAGGTAGTCTCTTGTTGTTTTCTTATTACTACATACACACATACTGACCAGTGGGTTCGTGTCAGTTTGTTGACGCCCACTGGTTGTTTTCTTTTGAATTGCTGAATACTTTGCTAAGCTGCTAGTTTTACCTTTTGTGGTTGTTTTTACTTGCTCTCTGAGAATGTTTTATGATAGGTTTCATGTTAGGTTTTTTCTCTAATAAAATCATTACTACTAGTACTTCATACATCTCATATTAATAAAACTAAAATACTATTTTCTAGCTAACGTAAAGACTATTTTCATACTTAAAATAAATCTAGAGTCTTGCATGCCATGAGTTGTCCTTTGGGGATGTTTATACTCATGTAGGGTGTTAATAAACATAACCAAAGTATTTTCCACAGCGTATAACAATACTTTTACTCGTAGACTAGATGATCCACTATGCCGAGGGATACGACCATCTAATTTAAATTGGTTTTTACTTAATAACTTATGGATTTCATATAAACTGTAGAGTTTGGAGTTTTGTCTGAGCGCCCGCAGTTATCCCCTACACGATATGACATCACATCGTGTATTTTCTCTTGCTCTAATATAACTTAAATGTTGAGAAAATGCGGGTTGTGACAGTATGTATCAGAGAGAGGTTGTTGGACAATTGGTCGAACAACTATCTCAGGTCTGTGTTACCTGTCTAGTTTCATTGCAAACACGCATCGATGTGTCATCAGTACGTCTTGGATGAAGCATGAAAACTACACTCATAGCATGATAAGAAGTATACATGGCATATTATGTAGTATGAGATGCATAATATGTGTTTGTATATGGATCCACCATAGGTGGAAACATGTGACGCTTAGGTAGTATGGGATGCATAACCATCATCACATGGTGCCCATTAGCACAATTTCTTTTTTTATTGCATGTGATTTTATGTATTATGAGATGCATAACATTTCATGTGTACGCCGCTCATAACATGCATTAAAGCCTTTTTAGATTGCATAGCACAACATGCTTGCCAAAACATTGCATCAGCACACGTGCCAAGCTAAAGATTTACATGATGATACATGTACACACATGGTCTTGAGTAAAAAAGAACAAGAAATTCATTCATTCATGGTTTAGGCACATGATTCGGTAGGATGACGGTGAATCATCCACTATTTATGCATGACATTATGATTGATATTCCCAAATCAAGTAGCAGCTTTAGCAAGTACTTATATATGTTTTGTCTGGACTAAGTTTTTGGTTCTAGCGGTTGGGCTAGGTTTTGATTAGTATTCGTTATTTTTTTAGAATGGAACCTAAGTGTGTGACGAATAGGTCGACTTCCCAATCGAAGGGCGAGTCTTCAGGTTCGCAGAGCGAAGCTATGATTCAAAGTCTGTGGCAGAGTAATGAGACTTTGTCCAGACAAATGGTGGGATGTAGTCGCAGATCCAAGCATTGTTAACGGTTGTGTCAGGACAGATGTCGCGAGTGCAGGACCCTGTTGTGGGTCAGGCTTTTCCTGTTTCCCTGCACCTCTGGTTCCCCCGGTGTTGTTTCCACCAGAGATGACGTTTATCTCGCACTTCAAGAGACTCGGAACCCCTACATATGATGGTATGGCAAATTTTATGGCCCCTGATGATTGGATAATAGCCATTGAGGAGATGTTTGCTTACTCGGTAATATCAGCGGACCAGAGGGTGATGGTTGTTGCGTATCAACTCAAGGGACTTGCTAAGAGTTGGTGGTTGGGAGAGAAGGAGAATCTTAAGGATGGATGCTCATGGGAATCCTTCAAAGAATTGTTGCTCAAGAAGTTTCTGCCATCAGTTGAGAGAGACCGCCAGATGAATGATTTTCTACATTTAAAGCAAAGGCAGCTTACTGTTACCGAGTATAAGGTGGAGTTCAGCAAACTGAGTCATTTTGCCCCGGACATAGTATCTTCAAAGTCTAACTTAGCTAAACGATTTCTAGGTGGTCTTAGGAATGACATCCAGCAGCTAGCTAGTGCTTATGGAGCGGAAAGCTATGCTAAGGTTGTGGAGGCTGCTCTGAAGGTCGAGGCGATTGATAACGCCAAGAATTGAGGTCAACAAATGAGAAAGGATAAGAGGATGAACGGTGAGGGCAAGATTTACCAAGAATCCGGCACCGCTTCAGGGAAAAGAAGCAAAGAGATATGTTGTTTCTGTGGCCGGCCAGGCCATCCATTTAAAGGTGTTATCAAAGATTAGGAGCCCAGAAGAAAAAGCAGATGCATGCGATTCAGGGTGCTCCTAAAGGAGATATTTTTGTTCTGCATATAAGCGGAATGGGCACGAAGCTGCCCGTTGTTGATTTATGGACAAGACCTTCTTCCTGTGTGGGTAAAAGGGATATGTTAAGTCGAAGTGCCCGCAGGCTCAGCCTCCGTTGAAACCAGTTCCACTTCAGGCTTTGCCACTACCATAACTATTGGACAAGGGGAAGAGCAAGCTAAACGTAGTGTCTTTAGAGGAAGCTCAAACATCTTCGCAAGTTATTTCAGGTTAGATCCTAACATGTTTCTCGCTTTCCATATTAGCTGTAGTTTGGCGTTC
The DNA here is from genome assembly GCA_039513925.1 of Platanthera zijinensis. NCBI lineage: Eukaryota > Viridiplantae > Streptophyta > Magnoliopsida > Asparagales > Orchidaceae > Platanthera > Platanthera zijinensis. Next base: position 108,659,966 of record CM077084.1, on the reverse strand, counting down.
GTTTCCTTAGTTGCATATATGATTTTATATAGGAAAGTTTAAGGTAAAGAACCGCTGGGAGCATGTTATGTTCGATTCCAGTTCTACCCACTCATTTTTGGCTAGGGCTTTCATAGAGCATCATAGTTTGACCCCTGACCTTATTAGCGACTCGGTTAGTGTCTAGTTTCCTTTTGGTGATTTTGTTGTATCGGACCAAGGCATTCAGAGTTGTCCGATTCTGTTAGGCGATTTTCTCGCAGTTGCTGATTTGAAGGTGATAGACTTGGAAGATATTGATGTAATCTTGGGCATGGACTTGTTGTCCAAATATGATGTTGTTATCCAGTGCAAGGTTAAGCGCTTGGACTTCAATATGGACAACGATCAGCCCAGGAGTATTTATTGATATCTGCGCTGAAAGACATTGATTTCAAGGTAGCTAGAAACCTAGGGGGTGAATAGGTCTACTTGGGTCATTTGAGAGTCTTTTTTTAAATCACTTGATTGTTTCTTTAAGTTTTCAGGTTCTAGTGATCTAGAGCTTGTCCCTAGCACCTATAACTAAGAGAACAAAAGCAAACAAAGAAAGACACATAAGTATTTAATAGTGGTTCCCCAAAATTATCGGTACATCCACTCACCTCCCACCTTGCTAACTTCCTATTAGTCAAGGCTCTTCTCCAAACCAATGCTCCAAGGAGATTACGCCTCAGATCATTCAGGATCTCTCAGTCTTCTCTAAGACTTACACCTCAGCCCAAAGGCCTACACTCAGTGATACAAGTATAACTTACCTTAGGTACTTAAGCCCTACCACTCAGTCTATGGAGGATAGCCCTACCTAAGAGCAAGCTTGCTCCTATAGCTCAGAGAGATACACTCTCCTACAGTTCAGGCAATACTTCCCTACTACTTAGTGATTAACACTCAGCTACCTCAGAGAGATTCACTCTCCTATAGCTCAGGCAAATTTGCCCTACCTCAGAACCAAAGGTCCTACAGCTCAGATCTAGAAGGATCCTACAAAGAGAAAAAGTTTACTTAACTTTGACACAGAGAAATTTCTGTTTTAACACTTAGATAGAAAACTTTCTGCTCCTACTCTCCTCACAGCAGGGAAAGGATTTGCTGGAGGACCTCAGAAAAAAACTTCTGAACTAGCTGCTGAAGGCAAAAGATCTTTTGATCTTGAGTCTTCAAATAGCCCACTGAACCTACCAAAAGATGAAGGTTCTACTTCTTCAGAATTAATTCTGAATATGTTGTGGCAGATGGACACTTGAACACCTAACTGAATTTTTCTTGCTGGAGAGCTTCAAGATTTTTCACTAGCAGTAATGGCGAGGAAGATGAAGATGGCTGCTCTCCTTATTTTAATAAAGTATGCCCTAAAAGTTGTTTTCGTCCTGGCCCTTTTTCTTCCTTTTGTAGTTCGCCGATCAATGACTCTTAGAGATCGGTGGGCCCCACCTACAGCTTCCAGCTGCGCCTTACTTTAACGGAAGACAACATACAGTAGCTTTACGACAAGTTTTGTCGTGTAGTGTAGCTTCACCGTGACTAATTTTACCTTAGTTGACTTTATCGATTTTGCAAAAGTCAGCACCTGTAGACTTAGCCAAAATCGAGCATCAGAGAATAGGCATTGAGTGAGTAAGCATCACTCATCGCAAAAACACTTAGACAAATTCACTGTCTCTTGGCATTGAGTGAGTCACCTTCACTCAATGCCAAACTACTTAGAGTACTAAGGCTGATTCTAGGCATTGAGTGATTCAGCTCCACTCAACACCAGTCTTGCTTCATCAGCTTTTAGCTGCTTGGCGTTGAGTGAGTAAGCATCACTCAATGCAAAACCCCTTAGAAAAAAATCTATCTACACTGGGCGTTGATAGTATTAAGCCAGTAACCTCTACTCAACGCTTTTTGCCTTAACCAAATTTCTGCTTATTCAGCAACATAAGCATTGAGAGCATTGAGTGAACATACCTCACTCAACGCTTTCTGCCTTAGCAAATTTTTTGCTTTATTCAGTAGCAAGGCGTTGAGGGCGTTGAATTCACTCAATGCCTGTAGACTTAGCCATATTTTAGCTCATTCCAACTTCAGTCTTTTACTGCTGTAGCCTATCTCACAGCCTTTTGTTGTATGGCGTTGAGTGAGTTGACTTCACTCAATGCTTGTGGACTTAGCCATTTTCTCTGATTTCCACTGCCTTGGCTTTGACTATATTGGCTTCACTCAACGCTATAAGTCATCTGGCATTGAGTGACAGATCTTCACTCAACGTATGTGGACTTAGATAGTTTTCTATCATCCCATACCATAGGTAAGTGTTTACCTGACATAGTCACATAGGCTACCTTACCTATCATAATCATCTACAAACATGTGTATGCTATTGATAAAATTGTCTTCACTCAAATCCAAGACATTGTGGGCAATGGACCCAACAATATCCCACTATTTGAGGAAGTCAAAAACTTCTAAAGCAAATAAAATGGCATACACAGAACCCAGTAGCATAAGGCATAATAAAAGAAAACTAAATAATAGGGAAGTGATCTATAGTTACCAAACTTCCTTGCTTGCAGAATACATTACTGCATCTGTCATCATCTTCCCCTGAATTTTTGTTTCCTTGCTGCTGTCTTGCTTATCTGGGAATTGTTGTCGCCTTGCTCCTGTCTTGCTTATCTGATAATATGATCATCCTATCCTCTCCCCCTTTTTGATTATAGCAAATAACAGGAAGGATCCACATGATAAACTGATCATGTTATCACCTGCTCCCCCTCAATTAGGAAGCATTGCTTGACTTGCTCCCCCTCAGTATGAGAATCTTCATTTCTTTAAAGTACAATCTTATCTGCATAAAGCCACATATTTTGCAACTAGAGGTGAGGAGCAACTGAAGCTATACTAAGTTTAACATACCCAACTCAAATTTGAAGGTGTTAAACTTGGCTTCATCTAGTGGCTTAGTGGAGATGTCAGCCACTTGCTTATCTGTTTGGAGAAACTCAAGTGTGATGTCTTCACATTCCACATGCTCCCTAATGAAATGATATTTCATCTCTGTGTGTTTAGACCTGGTATGGGAGACAGGATTCCTAGCAATAGATATTACACTAGTAGAATCACAAAATAAAGGAGTTCTTCTTATCTATAGGTTATAGTCTTGAAGCTGGTGCTGGATCCACAGCAACTGAGCACAACAGCTTCCTGCTGATATTTACTCTGACTCTGCAGTTTATATTTCCACACTGGTTTGTTTCTTGCTGCTCTAAGATACCAGTCTCCATCCCAAGAACTGACAGGTGCTAGATGTGCTCTTCCTATCATCTTTGCAGCCTACAAAATCTGCATCTAAATAACAAGTTAGTTCAAACTCCCCATTCCTAGGGTATCAAAGGCCAAGATATGGAGTTCCCTTAAGATATCTCAAGATTCTCTTAGCTGTAGAGTAGTGAGATTCTTTAGGGCAAGTCTGATACCTAGCAAAACACATGTAGCATACATGATGTCTGGCCTACTTGTAGTCAAATAGAGAAGGGAGCCAATTATCCCTCTATATAAAGTTTCATCAATAGGTTTCCCTCCTTCATCTTTGCCTACAGGAATATTTAACCCCATGGGAGTTCTCATGATGGAGGAATTCTCCATGCCAAATTTTTTTGATTAACTTCCTAGTGAACTTAGACTGGGATATGGACAATCCATCATCAGTCTGTCTTACTTGGAGGCCCAAGAAGAACTTAAGTTCACCCATACTACTCCTCTCAAACTTCCCATACATGTGTTTAACAAACTTTTTGCATAGGTTGTCATCAGTAGATCCAAAGATGATGTCATCTACATAGATCTGAACTAGGATGATCTTACCCTTAGTTCCCTTAGGAATAGGGTCTTGTCTATTTTCTCCCTAGAGAATTTGTTCTCAATGAGGAAACTAGACAATGTCTCATACCATGCTCTTGGGGCTTGCTTCAACCAATATAGAGTTTTCCTAAGTCTATAAACAAAATCAGGTGAGTTAGGAACTACAAAACATGGATGCTGCTCAATATAGACTTCTTCTTTTAAGTCACCATTCAGGAAGGCTGACTTCACATCCATTTGGTAGACATTGAATCCCTTGTGTGCTGCATATGCAAGGAATAAGCTAATGGTCTGCAATCTTGCAACAGGGGAAAAAGTTTGATCAAAATAAATCCCTTCTTCTTGCATGTACCCCTTAGCTACTAGTCTGGCCTTGTTCTTAATTATAATGCCATTTTCATCAAGCTTGTTTTTGTAGATCCACTTGACTCTAATGATATTATGATCATGAGGTCTAGGAACCAGCTTCCAGACCCTACACCTTTTGAACTGGTTCAGTTCCTCCTGCATAGCTCCAATCTAATGCTGGTCTATGTTGGCCTCTTCAAACTTCTTGGGCACCACCTGGGATAAAAAACTTGAATACATGGCTATATTCTGACTTTTGCTCCTTATCATTACTCCATGACTTGCCTCGCCAATGATCTGGTGTGTTGTATGATCTCTTATATGTCTGACTGCAGGTGGCAGTCTTCTTTCAGCAGCAGGGGCATCTTCTTTTTGATCTTCATCCTCTCCCAGTATGCCAGGTAGATGTTCTGGAGAATCCATATCATCTTGGATAACTGGTGATGCTTCCTTGATGGTCAGCTTTTCTATCATCTGTTCTGTACCTGTAGTCTGATTCTTCTACAACTTGGCTTTTCAAGTTGTAGATCCTATAGGCTTTGCTATGATTGTTGTACCCAAAAAATATTCCATCATAGGATTTGACAACAAATTTAGTCACATAGGACTTGCCATTATGAAGCACAAAGCATTTACTACCAAAGATTTTGAGATATCCTAGATTTGGTATCCTGCCCTTCAAGATCTCACAGGGAGTCTTCTTATGGCATTTGGTGATAGATGCTCTATTGAGGAAATGACATGTAGAATTTTCTGCCTCAGCCCAGAAATATTCTGGGAGAGATGTGTACTCAATAGAGTTCTACCAGCCTCTATGAGAGTCCTATTTTTCCTCTCAACTATCCCATTTTGCTAGGGTGTTCTAGGAGAGGATAATTCTTGTTGAATCCCATGCTTTTCACAGAACTTTGCCATGCTATCAGACTGGAATTCTGTCTCATGGTCACTTCTGATTTCGACCACAGAATAGCCAAGGTCATTCTGAATTAGCTTGACAAACCTTATGAAGACATCAAGGGTTTCATCCTTTTTCTTAAGAAATAACACCCAAGTAAACTTGGAATAGTCATCATTTACCACAAGGGTGTAGACTTTCCTACCAAGACTGTGAATTGGCATTGGACCAAATAGGTCCAAGTGAATGAGGTATAAGCACTTCATAGAGTCTTTGGTCCCAATACCCTTGAAGGATACTTTTGTCTGCTTACCCTTTTGGCAAGAAGAACAAATGCCCTGCTTAAAGCACTTCACATTAGGGCCATTAATAACTAGTCCTTGACTTAAGAGCTTGCCAATAGTCTTGTAATTCAAATGGGCTAGTCTCTTGTGCAACTGGACACAGTAGGAGACTTTCTCATTTGCCACCAAACAGATAGGAGAATTTGTGTCTAGACAAAGAAAGTTCAAGAAATAAACATTTCCACTCCTAGTGCCTGTCAAGATGACCTCTTGGTCACTTGACCTCCTAATTAGGCACTCATCCTTGTGGAACACAATTACATAGCCAAGATCAGAAAGGTGGCTTATGCTTATAAGGTTGTGATGCAACCCTTCAACATAAGCCACCTTTGTGATGGTTACTATGCCATTGGTGATCTTACCATACCCTCTGGTTACACCTTTATCTGAACCTCCAAAGATTACTTTGGGTCCATCTTTTACACGAGTAAACTCCTTCAAGTTGCTCCTTGTTCCAGTCATGTGCTTGGAACAGCCACTATCAAAGTACCATATAGGGGTATGGTGCCTTGAACTATCCTGCATTATACAAATTACTTAACCTTAGGACCCAAATATCTATTGGGTCCTAGGTGCATGTTAGCATGAAACTGAACATGTCCACCAAAAGAATTTTTGACTGGTGGACTTACCCTAGCTCTGGCCACATTGGGATTGTGAAAGTAGTCAATGGCAAAGTACCCTATCTTACCACAGCACCAACACTAATGTATGTTATATCTTCTTTTCTGTGAAGGCCCTATAGGTTGATGAGCTGCAACCTTGATAGGAGGAAGATGTGATGCATCCTTTTTCTGATTTCTTTCTGTTAGAAATTGACTGAAGGTAAGTATTATAGCTGGCTGATTTGGTGTGCCCTGAGTGACAGCAGCAGCTAGCTTCTTTTCAGAAAACATGATTATGATAGCTTCAAATATGCCCAGATCAGCCTGATTCTTAGACTTGTACTTGGTCAGAGCCTTTGTTGTCAGATTCTAAGCCTTGGCTGTAGCAACATTCTTGACAGTTGGTGCAGAAGCACCAAAGACAAATGGTCCAGATTTGGCAATTTGAAATTTCTCATTGGCAGCCTTAACTGCACACACCCTGCCAAAACTTTCATCAGGACAGTGAATATCTTTGTTCACTCCAGATGAACAACCACTCTCCTAGTCACCATAAGGACTTTCTTGGTCATACCTATTAGAAGGTATCAAAACTTTCTTGAAAAGAATGGGAGGCTTAGAAGCAATAGGCTGAGGTGGAACTAGAGCTTTGCCCTTCCTTTTGGAAGGAGCAACTCTTGTGCTTCCATTGAATCCCAACCCCTTCTTGCCCTTTTGAGAGGAGGAGTCTATCAAGGGGAGGACAATACTTGGCTTAGAATAACGAGCCACTATTCTTTTCTCCTTCTCAAGCTTATCTTCAAGCTTCTTGATGAGACAGTTCTTGTGCTTGATGGAGGCAACCTGAATGTCCAAGAGGGACTTCAGTTGGCTAATTTCCCTAGCTTTCTGGTCCAGCAGATTTGCTGTTATAGCCCGCTATGCAACTGCAAGCTTAAGAGATGAGATCTCTTTAGCTTGTTTCTTAGATAACTTCTTGACCTTCTTGAAGACATTCAGAAGTTCTCCATACTTATTAATCATTTGATTGACATCTCCTTTAGATCCAGAATCTTCTTCACCACAGGGTGAAGTGGATTCTAAGCAAGGACTAGCCTCAGACTCAGACAGATAAACAGAGTCAAGTGATAGATGTACCTTGCTCTGACCAGGATGATCCTAGTTACTTTCCTGATCAGTCATTGCAATCAGCCCTCTGTAGCTGTGATTATCTTCATCCACCTATGACTCACTGTATGACAGTGTTAGAGGAGCCCTGATTCCAATCCTCCCTAGAGGATTGACTTCTCCTGCTGCAATAGCTTCATTTGTAATAGTAGTAGCAACTAGCCTAATGTAGGCTTCCTCTTCTTCAGACTCAGACGATGACGAGTCTATCCAACTCTTTTCCTTCTTGGCCATGAAGGACTTGTCCTTCTTTTCTTTGTGATGGTGCTGCTTCTTCTCCTCATTCTCTTTCCTCTTCTCTAGGCAATCAGCTATCACATGCCCAGGCTTGCTACAGTAGTAGCAAATTACTTTAGAGGAGTTATATTTATTATATTTATAACCATACCTGTCAGTCTTGGACTAGTTCTTTCTATGATGGGTGGAATTGGAAGGCCTTTTCATCCAATGCTTCTTCTTCATCAACCTCTGGAGTTGTCTAGAAAAAACTGCAAAATCATCATCAGACATGCTGCTGTCTAATGCCTCTGAGTCTGAGCTATCTGACTCAGCTGGTCTCCTTGGTGAAGAAGGAATCCTTTCCTTGCCTTTCCTTGAGCTTTTAGCTTTGAAGGCCATAGACTTTTCTTTGGCCAGTGATTTGTTGCTGGCATCCTCCTCCTTCCTGACAGCCAGTTGCATCTCATAGGAGAGCAACTTCCCAAATAATATTTTGGGAGGAGTGTCAGCAAGCTGGGCAATCTCTCCTATGGCACAGATATTAGTATCCCAGTCTCTAGTGAGAGATCTGAGAAACTTATCATTAATTTCTTAATTATTGAAGACCCTTCCATAGGTCTTCAACACATTTATGATCCTGAAGAATCTTTCATAACAGGTAGTTATGTTCTCCTTCAGGATTTGCCTGAAAGACTAATACTCTTGGTTGAGCAGAGACTTCATATCATCTCTTACCTCATCAGTACCCTCCAAGTAGACCACAAGGGTGTCCCATATCTCCTTGGAGGTCTTGCAGTGAACCAAGTTCAGGAAGGTTGAATCATCTACAACACTGGCTATGATGTTTTGTGCTCTCTTGTCCAGGCCAGCTAGTATGACCTCATCTTTGGTAATTTCAGAGAGTGTCTTTAGTGTCTGGATGTTGCATCTAGAACAGAGACCTTCATGGGAATGACAGGTCCCTCCCGAACAGTTGAAAAAATTCTTGGATCATAAGCTTCAATGAATAGCCTCACCCTCTCCTTCCATATTCCAAACTGCTCCTTTCTGTAGATGGGGGGCTCCATTGAGCTCAACTCTCTCTAGCTCTCTCCTGAGCCCATGATCACTTAGCAGCAGCTACATTGGAGGATCACTCAGATTGTCAAATCCTTTTTGAGGAACCTCCCGCTGATACCACTTGAATGTCTTTGATTTCAAGGTAGCTAGCCACCTAGGGCAGGTGAATAGGCCTGCTTGGGTCTATTGTGAGTCTTTTTTTAAATCACTTGATTGTTTCTTTAAATTTCCAGGTTCTAGTGAACTAGATCTTGTCCTTAGCACCTGTAACTAAGAGAACAAAAGAAAACACAGAATAACACACAAGTATTTTATAGTGGTTCCCCAAAATTATGGGTACATCCACTCTCCTCCCACCTTGCTAACTTCCTATTAGTCAAGGCTCTTTTCCAAACCAATGCTCCAAGGAGCTTACACCTCAGATCCCTCAGGATCTCTCAGTCTCCTCCAAGACTTACACCTCAGCCACAAAGGCCTACACTCAGTTATATAAGTATCACCTACCTCAGGAACTTAAGCCCTACGCTCAGGCTATGGAGGATAGCCCTACCTTAGAGCAAGCTTGCTCCTACAGCTTAGAGAGATACACTCTCCTACAGTTCAGGAAATACTGCCCTACTACTCAGTGAGTAACACTCACCTACCTCAGAGAGATTCACTCTCCTGCAACTCCGGCAAATTTGCCCTATCGCAGACCCAAAGGTCCTACAGCTCAGATCCAGAAGGATCCTACAAAGAGAAAAAGTTTACTTAACTTTGACACAGAGAAATTTCTCTATGACAACCACTTGGACAGAAAACTTTCTGCTCCTACTCTCCTCACAGCAGGGAAAGGATTTGTTGGAGGAATTCGGAAGAAAACTTCTGAACTAGCTGCTGATGGTTGAAGATCTATTTATCTTGAGTCTTCAAACAATCCACTGAACCTACCAATAGATAAAGGTTCAAATTTTTTAGAATAGATTCTAAATCTGCTGTGGCAGTTAGAGACTTGCACAACTAATTGAATTTTTCTTGCTGGAGAACTTCAAGCTTTTTCACTAGCAGTAATGGCGAGGAAGATGAAGATGGTTGCTCTCCTTCTTTTAATAAAGTATACCCTAAAAGTTGTTTTCTTCCTGACCATTTTTATTCCATTTGTAGTTCGCCGATCAACGGCTCTTAGAGATCGGCGGGTCCCACCTGCAGCTTCGAGTTACGCCTTGCTTTAACAGAAGAAGATGTACAGTAGCTTCACGTCAAGTTTTGTCATGTTGTGTAGCTTCCCCGTGACTGATTTGACCTTAGATGACTTTTTCGATTTTGCTGACGTCAGCACCTATGAACATAGCCAAAATCGAGCATCAGAGAATAGGCGTTGAGTGAGTAAGAATCACTCAACGCCAAAACACTTAGACATATTCACTGTCTCTTGGCGTTGAGTGAGTCACCTTCACTTAACGCCAAACTACTCTGAGTATTAAGACTGATTCTAGGCATTTGTGATTCAGCTATACTCAACGCAAATTTTGCTTCATCAGCTTTCAGTTTCTTGTCGTTGAGTGAGTAAGCATCACTCAACGCCAAAACCCTTAGAAATAATATGTCTACAATAGGTGTTGACAGCGTTGAGTTAGTAACCTCTACTCAACGCTTTTTGCCTTAACTAAATTTCTGCTTATTCAACAATATAAGCGTTGAGAGCGTTGAGTGAACATACCTTACTCAATGCTTTATGCCTTAGCCAATTTTCTGCATTATTCAGTAGCAAGACGTTGAGAGCATTGACTTCACTCAACGCCTGTGGACTTAGCCATATTTTAGCTCTTTCCAACTTCAAGCTTTTACTGTTGGGCGTTGAGTAAGTTTACTTCACTCAACGCTTGTGGACTTAGCCATTTTCTCTGCTTTCCACTGCCTTGGCTTTGACTATATAGGCTTCACTCAGTGCTAAACATTATCTGGCATTGAGTGACTAATCTTCACTCAATGCCTGCGGACTTAGACAGCTTTCTGTCATCCCGCACCATAGGTAAGTGTTTACTTGACATAGTCAAATAGGCTACTTGACCTATCATAGTCATCTACAAACATTTGTATTTCATTGATAATATTGTCTTCACTCAAATCTAGGACATTATGGGCAATAGACCCAACACGCGCCAAGTTTCTCAAATTTTTTCTGCGGTATATGCTCGGAAGCTTATAAATTCCGAATTTTTTTCTTATTTGGTTTCACTTTTGGAAATTGTTGTTAGCTTGTCGCGTGCAGAGGAGATTCCGGTGGTGCGTGAGTTTTCGGATGTTTTTCCAGCTAATCTTCCTTGTCTTCCTCCTGAGAGGGATGTTGAGTTTGTTATATATTTTGAGTCGGGTACCCGTCCTATTGCTAAGGTGTTGTACTGGATGGCCCTGCGTGAGTTGGAGGAGTTGCGTACTCAGTTGGATTAGTTGCTCCTGAATGGTTTTATTAGGGCGAGTTCTTTGCCTTGGGGTGCTCCGGTTTTGTTTGTAAAGAAAAAGGATGGATAAATGAGGTTGTGTATTGATTATAGAGAGCTGAATAAAGTCACCATTAAGAACAGATATCCTTTACCGAGAATAGATGATTTGTTTGATCAACTACGTGGTAGCACAGTATTTTCAAAGATTTACCTTCATTCCGGCTACCACCAGTTAAGGATTCGTCAGACGGTATCCCACAGACTACTTTCAATTCCAGGCACGGACTTTTTGAGTTTTTGGTGATGTCTTTTGGTTCGACCAATGCTCCCTCTGCCTTTATAGATATGATGAACCACATGTTCAAGGATTTTCTGGACCGCTTCGTGGTCGTGTTTATAGATGACGTTTTGGTGTATTCCTGCAGTGCTAATGATCATGCCCAGCACTTTCGTTTAGTTTTGTCTGCCTTGAGGGACCATAAGTTGTTTGCTAAGCTGAGTAAGTGTGAGTATTGGTTGCCTCAGGTTTCGTTCTTTGGGCCATGTGGTAAATAAAGATGGAATTTCAGTTGACCCAGAGAAGATAGCTGTTGTTATGGATTGGAATAGGCCAACCACACCAAAGGAGATAAGGAGATTCCTAGGGTTGGTTGGCTTCTATAGAAGGTTTATAGAGGGTTTCTCTACGTCTTTTGCCCCATTGACTAAACTAACGCAGAAGAATGCAGCTTTTGTATGGAGCGTTAAGTGCGAGGAAGCTTTCCTGGATTAAAGAAGAGATTGTGCACTTCTTCAGTTTTGTCTCAGCCCACTGAAGGGTTAGAATATGTTGTTTATGTGGATGCATCGTACGTTGGACTTTGTTGTGTGATGACGTAAGAAGGAAAGGTAATTGCGTACGGGTCGAGATAGTTAATGATTCATGAAAGTAATTACTCTACGTATGATTTGGAATTTGCGGCAGTTATTTATGCATTAAAGTTGTGGAGGCACTTGCTGTATGGCACATTATGCAAGATTTAAATAGATCACAAGAGTTTGAAATACGTTTTCACACAAAGGGAGTGGGATCTGCGCCAGTGAAGATGGTTAGAGTACGTTGCTGATTATGATGTTGAGATCCAGTACCATCCGGGCAAAGCCAATGTTGTGGCTGATGCCTTGAATAGGAAGATAGCTAAGATTTTTAACCTCTCAGTGGATTCTCTGGTAGAAGAATTTCTCTTGATGGACATTTCCGTTGGGAGTTGTAACTCGTCTAGTAGTTTGGAGGTAGCTGAGCCTTTATGGATTGCACTCACAAGACTGCATCAGACGGAAGATCCTAATTTGTTGCACCTTTAAGAGAGGACTAAGAAAGGGGAGTTGCCAAACTTTTCGATCGATGACGCTGGTACCTTGAAGTACCGTGGCAAATTTTGTATCCCCAATTTTGGAGGTATTCGATTTAAGTTATGTAGTGAGGCTCATGGTTCTAGTTTTTCCTACACTCAGGTTCAACTAAGATGTACCAAGATTTAAAGCAGATCGCCTGGTGGTTCGGAATGAAGGATGATATAGCGAAGTTTGTTTCAGAATGTTTTACATGCAGGCAAGTTAAGGCCGATCATGGAAGACCTGGTGGCAAACTAATTCCCTTGGAAATTCTGAGTTGGAGGTGGGAGAGTATCTCAATGGATTTCATTACTGGTTTACCGAGATCTCCCCGAGGTCATGATTCAGACTGGGTTATTGTTGATAAACTAACAAAGTGTGATCACTTCGTGCTTTTTAAGATTGATTACCCCAAGAAGAAGATAGATGAGCTATATTTCGATGAAGTCATCAGGTTACATGGAATTCCAGTTAGTATTTTATCAGATCGAGACTCCAGGTTTACGTGTCGCTTTTGGAAGAGTTTACAAGAAGGTTTGGGTACAGATTTGAGGTATTCTACAGCCTATCGTCCGCAGACTAACAGTCAAATGGAAAGAGTGAATCAGATCATGGAGGATATGATCAAATGTTACATTTTGTACCACGGAGGAGCGTGGGATGAGCGACTCAGATTGATGGAGATTGCATACAATAATAGTTATCAAGAAAGATTGCAGATGACCCTATTTGGGCCATGTTTGGGAGGCGATACAGTACTCCCTTATTTTGGGCCGAGGCTAGTGAGAGACCGTTGTTGGGTCCTAAAGAATTAAAAGAAATGGAAATTTCTATGAAGCTTATTCAGGAAAAGCTTTGGATAGTGCATGAACGATATGAGAAGAACGCCAATCGGCGTAGGTATGATTTAGAGTTTGTTATAGGGGATTTCGTGTTCCTCAAGGTTTTCCCAATGTCTGGAGTTAAAAGGTTTGGTAAGAATCATAAGTTGGACCCGAGGTATGTGGGACCTTTTAAGGTTATTGAGCGTATTTAGGTATCAATATATAGGCTGGTTTTGCCCGCAAATTTTCCTGGTGTGCACGACGTGTTTCACGTGAGCCAGTCACGGAAATGTGTGCTCAGCGACTGACAGATTCTTGATGTTGTTCCCAAGTTGGAGCCTAATATTTCCTATGTTGAGATGCCTGTCCGCATTCTGGATACTTAAGATCGAGTGTTTCGGAGGAAAACCATACCATTAGTTAATGTTTTGTGGCGAAACCAAGACGTGGAATGTATCACATGAGAGTTGGAGTCGGCTATGATGGAGGCTCATCCTCATCTGTTCTCCTAGTTTCTTACAGTATGTATTTCTCCTTCTATAATCTTTGATTATATTCCTTTTTTGTGGAATCTTTTGGTGCGTAATGATTCAGGACGAAACTTCTTTTTAGGAGGTGTGGCTATAACGCCCCTGATTTTTGGATGTTTAGATAATTCTTTTATTTGGCACATTTATGACGTCAGTGCGTTACATTAACGCATGATTGGTGTGTGTTATTGTTAGAGCATGGTTTTAGCTTTTGGGTTTACTGTGTGTGGCTGGGTTTATCCTGTTTGGAAGATTTCCTAGCGAGCCAGGTCTGTTTTGGTGACTCGGTGGAGTCTCTTTGGGAATGCTTGTATTTTGGCTTTAGGAGGTGTTTACCCGAGATTGGTTAGTCGAATTTACATATTGAGTTCGTTGTTGGATTCGTAGCGTTGGTACTTAGCTATGGTGCGATTTTCGTAGAATTCTGGGTATGTTTGGTTTTCGGGCCGTTTTGACGTTTTATTTAATTAATTATGATATCCTATATTAAAATAATCATATAAAGAAGTATAAATAGAAATACATTTCTTCAAAACCCTATTCATTGTCTCCCTCATGAAACCGTCGGCCTGTTGCGAAATAATTAGAGCGGCGGACATCCCTAATACTTCGGCCGCCGATTTCTGGAGCTTTGGTGCTCGATTTGCGTCTTTGGAGAGTGGATCCGGGTAGATATCACCTAGATCTACGTTTATACAGTAAGCTTTCTCCTTTTTGTTGATTTTTAGAGGTCTAGGTATGCGGTTTTTACCCTATTCTCCTCTCAAAAGTTTCAGGTTTTGCTGCTTAGAATATGGCGTCGGGCCCCGACCGGACCTTCTATTATATCCTACTTGACGGATGGGGGTGTTTCACATGGCCGTAGGCCACTACGTGGCTTGTGGGCAATACGGCAAGGGCCATGGTTGCGGCATGTTAGGTGACCGTCCAAGGAGACTCGCGGTCATGCACATTGAGTACTTGGCCGCTCGACAGCTTGGCCATCCAGCCAGAAGGCCACACAGTTCTTTGGAGGCTGGCTGAGTGGTTGGATGCAAGCCTTTGTGACCATGCGTGAAGGCGAGCGGTCGAAGGAAGCTGCATGACAGGTGGGCCACACTGAGTCGAGATGGATTGCATGCCAGAAAGCTAGCTTCGTACCGACATTCACTTTTGTGGCGGCCGACCGAGAGGCAACCGACCTGGTTATGGACGACTGGGCTAAGCCCGACCGGGTGGAAGCCAGTCGACTAGGCAGATACCACCCTAAAAGTTAATCATTAGTGGTGTGGAATTTTTGCCGCGTGCGGCGCACATGAAGGCTTGGGGCAGTTCCCATCATAAGGTTAATGGGGTCAACTTTGGTCTACCCAACTTAGCCACCATGACACTCACAAATCTAGTGTGCGGTGAGGTGATTTTAGATTTTCATGGTCCATAATTTTTAGAAATTAAAGTTTCATACATCATTTGCCCCACAAGTTTCTGGAGTTCGGAGTCAGAGCGAGAGGAGGGTGGGAACGTTTCACTGAGTTGCGAGAATGGATGATCCGCTGCGGCAATGTCGGAGATGCATAAAGTTGTAGAGGTGCAAACACCAGTATGAGGCAGTGGATGACTGTTGAAGAGCCAAAATTGCGTGCTTGCATCGGATACGGGATCGTGTGCGGAGTGCCTGCGACCTTGAGTAGCGCTCGAAGGGTGTGCCTATGTGCTCATCCGTGAGGTGCTCCCGCGTGTATGTGCATTGGGTTGCCCTATGTACAGGTGTACTAGCTGCCCTAACATGCACGCACGCGGGCTGCGGCTACGTAATCAGACATGGTGCATGGATATACGGTCGACACCTGTGTGCAAGCGCATGTTATGCCCGCGCTTGCGCAAGGAGGTTTATACACGAGCTGTGTCTGTGAATTTACTTGCAGGTCTTTTTCATGCAAGGTTTGCAACCTTGCGCGAGGTGCACGTTGCGCGCACTCTCGCCCACTTAATTTTATGGGGTGTATGCTTACGCCTGCATGCTTGCGCAGGGGGAGTATGGTCATGCCTTCCTGTTCTCATGTGTGAAACATGGGCTTGTGTCACATATTAGCCTGCAATCTTTAGTTGCGTGACTATACGAGGTCATGTATGGTGTGATGGTGTATTTTACACTACTCTTTAGCAAATACCTATGTGGATTTTCTTTTTTCAGGTACCAAGGCACTGCTCCCATAGGGGACCGATACGACTACGCTCCTCGTTGAATGTTGACATGATCAATGTTTGGAGAAAGCATTACGGAATACTTGCAAAGTGGGAGGTTAAGATTCCCATATTGAAGAGCTTGTATAGCACCCTTCGATGGGTAGCATAATAATATGTGAGTCATGCTTAAAGTCTGCATTTTGCCTTACGCATTGCGAAGATGCGGTCGAGATCTTTAAGTTTTGTAATGTGCTGGTCTTCCATTATAATTCTATTGGGAGGATTATTGGCATGATATACTTCTTCTAGGAGCATAGTTCACGGTACACTTTCGGTCTCTTTAAGGAGTGTTGCGAGGTGTGCACTTACAGAGGTAGCAAAGTCAAGGTACACAAGAATAAGAGGTGCCCCTAGTTTGTGGATAGAGTCGACCATTCTCATAAGAATACCTTGTATATGTAAGTTAGGAATTCTTGGGATATACTAGAGTTGTGGAGGTCTCTTCTTGGATGTAGGCATCGCATGACAGGATGGGAAAGGGAGGGTTATTTGTGTTCACTGACCCTGTTGCACTGGCGAAGCTCCTATTTCTTATCTCTTTGTTTGTGAAGAGAAGCGTATGTTGTTGTTCAGACTTTTGACTGATGTTGAGCATTCAACTATGATTCCTCTTGATCATGATAGGAAGCTTAAGTTGGTCTTTAGGTGTGACAAATAGGAATTTGCGCTCTGTTCTTCTTCTCGGCTGAAGGAATGTATTGATAAGGCAGTACCTTGCATCTCCATAATGGATATCTCATTGGCTGATCCTGATTTCAAATTTTTGGGGTTTTCTTCACCCAAGGCATCTTCTAAGGGTGCTTCTGCACCGTCTCCAGCTAAGGTGGGGCAGATTTCCTCTTCTCTCAAGGCTATGACTATTGTAATAACTGAAGATCTTTGTCTTTTATACACTTATTGTCTAAAAAGGAATCTGACATCTTCCTTCTTTTTGATGATTGGAGTTTAGTCCAATATCACCCTCATATGGAACAAACACTACATGGACCTAAATGATGGGTACTTCGCACTTTAGTAGGATCTACTGGGAGCAAAGAGTTCTGTTGGGTATTGTATCCACAATGTACCTGATTTGAAGAAGCCCCTGAACCAGCTAAGGTGAATGGACAATGTATTTGATCATTTGTCTTCAAGTTGTGCTTGCAGTTATTCCTCGCTAAATACACACCAATGTCAGGGTGCAGTAGGTCAATATACACAGGTCTGTGCAACGTAATCCCTCGTTGAGCAGATCAGTGTGTTGGCTTACGTGTACTCTCTCTATTGGAGTGTACTTATTTACAAGTACAGGGCTGTGATAGATCAAGAGCAGTCAAGGAGCAAGGATGGGCCAAAGAGCAGCTCACGGGTGGAGAGACGAAATATCGTCTAAGTAAGAATCGATGAGAATCACTAAGTGATTCTCGCCGATTCGACGAGTGATTCTCGACGAATCATCAAGAATCATTGGCTGATTCTCGCCGTCTATCTCCGGCTGACTCAGCGCGTGCAAATCTCACGCCAAGTGAAAATCGTGCAAATCTCACTCTAGTTTGCCAAGTTGTTCAGCATGAATTCTGCTAAGTAGAATTCGGCGAGAATCGTAGGTGATTCTCGCCGATTTGTCGAGAATCACCAATGATTCTCGCCGAATATGCCTTAGGCGAAATTTTGGTGCTCGCTGGACCGGACCAAGTTCCAGGCGCTGTTTTGAACCGGAGCTAGGGTTTCTTTTAGAGGGGCCCACAACGGTCATATTGTATGACCTATTGTATAAATACTTCGGAATTTTGAACAGTAATGAGTACGAATACACAAGAAAGAAAACCGAGCCGCCGACGTGACCTATATCTCGGATTTCTCTTCCGTCGTCGCCATCGCCGCTCGGGAAGTTAGTCGTCGCCGTTGATCGTGGATACCTCCTGATCTTCCGGCGACATAAGCTTTGCCAAGCAACGCGTCTCACGTGTCCTTCTTGAGATCCTTTGTCGTAGATCGGGAATACCTTCCCTTTCCGAATCGATCGAGACGATTCATCCAAGGAAGACCGTTGGTAGACCTTGCCAGCATAGCTACGAAGGTTGGATCTCTAAAGCTCAGCCGCCGCACTTCTTGCCGCCGCCGATCCCGAATGCCAAGTCGCCGCTCTTCTTGCCGCCGCCGGTTTCGTGGAGATTCTATCTAAGTGAGATCTAAGGTCGTGGACTCTTCGTCTTCGTCAAGAACGCGTCATCGAATGAAGAGGGACACCTAGCACTCCATAAGTAGTTTGTATATTTTATACATTCAATTTTATTTTTGTTGTAAAGGAACATAGGTTCCTCGTTGTCAGGGTTGGGTGCAACCTATGGTGGAGGAGTGGTTACTCCTTCGTTTGGAAGGGTTCCTTCCGTTAGTGTGAGGATTGGATTTCAATCCGGTTGGTGAAGTGATCGAGTCGTCCCTTGTTGGGAGATAGGTCGAAGGGGGAAAGTGGACGTACCCAAATCGGGGAACCACTATAACTGCTTGTGTCTGTTTGTGCTGTGTTGTTTTGTTTACTTATGCAGGTAGAATTTTAATTCCGCTAAAATCGCTGCATGACACCTATTCCCCCCCTCCCCCATAGGTGAAGGTAGTTGGCACTAGGTGGACTTTCAAGTGGTATCAAAGGGAGGTTACTCATCAAGGGGTTAACACCTCGTGTAAGTTCCTGCCACTAGTGTAAAGAAGAAAGCAGATATCTACTATGGACAGACTCAAGTACTCAGGCAAGATCCCAGTGTGCACCAGGCTAAACATTACTATTTGGAAGGAAAGGATTTGATTTTACATGGAAGCAGTCGACCCTCGACTCTTCATGGTCGTGTAGGAGGGACCTTATATTCCCACTAAGGCCTCCACTATTGATCCTACCAAAAAGGTGCCAAAGAAGCTTTCTGAAATAGACAAGGACGAGATGGTGCTTGTCGGACTTGACAAGAAGACACAGAACATACTAATCAGCGCAGTAGATGACTCCATGATGCAGAACTTTTGCAACTACAGGATAGCCAAGGATATCTGGCACAGCTTGATTATCCTGATGGAGGGCACAGATGAAGTGAGGGATGATCGGAGATCCCTCCTGAACCAGAAATATGAGGCTTTCAAGCAGGGGCCCAAGGAAGAGATCGGAGTTACCTTCGAGAACTTCCTAAAGATCGTCAATGCTCTCAAGGGATATGGAAGAGTGTTCACTGATAATGAACTTAATGATAAATTCCTTAGGTCCCTTACTAAGGAATGGGATACGAAGATCCGCGCCAACCGAGAGTTTGGCAGATTAGCTGAAACTGATCCTCAGATACTCTTTGGGAAGCTCATGTCCTATGAGCTCCAGTTGAACATGAGGAAAGCTGAAGAAGAAGCAGAGAAGGCCGCAGCCAAGGAAAAGACTTTGGCCCTAAAAGCCATTCACTCCAGGAAGGGCAAGGGTGCGGCTTCATCACGTGCGGGGAAAAAGGATGAGGAGGAAGACTCCAAGCCAAGCTCCTCCGGCTCAGAGTTATCTGAAATAGACTTCTCCCTCATCACCTGAGAATTCAAGAAGTTCCTCAAGATGAGGAATCAAAGAAAGAGAGATGGCTCCTCCTCCAGAAATAAGAAGAAGAATTATTCTTCTGACGGGTATAAATCAAAACCGAACAAACATCGTCATACTGACATCATTTGTTTTGGGTGCAATAAGCCAGGACACGTCGTGGCCGATTGTCATCAAGGCAAGAGAGAGAATGGGAAGGGAGAAGAGAACAGAACCTCTAGAGATTAAAAGAAGGAGAGGAGCTACATCGCCAAAAAGTCAAAGACACTAAGGGAGTCTGATTCCTCAGACTCCAGTGATGATGAGGAAGCCTACTTCGGGCTGGTTGGTCGCTCTGACTCAGAAAGAGAATGCCCCCCATTCAGTGGGAAGGTAAAAGCTCGTACCCCCCTCTCCGACTCTGACTATGAGTCTCCTGATGATGATCTCAAGGACAGCCCATCTGCCCGAGAAGCTGAGCTCCTCGAAAAGTATGAGCTTCTGCTCAACACCTTCGAGGAATGCCGCAAGAGATTGAGGGCTCATAAAAAGGAAGTCAAATTCCTTAAGGTCGAGGGTGTCTCCCTAAGGGAAGAGATCACTAGCTTGATTTCTCTCCGACAGGAGCACCTGGACCAGATCTCTAAGCACTCAGAGTCTCTAAGTCTCCTTGACCTTAAACAGGAAGAAATCAATAAGTTGGAAGAACAACTTATGGCAGAAAAGAAGATTGTCCAAAGCTTCTCTATGCCAAAGACTATTCTTCCACTGGTTGATACCTTCTCTGCTCAGGCAAAGGGGGCTGGCTTGGGGCATGTGGGTTTGCCTTGTAAATCATCCAGGAGAAACAAAAAGTAGAGGAGAAATAAGGCTGCTAAGAAGGCCTCTACTGCAGAAAAGGGAAAGGCCCCACTAAACCCTATTGTATTCAGGAAGCCTGGCTTTCCTTGCAATGAATAGGACTTTGAGTAAACCTATGCCCACTTCTTCCGGCCCTCGGTTGAAAATCCCAAGAGCCGGTATGAGGGGTGGGCCTTCCCCCGCAACTTTGGCGAGAGTGTCTTCAAGGCACCTTATGAGGAAGTTCAAATGGAGGATTATGGCCACTTCTCTAGCGGCCATAATAGGAAGCAGGAACCCAAGGCCAAGCCTGTTACACTGAGAAACCAGGAGGTGAAGAAATCATGCGACTGTTGTCATCATGATGCCTCCACCTCCAGGTACAAGGCCTCGGCTGAACCTTCCGTTCCAAGGGTGAAGCAGGTGCCTAGGAGAAAGTATAACAGATTTGACTGCTGGTGCTGTGGGAAAGTTGGTCACTTTGCCGTGGATTGTTGGTTTAATCCGAGGAATAACGAGACTCCTTATGTTGGCAATGCGAGGAAGACCACTCGTAGGGCTAACCATCCGAGGGGGAGTATGCTAACGAGGAATCTAGGACCCAAGTTCGATTGGGTTCCTAAGGGAAATAAATTCTGTTTTGCAGGAATGTCCATAGGCCACCAAAACTCCCATATGGTACTTGGACAGTGGATGCTCCCGGCATATGACCGGGATAAGAAGCCTGCTGCGTGATTACTCTCCAGTCGAGAATGGACCCAAAGTCATCTTTGGGGGATCAAATCGAGGAGTCACCAGGGGTTACGGTATGATTTCCAACGGTATAATTTCTATCACCGATGTGGCTTACGTTGAAGGGTTAAATCATAACCTGATTAGTGTAAGTCAGTTATGTGATAAAGGTTATGACGTTAAGTTCTGCAAGGATAAATGCCTGATAATATCGTGTGCCTCTTCGGAGACGATATTAACAGGCATTAGGAGTAGAAATATCTTCTGCTTAGATTTTCTTAGTTTAGATTCATCTACCCCCGTATGCCTTGTAGCAACAGGCAGTGCAACTTTTTGTGAACAATGGCATAAGAGATTGGCACATATTAATTTCAAGACAATTAGTATGCTGTTTTCTAAAAACTTAGTAAGGGATGCTCCCATCATTAAGTGCATCAAAGATAGCCCCTGTCCTGCATGCTAGAAGGGCAAACAGACTCGGGCTACCTTTAAGGGCATCGTTGACAAAGACTCCTCCAGATGTCTTTATCTTCTGTATATGGACTTGTTTGGTCCAATGACAGTTCATAGCTTGGGAGGCAAGTATTATACGCTAGTGATTGTTGATGATCACTCTCGGTTTACTTGGGTGTTCTTCTTAAAACGCAAGTCTGATACGTTTGACATCTTCACCAGTTTTGTTAGGCAGATTCAGAAAGAACTTAACTGCTCGGTGGTCAAAATCAGAAGTGACCATGGAACAGAGTTCGAGTCTGGTGCTATGACAGAGTTCTGTGAAGAACTTGGTATATTTCATGAGTTTTTCTCCCAGCGCACTCCTCAACAGAATGGAGTTGCGGAAAGGATAAATAGAACGCTCATTAAAGCCTGCACGACAATGTTGAATGACGCTGCTCTCCCAGAATATTTCTGGGCAGAGGCTGTCAATACGGCATGTCATGTACAAAACCGGGCCTTGATCAACAAGAGTCATCATAAGACGCCTTATGAGCTACTGAAAGGCAGGAAGCCAACCATGTCCTATTTTACGATCTTTGGCTGCATATGTTATGTACTGAATAACGGGAAGTACCCGCGTACTAAGTTTGGTGAAAAATGCTTTGAAGGCATATTCATGGGCTATAGTAGCATAGCCGGGCTTATAGGGTTTTCAATAAGAAAACCCTAGTGGTAGAGGAATCAATAAATATTGTATTTGATGAAGGAAGCTTGCTTAATTGCAATTCTTCCAGTGGTTTTCTTGAAGATGCAGGTGCAAGAATCGAACAGCTACACCTGGATGAGCCCGATAAAGATGCAACTCCAAAGTACGTCAAGGTCTTCACCTCAATGCCGATTAGAGATGATGACGGTCAGGATGGAGTAGTCCTCCCTGAAGAGGAAGGAGCCCCAGAAAATGCTAGAGCTCCTGATGCAAGACTACTAGAGCTCCGACACGTGAGGGATCATCCCAGAAATCAAATCATCGGATATCCTCGAGACGGTGTCAGAACTTGCCGAGGTACACTTAACGAGTTTCTACATTTTAGCTTCCTGTCACAGGTTGAGCCAAAGAAGTTCGACAAAGCAAACAAAGATGCGTCTTGGATATTGGCCATGCAAGATGAGCTGCATCAATTCGAACGATGCAACGTCTGGATGCTGGTTCCAAGACAAAATACACAGAACGTGATTGGCACCAAGTGGATCTTCAGAAACAAGTTGGATGAACACGGGGTCATCATCAAGAACAAGGCCAGACTGGTGGCTCAAGGATACAGACAAGAGGAGGGGATCGACTTCGACCAAACGTTTGCGCTGGTTGCAAGGCTCAAGGCAATCAGACTGTTTCTAGCATATGCCTCTCACAAAGGATTCACAGTCTATCAGATGGACGTGAAATCGACATTCTTGAATGGAGACCTGAAAGAGGAAGTATACGTCGCTCAACCCCCAGGTTTTGTCAATCCTACTCATCCTAATCATGTATACTTTCTTAATAAAGCTCTATATGGCTTAAAACAAGCTCCACGAGCTTGGTATGAGACCTTGTCTAGCTTTCTTCTTGAGAACAAATTCTCTAGAGGAAAAATAGATAAGACATTGTTTCTTAGGGAAGTCAAAGACAAGATCTTGCTGGTGCAAATCTATGTCGATGACATTATATTCGGCTCAACGGACAATAATCTTTGCAAAAAGTTTTCTAAACTTATGCAAGGAAAGTTTGAAATGAGCAGTATGGGAGAGCTAAAGTATTTCTTGGGACTTCAAGTGAAACAGTCTGATGATGGAATCTTCATTTCTCAGACGAAGTTCACAAATTAACTCCTCAAGAAATTCGGAATGGAGAATGCAACCTCGATGAGGACTCCAATGGGATCCACTATGTCTCGGGATAAGGATGAGAAAGGGAAACCTTTTGATGAAACCAAATACAGAAGCATCATTGGATCCCTGCTCTACCTTACTGCAAGTAGACCGGATATCATGTTCTCCACATGTGTTTGTGCCAGATATCAGGTGAACACTAAGGAATCTCACTATGTCGCTGCAAAGCGAATTCTTAGATACCTTAAAGGTACCCCTAATCTTGGCTTATGGTACCCGAGAAATAATGATGTCAAGCTAATAGGTTTTTCAGATGCTGATTTTGCAGGGAGTAGGGATGACAGGAAAAGCACTTCTGGGACGTGTCAATTCCTCGGAAGAAGGCTTATCTCATGGAACAGTAAGAAGCAGAATTGTGTAGCAACCTCCACAACAGAGTCTGAATATATCTCGGCAGGCAGCTGTTACGCACAACTACTTTGGATCAGAAACAAGTTAGCAGACTATGACCTTCAGTTCAAGGAAGTAGCAATGTACTACGACTCCTCTAGTGCAATTGCCATTGCGAATAATCCGGTATCGCACAGCAGGACGAAGCATATTGAAGTGCGCTACCACTTCATTCGGGAGCACGTGGAAAGCAAGGACATCTCTCTCTGCTATGTCCCCACGGATAAGCATATTGCAGATATTTTCACAAAGCCCCTAGACGAGGCCAAGTTCAGTCTCTTCAAAACTGAACTGGGGATGCTAAACTATGAGGAATGAATACTACAGAAGCTCCAGGCTCGTTCATCTAGGGGGAGCATCTGCTAGAAACTCAAGTGTAAGCACAGGTGCAAGAACTGAGGGAGAGCATGGTGACAAGTGCTACAATCCCAGATTTGCAGAAGCCGAAAAGGGGGAGATTACGCTAAAGTGCTAAAGTTTTAAGGTGCATGCTCCAAAGATAATGGTATGGAATTTCCACTCATTTTTCAAAGTTGTGTTCTCTTCCTGCCGGTATATTCACCTTAGCTTATAGGGTTTAGGCTTCTTCAAATAGGGGGAGATTGTTGGGTATTGTATCCACAATGTACCTGATTTGAAGAAGCCCCTAAACCATCTAAGGTGAATGGACAATGTATTTGATCATTTGTCTTCAAGTTGTTGCTTGCAGTTATTCCTCGCTAAGTACACACCAATGTCAGGGTGCAGTAGGTCAATATACACGGGTCTGCGCAACGTAATCCCTCGTTGAGCAGATCAATGTGTATGCTTACATGTACTCTCTCTATTGGAGTGTACTTATTTACAAGTACAGGGCTGTGATAGATCAAGAGCAGTCAAGGAGCAAGGATGGGCCAAAGAGCAGCTCACGGGTGGAGAGACAAAATATCGTCTAAGTAAGAATCGACGAGAATCACTAAGTGATTCTCGCCGAATCGTCGAGAATCACTGGCTGATTCTCGCCATCTATCTCCGGGTTACTCAGCGCATGCAAATCTCATGCCAAGTCAAAATCGTCGAGGGTAATCAATTGTTTCTCGACGATTCGTCGAGAATGATTCTGCATTCTCGACGATTTGTCGAGAATGATTGATGACTCTCGCCGATCCACTCTGGTTTGCCAAGTTGTTCAGCATGAATTCTGCTAAGTAGAATTCGGCGAGAATCGTAGGTGATTCTCGCCGATTCGTCGAGAATCACCTATGATTCTCGCCGAATTTGCCTTTGGCGAAATTCTGGTGCTCGCTGGACCGGACCAAGTTTCAGGCGCTATTTTGAACCGGAGCTACGATTTCTTTTGGTGGGGCCCACAACGGTCAAATTGTAAGACCTACTATATAAATACTTCGGCATTTTGAACAGTAATGAGTACGAATACACAAGAAAGAAAACCGAGCCGCCGACGTGACCTAGATCACGGATTTCTCTTCCTCCGCCGCCATCGCCGCTCAGGAAGTTAGTCTCCGCCGTTGATCGTGGATACCTCCTGATCTTCCGGCGATAGAAGCTTTGCCAAGCAACGCGTCTCACGTGTCCTTCTTGAGATCCTTTGTCTCTTGGTTTGTAGATCAGGAATACCTTCCCTTTTCGAATCGATCGAGACGATTGATCCAAGGAAGACCGTTGGTAGACCTTTGCCAGCATAGCTACGAAGGTTGGATCTCTAAAGCTCAGCCGTCGCACTTCTTGCTGCCGCCGATCCCGAACGCCAAGCCGCCGCTCTTCTTATCGCCGCCGGTTTCGTGGAGATTCATTCTAAGTGAGAGCTAAGGTCATGGACTCTTCGTCTTCGTCAAGAACGCGTCATCGAACGAAGAGGGACACTTAGCACTCCATAAGTAGTCTGTATATTTTATACATTCAATTTTATTTTTGTTGTAAAGGAACGTAGGTTCCTCATTGTCAGGGTTGGGTGCAACCCGTGGTGGAGGAGTGGTGACTCCTTCGTTTGGAAGGGTTCCTTCCGTTAGTGTGAGGATTGGATTTTAATCCGGTTGGTGAAGTGACCGAGTCGTCCCTTGTTGGGAGATAGGGCGAAGGGGGAAAGTGGACGTACCCAAATCGAGGAACCACTATAACTGCTTGTGTCTTTTTGTGCTGTGATGTTTTGTTTACTTGTGCAGGTAGAATTTTAATTCCGCTAAAATCGCTGCAAGACACCTATTCCCCCCCATAGGTGAAGGTAGTTGGCACTAGGTGGACTTTCAAGTTCCATGTCCGATTCATCGATGAGGCGGGATCACGACGTGTCTTGCATAAGGAAGACAGATATTGAGTAACTAGCTGAGCTGGTGAGGTTATAGGTGGAGCTTAGTTTTGAAAATGATCTCATTCATAAGGTACTCCATCTGATAGAGGATGTGTGTGGTGAGGTGACCTACTAGGATGCCAAGCTGGGATCTCTGAGGTCTGAGGTGGCGTGACTTTCCTTATTGGAGAAGGCCACCGAGGAGCTATAGGCTATAGGATTCACTAAGTAAAAGGACTCCCTTACGTATATGATAGAGTATTCCAAGCCTTCAGAGGAGATTAGTGAGGAGGACTTGCCTAAGGAGGTGGATCCCTTGCTGAAGGATGAGTGTGAGATGATCTTCAGGCAGGGGATGGAGAAGACCGTATATATGGTTGTGCAAACAGAAGGTTGCATTGTTGCCAGGCTCAAAATCAAAGATATTTTTGAGGATGATTGCATTAATAATAACATCAAGGAGTAGCTTCAGTAATATATACATTTATATGTTTGTAGGCAGTTTTTATATTTTTATTTGTATCTTTACGACATGTTGTTGCGTCTTGGATGTCTTCTGTTTATTACATAACTATTGAGGATTGTTCCGGCTTGTGGCACTACTTATGGAATGGAATTATCTTTGTGGCATAGAAACTGGTTTTTTATGCACGACTTTGTTTTGCTTTTGAATTTTGGCGCCAGTTATGTGGGGACAAGGCATTGACGGGGGCGATAACCTACTACATGGGCGAAGGGTAGAATTTTGAACAGTGGTAGTAAGAGGTCAATGAAACTAAACTACAGATCAAAATTCGATATGGAATGACCTACTACAAGGGCAAAGGACAGACCTTCGATCTGCAGTAGTGCCAGATCAAGGGGACTGACTCATAAAGTTTTGGTAAAGGGTTGACCTTCAAACCTTGTGCAATTGGGAGGGAATAGGCAATGGCGGCCCCATGACCTACTACAAGGGAGAAGTGCAAATCTTTGAGCCATGGTATTGAGAGGTCACTAGTGAACATACCAAAATTTTTTGGTGAGGGGTAGGCCTTCGAACCACATGTAGTGCATGGGGGCAGATCCTGGTGGTGTCGTAACCTAATACTGCATGAGTCTTTGTGATCTAGAAGTAGTCAACAAGTTAGTCTTGCTGGCAACTTAATATGAGCTTACAGGGTCATACATAATAACGTACGAGATATTGGATAATTGATATAGGTAACACAACTCATATAGGATATGAGTCCAAAGGAAGATTTTGTGTTAGCTAAGTCACTTGTCAACTGGATGGTTTGTCAGCTAGAAAGAGTTGTCAATTATATTGTCCAGTCGATGCAGTCAATATGCATATAGCCAATGCAGTCAATGTAGTGGACCTGACATGTCGCTGATTCAGTCAATGCAGTTTACATGGCATACAATTGATGTTGTCAATATTTATGGAATACCTGTTTAATAGCCTGCCAACTGGTCCACCCAATGTAGTCGATAAGATTATCTGCTTAGATTTTATTCTAAGTAAAATATCGGGCTAACACACTTGTCTACTGCCTTAAGTCCTAAACCTGGTTAAGCTTGTTTTGGGTAATTCCTGTTAAATCAAAACCATGTTAACTTAACATTATATATAGATATAATTTTAGGGTTAGGGTGAGAAGTTTTACGGTTTTTCCAGATCCCTAATTTCGAAAGAGTTTCGAGCGGCAAACACCCGGCAGCAGCCTCCCCTTACAAATCGGAGCCCTAGCTTCGACGATCCTCTCTAGGAAACAAACCTAGTAGTTTGTGGAGATGAAGGCCTTGATCTCATGTTTCAGCCTACGCCTTATAATGATGGCAAGGTGTTTCTCCCGTTAGTGTGGATATCCTATAAAGATATGGATATACTTTTTATGTTCTTGGTCTTAACGAATAGGAGTTCTTGGAGTATGTTTTTTACAAAGAGGAAGAAAATTTACTGGAGCATCTATATCATAATTGTCTCAATCCCGCACAGGTATTTTGCGCCTTTAGATTCATACTTCTTGATTAATGTTTCATCACAAGATCCAGTTTCACTTTAGGGTTTTCTAAAACTTTACTCCGCTGCGCACATGTGATGTTTTGTTCCATTCACTCATAGAACAGTGGCATCAGAGTAAGGTTTCAGTGATGACAGATTTTTATAAGTTTTTTGACCACCTCCATGGGCTCTGCCCCTTAGAACCCATTAGGGGCTCTACCCCTATGACCCCATTAGGGGAGCAGCAGCCCCTTGGAACCCTGCCAGGAGTGGTAGGGAAATTCATAGCATTTTTTATGTTATAGAAATATTTCTCCTTAACATTAATCATCACTATATTTTGTCTTGGATTTAAAATCCAACATTAAGAGACGAGCTTGTCTACTATTGAAGTTGAGTTACCTGTGCTTGTATCCAATGTATGTAAATATGAAGATTTGGAAGGGTTCCGAATGTTTATATTTAGCCCTTTTGTCAAATGTTTATTATATTATTTTGTGCACATCTAAGATATATGTGGATTGTAGATTAAGTATTACGTATTCCTTACAATGGATGACCCTTTTCCTGTCTAGGTCGATGAACTGTGGGCTTTCTAAAGCAAGGAGCATTAGTCTATCGTTATAAGGGTGCAAGTGAATAATTGTGATATCCTACTATCGACATCAGGTTCATCTGAAATAGGTGATTTAAAAGTTTGAGTGCCTAGAGGCATAGGGTTGGCATGCACCATATGATGGATGCAAATAAAGATTTATTCACTAACCATACAACAGTTTCATGTGGATGCAATTTGCAAATGTTGCCTACCTAAATAGCCACAGTATGGGTGATCATCCAAAGCTGACTTGTGGTGTTGGTGAAATACAGTTATTATCAATTAGAGAGTAGCTAACATAAACTCCGAATGGATATTATGGGTTATCAATTTGAATAAAATAATGGGAGCTTTTAATTAAATTCAATATTAAAATAAAATATATTTTGAAATATAGTACTAAGTTTTCTTTGCATAAATCCTTATAGATTATCCATGATAAGTGGTTCGCATTCGACCTTGTTCCGAGAGCTATCCTTGAGAAGGACAAGCTGAACGAGACAAACTTCAAGTACTGGTATAGGAACCTGAGAATTTTTCTCATGTAAGAGCATAAGCTTTATGTCTTAAAAGAAGATCTCCGTAGAGCTAGCCACAACTGCCCCTCAGGCTGATAAAGATGCTTAAACGAAGTATGGAGATGACTCCTTATATGTTGAAAGTCTCATGCTTGTCACTATGAACTCTTAGCTTTAGAAGCAATATGAGAACATATATTCTTATAAGAAAATCGAGCACCTTAAGAAAATGTTTCAAGGGCAAGCTTGGAAAAAGAGGTTTTCATATCTAGGGCATTGTTTCAGTGCAAGATGGGAGCTTGAGACCCTGTAAGGACTCATGTACTCAAGATGATTGAGTATATAAAGAACATTAAGAGACTGGGGTTTCCTTTGGGCGAAGAGTTATCTACTGATCTGGTCATGCAATCGTTGTCAGACAGTTATGAGCAGTTTGTCTTGAACTATAATATGAATGAGATTTATATAACACATCCCATCCTCGAGGCATGTTAAAAATTGTCAAAGTCAATATGAAGAAGGCCAAGCCTACTAGCCCCATACTATAATACATAAAGGTAAGGGTAAGGCCAACAAATAGAAGAAGACTAAGGTAGGACCAAAGTCAAATCTTAATCCCAAGTCTTCAGCACTGAAAAATAAAGGCTTGGACAAGGATGGGAAGTGATATAATTATAGTAAGGCAGTGCACTAAAGGAGGAATTATCCTCTATATCTGGAGGATCTGCAGTAGAAGAAGGGAAGTGTGACTTCAAGTTCAGGTATTTATATTATAAAGATAGACATTTATGCTCCTTCATCTTGAGTATTAAATACCGGATGCAGTTCTCACATTTGTGCAAATTTGAAGGAACTACGAAAGAGAAGAATTCTGGGTAAAGGAGAGGTGGACCTGCGTGTTAGAAATGGAGCAAGAGTTGACGTCGTTGCAATAGGAGTTTACCATCTTTCTTACTCACTAGGCTTGTATTAGAACTAGATAACTATTATTTTACTCCTGGCATAACTCAAAATATTATATCTATTTTATGTTTAGACACGAAAGGATTTTTCTTTATAATTAAGAACAATTGTTGTTAAATTTTTGTGAATGATGTTTGTTATGGTGTATGTTTTTAACTTAGTCTATTCGATCTATAATATAAGTAATACAAAAAGACTAAAAATGAATGACTCTAATCCTATGTTCCTATAACATTATCATTTGAACCATATAAATAAGAAGCACATATCCAAGCTCCATAAAGATGGATTATTGGACTCATTTTTGTATGAATGATTTAAGAGATACGAGTCATGTTTATTAGGAAACTGATGAGTCCGATATTTATAGGGTTTTTTGGACTCATCTGGTCCTATTTTCTCACTCATGCACTGCATTTCAACAGGTAATCAGTTAAATTTACTTTGATCGGTCAATAGCCACATTGTTCACCGTATTGGCCCGAGGGTGTGCAATTGTGTATTCTGTTTTTGGGGGTAAGTAATGGGGGTACTCTACGTGGTGATTTGGTTTTTTTTGCTGTATATTGGTACTGGGAGCTTTTTCTCCAGCTTTGGTTTTTGGTTGTGCAGGTGGTGTGTTTTCTCCAAATAACGAATTCTGACTTGTGGAAAATGCACGGTCCTGCGTTTCCTAGTGCACACTTTCTGCCTAATCGTGCGTTTTACTCGCGAGAAAATAGTCGAGCAGAGATCGACGAATATCATCGAGCTGAGCTTGATGATCTTCATGGACGGTTAACACACGGTTTATTCTAAACCGTGCGCGAAGGAAATGCACGGTTTTCCCGTACCTGTTTAGTTTATAGCATTCTGTGATTAATCATGCGATTTGTTCACGCACGGGCATACGTGCCCGTGCGTGATTAAAACACATGGTTCCTCTTTGTTATCCAATTTTTTAGTGCTCTGTGGTTACCAGTACGTTTTCCTTCATGCACGGGCGGAAGAGTCCGTACGTAAGTAAAACGCATGGGTCAACTCATCTTTCTCGCAGGCCATTTTCTACGCATTATTAACATAGGGTTGACGCACGGTAGTGCGCCAAACCGTGCATGAACATTTTTCTGACCTGCTTCAATTTAAGCGCAGCTTTCCTTCCTTTTGGGGGGGAGATCGTTTTCAGCCATTCCTGCACCATTTTAGGGAAAAACACTGTCGTTCCTCCTCCTCCCTTCATCTTCCACCAAGGATAGATGCTCTGGCAATGCTCGCGAAGCTTATCTCTCGCCGGTGCTTTCTCTCAGCCTTCTCCTTTACCTCTTAGCTCTATTGAAAGTTTTTCCTCCATAGCCATCAAGCAAAGGGAAGCTTGCAACCTTCTTCCGTATCGTGGCACGAAGAAGACGGGTCCATTGGAGGGTAGTGACATCCTTCTCTACCTCGAACGTAGTTGAGGACCGAGCTTAGACACAGACTGACAACCTAGCGACTCCTTCCGCGATACCTCGACGAGCCTTTGGATTCGGTCGATTTCTTGACTTGTTTTTGCATTATTGTTGTATATGTGTGGTTAAATCTTCATGTGTAGATGATGTTGCACTTTAGTTGTAAGCATTATTTGGTTCATATATATGTAAATCTATATCGTTTTACTGCTTTAGTTGCATGAGCAGCGCCCGAATTTCTACCCTACGCCATTGTTAGTATTTATGCTCTAGCGATCATTAGAGACGCACATTTCGACGATGTGTTTGCGACCCTTAATCCACTGTTGTACTCTTTCCCTACACCTGCCTACTCTTCCATTCCACTAAGCAAAACAGCGCATAACGACCTGCATAGGAGTAGATTTAATTAGTTTTTATTTTCTTATAACTAAAACCGAACCCCTTTGTGACCTCGACCTAAGGAATTCATTCTCAAGTCCTCCTTGAAAGACAACTCCACCTTGCGGTGTTCCTTGAGAGATTCGATATTTGGGAAAGCCTCCCCATTTTATATTACTTATGTGAGCGGCACACTTGCCATAAGCGCATCAATTTTTTGGCGTCGTTGCTGGGGAACACAGTCGTGTGCGATTTCTAAAAGGAATTATTGTGATATTTGTTTTCTTTTTAAAATTTTAGTTGCTTACCATTTATTTTGTTCATTTCTTTTTATTCCTTTTCTGATTTTTGGTTTAGAAGCGGATTCGTGTTATTTTTATTCTAAGTTGTGTAGCACCCTTTCGACAAATATTTTTGTTCGTAATTTATTTTGTAGCTGAGTGCCGTCTCTATAACACTTTGTGTCGATACCTCGACACCTTGGCTATTTTGAATGCCGAGCATTGTATTAGGTGTTTGCTATGCCAAGGTATAGGACACATGTTGAAGGATTGCCCTCGTTTATGCAAACCTTCTCCCTCTGAGGGCGTGTTCTCAGCAACCTCCCGTTCACATAGGAATACTGTGGACAGGCCTGTAAGGGTGTTGTCAGTCCCATATACAGACATCGTACATCTTGCTCGTTCTTTGCTCGTTGAGATTACCGAAGAATCTCTCGCCGCATACATATCTTTCATGGGTCCCTCGCTCCCTTTTTACGAGCTTACCTTGAGCGATGACGATCACTCTAGTGTTAGCCAATAAAAAGAGGATAAGGAACACATGGGCGCTCCTATATGGGACATAGAGATTGTTCCCGTCGACGGGGAGGTGTCAGCGGATGATTTTGCGATGGGGCCTGCTAATTCAATGCCTGTTTTGAGAGCAGTTTTGCCCCTCCACAATTTTTTCTTAATCGTGCTACTCCTTTTTCGTGTGTTTCAGCTGATGATGTTGTTGTCGTGGGTGATTTGGTTCCTGAGGTTGTGCCGAAGTGGGATGAGTACTTTACTATCTCCGACGAAGAATGTGGATCTTCGGAACCCTATGACGTACCCCGGTGGGATGAGGAATATTCCCTTTCTGATGCAGAGATTTGCATCTCCTTATTGGACAAGGAGGCCCCTCTTAGCACTGCAGACCTCGAGTTCTCAAATTCCCCCGGATACGACTCATATGATACTGACAATGATCTATGCTCGGATCCTGCTGAGAGTGATACCGGGATAACTCTCCCGTATTCTATGTATTTTAGTTTTTCCTCTTATTTATTACTTGACCCCCCCCCCCCCTTCATTATCTGAGCCTGTGTGGGTTGAGTCTCCACGTGTATGTTGGGATGACGATGAGCCTTGTGCTCAAGCCGATGGAGAGTGCATCTGTTTGTGTGAGAAGGTTTCTACCTCCTTTGCAGTGGAAGCCCCTATCATCGCTATCGCCTCCTGCGGACCTGGGGTAGACGACGCCTTGCTAGGCAAGGATTTAGCTTATGATGAGATTAGCGAGGACCAGTGCTCCTCCACTTATTAATTCTTATTTCCTCTACCATTGTTGGGCAGGTATTATTTTTTAGGTAGAGGGGTAACTGCATTATCGTCCTATCAGTACTCACTACCGCAACGGATATTGGGCCAGTTACCTGTGCATCTTTTATTTCATAGGCCGATTAGCTATAACTTTTTGTTAGCCAAATAAGTCGTGATGGGAGGACAATAACCCCAGTACTTATCTAGTAGTAGGTATAGTTAGTTATTTTTACTGTCTTAAAAAAATTGTTTTACGTGTTGTATAGCTTGTTTTAGCTTTACTGCATGGTTGCGATATTTTTGTGTGTTTGCACCTAATTCGGGCAGATTGCCTAGTTTCTTGGGAGGTTCATTGTTCCTAATAACTTGCAAGCATATCTTTGATTAAATTTGATATTACCATGGTATATGCAATTTTTGTTGGAGCTCTTTTGCAGGTTGCCCTTCCCTTGCACGGCGGAGTGAGTAAAATTTTTGCAAGTTTAGCTGCAAGCTTTCTCGCATCTTATGGTATTCTCATTTGCTGAGTATGGGGTAACCCCTCTCCCCTAACTTATATTTATTTGTTTTTATTGCAAATTTTGGATCGGTTGCTTAGATTAAGTCTGGTGGGGGAGAGTTATGTGGGTTACCTGTGCACATGCCCCGCTATCACTTGCATACCAAAAGCACATTCTGATTTTTTTTGTTAAATGTAATCTCATCCGCATTGTGCACCTATACCCGCATGAGCGCGATCTTAAATACACGTGTGGCTTGAGTCAAATGTATTTCATTTGTCTAAACATTAAAATAGAGATACTAGCTTAGGATTTTAGGATAGAGTAGTACAAGACTCGTGCAATGCTCCTAATCAAGTGCACATGGTCTGTGAAGAAATAGTATAGATTTAATTTTTCTTTATGCTCGTAAATTTATAATTTTTCTGCAGATGTAAATATTGTTTGTACTACTCAAAAATGTTGAATCTAGTGAAATTGAATGGTAGTGTAGGGATGTGTGTAGCCATCACTAGCCTCGTATTGTTCGAGTCGGGAGGAAGGATCATCTTTCTCGGTGGCTAAGAACTTGCCCCAAGCTACTCTCGAAGCATTGGTGCATGTTTAGTCAAGCGTAAGAGTGATGTAGGCTATCATTTTGGCTTGGTTGAGCCTTGTACCTCGTCCTAATGATAATCTTTGTTAGCCTATGTTGTGCCTATCCCACCTGTTGATTTAGCACTACTTCGCGATCACCAAAAACTAAAAGCCTTTCCTAGTAGCACTCCCATATCTCGAGCTATTAGTATGTTACTTCTTGCATTTGGGATGTTTCTGTGGTGCTGTTATGTGGTTGTGAGGTGGAGTTTTCTTGATAATTTTTGCTCCATGTGTTGTTATATAAAAGTTAAAAAAAAGGGAAAAGAAAAGAGTGTAAAAAAGAAAAATGTTGTTTGTTGTGAAAAAGAAAGTGTAATTGGAAATTCCATTTGTGTTATTGCTGTGGCAGTAGGCAGTGCACACACCCTTATCATCAAGTTCAAGTCCGGTGGTGTGGTGCACCTGCAATTTTTGTTGGTATGAGGATAATATTTTGTATGAAATCATTTGGGTTGTGTGTAGCCGTCGTTTATACCCTTATGCATCCTTACCTATGTATAAACCCAAGCCCCATTATTATGCTAAAGCCCTACGGATTAACTCTAGAGTTGAGCTAGTGTCGTGGAGAGAGTGTGAACAGGCAAGCGTATGGTCCCCGACATTGATGGATTTCTTTGGAGGTGATCCTGAGCCCGAGTCTTTGGCAATGCTCACCTGAGTGGCAAGACTACGTTTTTCCTACGTATGACCGAACAATTCTCCATAATTCCAATTTTGAGTTTATACAATATCTATTTAAGCCTGTCGAAATGTATAAACTCCGTAGTATAATTAAAAAGTTTATCTATTATATTTTTCATGCCCATGATGTATTTGATTTCTCGCAATACTTTATTTTGAAATTACTGAGCCAGCTAACTATTTTCTAGTCCATGGAGTGATGATTTGCTTGGGACGAGCAAATATTTAAGTCTTGTGGTGTGATGAGTCCGATATTTATAGGGTTTTTCAGACTCATCTGGGCATGTTTTCTCACTCGTGCACTGCATTTAAACCAATAATCTGGTAAATTTACTTCAATCAGTCAATGGCCACACTGTGCACCGCTTTTGCCTGAGGGTGTGCAATTGCGCATTTTGTTGTCGGGGGTAAGTATTGGGTGTACTCTCCATGCTCATTTGGTTATTTTTTTGTTGTATATTGGTGCTAGGATCTTTTGCTCCATCTTTGGTTTTTGGCTGTGCAGGTGGTGTGTTTTCTCCAAATCAGGAATTCTGACTTGTGGAAAATGCACAGTCGTGCATTTCTTTAGCGTACGCTTTCTGCCTAATCGTGTGTTTTACTCGCGGGAAAATAGTCGAGCAGAGCTCGACGAATATCGTCGAGCTGAGCTCGACGATCTTCACGCACGGTTAACGCACGGTTTCTTATTAACCGTGCGCGAAGGAAACACACGATTTTCTTGTAGCTGTTTAGTTTATAGGATTCTGTGGTTAATTGTGCAATTTGATCACGCACGGGCATAAGCGCCCGTGCGTGAGTAAAATGCATGGTTAGTCTTTGTTATCTAGTTTTTCAGCGCTCTATGGTTACCCATGCGTTTTTCTTCACGCACGGACGGAGGCGTCCGAGTGCAAGTAAAATGCATGGGTCAACTCATCTTTCTCGCAGGCTATTTTCTGCGCGTTATTAACGCAAGGTTGATGCACGGTCGTGCGCCAAACCGTGCATTACCACTTTTCTGACATGCTTCTATTTAAGCACAACTTTCCTTCCATTAGGGGGGAGATCATTTTCAGCCATTCCTGTGCAGCTTTAGGGAAAACTTCCACCGTTCCTCCTCTGCCCTTTATCTTCCACCAAGGAGAGAAGCTCCGGCCATGCTCGCGAAGCTTACCTCTCGTCGATGCTTGCTCTCAACCTTCTCCTTAACCTCTTAGCTCTATTGCTAGTTTTGCCGCCATAGCCATCAAGCAAAGGGAAGCTTGCAACCTTCTTCTGTATCGTGACACGAAGAAGAAGGGTCCATTGGAGGGTAGTTACAGCCTTCTCTACCCCAGACATAGATGAGGACTGAGCTTGGACACGGACTGACAATACGGCGATTCCTTTCACGACTCCTCAACAAGCCTTTGGATTCAGTCGATTTCTTGACTTGTTCTTGCTTTATTGTTGTATATGTGTGGTTAAATCTTCATATGTAAATATATTGCACTTTAGTTGTAAGCATTATTTTTTTCATGTCTATGTGAATCTATATCGTTTTACTACTTTAGTTTCTTGAGCAGCGCCCGAATTTTTACCCATCGCCATAGTTTGTATTACCGCTCTAGCGATTGCTAGAGGCACGCATTGTGACGAGGTGTTTGTGACCCTCAAACCGAAGTTCTACTCGTTCACTAAGCCTGCCTACTCTTCCATTCCACTGAACAAAGCAGCGCATAGCGGCCAGCAAAGGAGAAGATTTAATTAGCTTTTATTTTCATGTAACTAAAATTGAATCCCTTCGTGACCTCGACCTAAGGACTTCAATCTCAAGTCCTCCTTGAAAGACAACTCCACCTTGCGGTGTTCCTTGAGAGATTCGATACTTGGGAAAGCCTCCCATTTTATATTACTTATGCGAGCGGTACACTTACAGTAAGAGCATAAGAAAGATGACTAAATCCCCTTTAACTTGTTATACTGAGAGGGCTAATGATCTTCTAGGTGTCGTATATAGTGATGTATGCATACCAATGAGTTTTACTACTAGAGGCGGATTCCACTACATTGTTATAAATACTGATGATTGTTGGGTATTGTTTCCACAATGTTCCTGATTTGAAGAAGGCCCCCCTGAACTAAGATGAATTGAGTTATATTTTACTTTACTTTCAAGTTGTGTACTTACAGGACTTAATTGCCAAGTACACACCAATGTCAGATTATAATGGGTTATCAAACATAGGACTATGCAATGTAATCTCTCATTGTGTGGGACATGGTATTTACTCATGTGCAATCTCTCTATTGTGGTTTACTTCATTTTCAAGTGTATAGAAATCAAGGAAAAGGAAGGCTGCTGAGTTATGGAAGAATCAAAAAATTTCCTAAGTAAAATTCATCAAATATACACATAAAGTCTCGTGTCATTCGTCGAGATGTCAAGTGAATACTCGTGGAATTCGTCGAGTTTACTCAGGAAATTTCTGAAAGGTTCTTAAACTCCTTCTGAAAAATGGCTAAGTAAAATTCGTCAAGTATATACGTGAAGTATCATGTCATTTGTCGAGACATCACGTGAACAATCATTGAATTCGTATAATATAATGGGTATTGTATCCATAATAATCCTGATTTGAAGTGTCCCTTGAACTAAGATGAATTGAGTTGTATTTGATAGTCTCTATTTAGTTATGTACTTGTAGGACTATATTGCTAAGTACAACCCAATGTCATGTTACAGTGGGTTAGGAAACACATGACAATAAAATGTAATCCTTCAATGTGTAGGCCAATGTGTTGAATTACATGTAATCTCTTTATTGTGGTGTACTTCTTTTCCAAGTGCATTAGAAGGATCAAAGAAGGACCAGGTACTCGAATCAGGAGAATAGAAATTTACACAAGTAAAACTCATCGAGTATAGTAGTGGATACTCGTCAAATTCATCGAGTATACTCCTGGAAACTCGTCAAAATCATCGTGTATACTTACTAGACCCCATCGAACTCTTTGTATTTACTTATGGAATAATTTCCGAGATCTGTAAAATCAGTTAAGTAAATTCGTCGTGTATCATCAAGTATACTCATCAAATTCGTCCAATGTATCTTTCGATACCCACTGAATTCGTCAAATATACATGTCGATACATGCCGAATTCGTCGAGACTCATTGGGTATACCTTTGAGTTTATGAATTTATTTCTCTTGATTTTTATAAGTCATATTCGTTGAATATCTCTCAGCTTATGCGTCTAATGTATCAGTCGATACTCATCCAATTCGTCGAGTGAACTAGCTGATATTCGTCGGATTCATCGAGTATGACTTCTGCTAGGCGTTTGAGTTATAGGTTCTATCAAGCTGAAATTCTCTAAGTTAATTTCATAGAGTTTCACAATAGTTCTACGAGTATACTCTGTTATTCTCGACAATACTCGATGAATTATACTAAGGGTTTATTTCTTCAAATTTCAAATTTTTGCCTCATTCTTCCGGTTAGCCATGTACAGTAAGCTTCACACGTCTCGGTATTGAATGTCTTTTCTAGCCGTTATAGGAGGAGGATTCCTATATATATTTAGTGTGGAGTTCACTCAACCCTAATCATGCTCTTTGGTCTAATCGAAAAACTTTTGAATATCAAGATCCTGTCAACACCTGATCCTTATTTCGCACATCTCTCGGCAGACGGCAAGCTCGCTACACGACTCAATCTTCCTCCACCAAGTCAACTAGATCGCTGATCTCCGAAGATTTTGATTCTACGTAGATCTAGTCGATCCGTGTGTTCGAATCTAGTTCTCAAATATTTCGAATTTTCTTTGTTCTTTAAGACATTCAAGATACATTTTCAAAGAAGGAAGGATCAAAGACTTTACATCTAAATAAGATTATTTGTGGTCTTTATTGTGTAAATCCTTTTTACTTTTGTAGGAGGGTTTTCCCTCCGAGTTGTCGATCCGTGTTTGGATTGAGTTGTAGATCTGTGTTTGGATCGAGTTGTAGGAGATTTTGTTCTCCGTGAGCTAGGAGTGTTGTCTCCGAGTTATAGGAGTTGAGGCTCTGAGGTGTAAGATTGTTTGCAATCTGAGATAAAGGTGAAGTAGCTGAATCTAGCCCTTTATGGTAGATAGGGGAGGCGGGATAGTGGACATACCCAACTCGGGAAACCACTATAAATCTCTGTATTTTTTGTGTGGTTATTTTTCCGTATTTGTTTATTCCCCAAAAGACGCAGAACACACCTATTCACCCCCTCTAAGTGATTTATGTTAACACTAAATACTTTCAATTGGTATCATAGGGGTGTTGTTCGATATAAGGCTAACACCTTGAACAAGATCTCCTATCTAGTTGTCAAGAGATATCTCACTCAGTTGCTATGGACAGACATAAGGATATGTCTTCGATGAAGTTACCTGTGTGTACAAAAGAGAACTTTCCTATATGTAAAGAAAGAGTCGGATTTTTCATGGAAGCAGCAGATCCCAGGATATTTCAGATTGTTGAAGAAGGACCTCATATTCCTACACAACTGTCTCCTCTGAATCCGACCATCATGATCCCTAAGAAGATGATGGATCTAACCAAGGATAAAGTTGCCTTGGTCTCTTTGGATAACAAGGCAAAGAATATTATAGCCAGTGTAGTGGATGATTGAATGCTTAGAAATTTATTCAACTGTAAATCTGCCAAGGAGAAGTAGGACTGTCTCGTAGTTCTCATGGAAGGAACTGAAGAGGTTAGAGATGATCGTTGATCTCTACACAATCAAGGATATGAGATATTCAAACAAGGCTTAAATGATACAATTACAAACAGTTTTGAGAAATTATTCAAGATTGTCAACGGCCTCAGAAACTACTGCCGTACATTCACTAATGGTGAGGTTAACGATTAATTTCTCAGATCCCTGACAAAAGGATTGGATACTAAGGTGGTAGCCATTAGTGAGTTTGGGAAGGTGCCAGAAATTTACCCCCAAAACCATTTCGGAAAGCTGCTCTCATATGAACTTCAGATGAATACTAGAAAGAAAGTGGAGAAAAGCAGCAAGACTTCAAGCAAAGAGAAG
Organism: Platanthera zijinensis; assembly: GCA_039513925.1. Lineage (NCBI taxonomy): Eukaryota > Viridiplantae > Streptophyta > Magnoliopsida > Asparagales > Orchidaceae > Platanthera > Platanthera zijinensis. The sequence continues at coordinate 108,619,650 of CM077084.1, read as the reverse complement.
TTAGTAGCTCTAAAAGCCGTAGGGACAAGAAAAGCTAAAGCTGTGTCACCAGTAAGGACATGAGCTCCAGATATCCCAGAAGAATTTGAGCAAAGCACGTCAGTCTCTGAGTTGTCTGATGAAGAGTTCTCGCTAATCTCCAAGCAATTCAAGAGATTGCTCAGTAAAATGAGGCAAATGAAAAATCAGTCCTCCTCCTATGACTTCAGAAGATCGCATCGTGATAGTGATCGATCCAAAAAAAGCTATAACCGAGGGGATAGGTATAAATCTAAACAAAACAAACATTCTTCCTCTGACATTGTTTGTTATTGTTGTAATAAGCCAGGAGGCGTAATTGCGGAGTGTCCTTACAAAAGAAGGAAGGAACCAAGAAGAAAGAGAAGAGATCCTTCAAAGGTAAGAAGAAGGAAGAGAAGAGCTTCGTTACTAAGAAGTCAAAGACCCTTGGTGATAATGACTCAAGTGAGTCCAACTCTGAGAATGAAGAAGCCTACTTTGGGCTTATGGCTCAATCAGACGAGGAAGTGTCGACTCCAAATTTCACAGGAAGGTAATCTCTCACACTATGCTATTTGAGTCAGAAACTTCAAGTAATGGTCATGAAGACTACTCTTCTGAGGAAGATGAAGCCGACTTGATGGCTCAACATTAAGAACTCTTGAAAGCTTTTGACATATGTCGCAAGGTAGTCAAAAAGTAATTAAAAGAGATTGCTTCCCTCAAGGCAGTGGAATCAAGCCTAAGGGAGGAAATTGATGAATTAACTCCTCTCAGAAATGAATTTCACTCCTTGTTAGAGGAATTGAAATGCTCTACTGAACTATTATGTCAGAAGGAGAAATACTTAGATGAGTTGGAAGAAAAGATCTTGGTGGAAAGGAAGCTGGTTGAAAGCTACTCGAAGTCAAAGACCATTCTTCCCCTCATCGATAAGTTTTTTTGCTCCTAAGAAGGGTAATGGTCTTGGCCAAGTAGCGGGAAAAGGTAAGCCTGCTAAGAATGCCAGTACCAAAGTCAAAGTGAAGGCACCTCATGGTCTACCCCCATTTAAGAAGGTAATCTTCCCAGCAAATTAATACGACCTTGAGATGTCATATTGTCATCTTTCTAGGCCTACTTAGGTGGAGCAAAAAAAGCACTACCAAGGATGGACCCATACTCGATACTTTAGTGCTAGTGTTTTCAAAGCACCTTATGAGGAAATTACCCTCAAAAACTATGGTCCATTCATTCATGGACCAAGTGGAATAAGGCTCCCAAAGTTAACACTATTGTTCCCAAGGCTAAAGAAACAGTGAAGCCTTGTGTGTGATGCAAGTACGAGGCTTCGACCTCCAAGCCAGTGACCCCTGCTAGACCTCCCATTAAAAAGGAAAGTATAAGAGAAGGTACAACAGGTTTGATTGTTGGTATTGCGGTAAGATTGGTCACTTTGCCATAGATTGCTGGTTTCACCCGGTAAAGCTTGAAACTCCACGAAATAACAGTGCGAGACCGACCTCTCGCAACGTTAATGTTCCAAGTGGTGTTAAACTAATAAGGAACCAAATCTATTTGGGTTCTTAAGGTGAAATTAATTATGATTGCAGGTATGTCCAAAGGCCAACAAAATGCAAATATGGTATTTGGACAGTGGATGCTCTCAGTATATGACCGGGACTAGAAGCCTATTGCGAGAATTTACCCCAGTTGAAGATGGACCAAAAGTTATCTTTGGAGGTCTGACAGGGGAATTACCCAAGGATAAAATATGATTTCCAACGTCATAGTCTCTTTCACAAACATGGCTTATGTTGAAGGATTACAGCATAATCTGATAAACATAAGTCCATTATGTGATAAAAGTTATATCATTGAGTTCTATAAGGAAAAGTGTCGGATAAAATCGTCTGCTAATTGGAGATAATCTTAACAGGCACTCAGAGTAACAATATTTTTTGCTTAAATTTTCTTTGTTTAGACAATTCTACACCAGTGTGCTTTTTGGCAAAAGATAGTGCATCTCTCTGTGACCAATGACACAAGAGATTAGCATAGATTAATTTCAAAACTATAAATAAGTTATTTTCTCACAACTTAGTATGTGATGCTCTAAGTGTTAAGTGCCTTAAAGAGAGTCCATGCCACGCATGTCATATGGGTAAGCAGACATGGGCTACATTTAAGGGTATTTCTGAAAAAGATTCCTCCAGAAGTTTATATTTAATTCATATGGACTTATTCGGTCCTATGCCATTTCACAGTTTAGGAGGTAAAGTTTATACTTTAGTTATTATTGATGATTACTACCATTTTACTTGGGTGTTCTTTCTGAAACACAAGTTAGACACCTTTGAGTCTTTCACTAATTTTGTTAGGCAAATTAAGAACGAATTAAACTGCTCCGTGGTCAAAATCAAAAGTGATCACAGAACAAAATTTGAGTCTGGTGCCATGACAAAATTCTATGGAAGTCAAGGTATCTTTCATGAGTTTACCTCTTCGCGTACTCCACAGCAAAATGGAGTTGTTGAGAGAAAGAATAAAACCCTCATTGAAGCATATACGACTATGTTTAATGACGCTTTACTACTAGAGTACTTCTTGGCCTAAGAAGTCAACACAGCCTGCTACATGCAAAACCGAGCTTTAATCAACAAAATTCATCGTAAAACTCCCTAAAAACTATTGAAGGGCAGAAAACTAACTGTGTTCTACTTGAGGATCTTTTACAATAAAGGCTTCGTACTTAATAATGGGAAGTATTACTGCATGAAGTGTGGTGAAGAATGTTTTGAACATATTTTTGTTGGGTATAGTATCCATAGTTAGACATATAGAATTTTTTACAAGAAAACCCTGGTGTTAACCCAGAAATCGGAGATCCCATCCCAAGGTAGCAAGCTCACAAGTTGCAGCCTGCTACTGGTTACCCCTGGAGGTCGCGGCCTATCTCAGCCCCCTTCTCTGAGTCAGGCAGATAGAATTCTCTATTCATTGAGGCCGCACGGCTAGGGCGGTCTGCCAAGTCTAACCGCCCAGGTCGCGCAGCAACCGTTTGTTCTACAGGGGCTGCAGACTGCTTCCACAGTCCGCCCCTATAGGCTGTGCGGTTAGGTTGGCTAACCGCGTAATGTTTTTTCTATTCCAATAGGTGCGGACTACCCAACTAAGTGGCAGACTCGCATTGCTATCTGCCAAGACCGCCAATTAGCCGCATGCTCGGCAGGAGTCACGACCTTCTTCTTCAGCCCACTCCTGCAGGTCGAACAACAAGCAAGTAAAACTGCCACATCGCCAAGAAACATGCCTCTAGGTCGCCAACCAGCATGAGAGGCATGCCCCTTCAGTCTACCAACAGTGGGCGGACTCCGTCTCAGTCCTCCTGAGTAATGACTTGGCCGCAGGACCGCCACCCTTCACCAGACAGTGCAACACAATACGGACTAACCTACAGCCGGCCAGAAGGTGTCGAGCTCTCCTCCAACAGGGGCGACCTACTCCTATCTACCAGAAGGTGGCAAAAACATCCTTTGTTCGCCTGAGGGAGGTGAAAGCTTCGCTCACCAGCTGACGAACTCGCTTCATCCAATAGCACGCTCAACCTACTCTTTTCGGTCTACCAGGTCGCCAAGCTCTTGTCTCCCAGCATAGTGGACAAGCCTCCAGTAGCAGAGGCAGAATCATCCTTTCTGCCGCGAGCTAGTCGGACTCATTATGCAGTTCGCTAGAAGCACTTCGACTTCCCCAGTATCGGCTTCTTCTAAGCAGTCGGCAACCTGCCTCCTCAGTACGCAGCATGTCGCAGACTCAATCGTAATTCACCGCAATACCGGGGGTAACGTTTCAAAAACGTCTCCAGCCCAAGCATATTAATAGGCCCCATACCTCTCATTATAGGGGGATACGATAGACGACAGATCCAAGGCATCATAACTTTCGGACACAACTTTCCAATCTTCACGGCTAGACCTTGCGGCCTATTCCCCAGCATTGGCTCCAACGACCTCAGCCGTCTTCTTTGCCTTATCGCAAAGTTCGCTTGGCTTGAAGTAGCGAGCAGCGTGATCAGTTAACTGTGCATTCTATCGACCTCTTTGGTCAAAACGCGTGGTCTCTGACATCTTCTTTCCTCTAGCAACAAGCTTCCCCTTGTAACCTTTATATTCTCATGTAAAGGACTCAACTCAAGCTATAATACTTGTTCATAATCAAAGGAAAGCCCGTCGCAGGAGTGGCATTTGATCCGCGGCAGGGGAACTCTGCTGTTGCTGCTGCAAGCGGCCCCCTCTCATTCTCTCACCCTCATAGTATTAACCATCAAAGTTTAATGTCAAAGTAATCATCTGCTCGATAGTTCCTCATCAACCTTCCCTGTTATCCCCTACATCCTCATTAACAACCTCTCCTCTATCCTCGCAATCCCTTCTCTTTCCCCGTGAGATTTTGAACACTCGTTATCTGCTGGTGTGGCCCATTTACTGCATCAACAGTTAACATGCGACGTTCAGTTCTCAAACAGATGATGAAAATCAATTGTTATTCATGTTAGACCATCAACCTGCCCAAAACCTTGCTCCTTCAGATCCTAGTAAAGATCCTCTCTGGGAAGCTATGGATAAATCATGTAAAAAAACTTCCCAACAGTTCCAAGCAATCAACCGTACTCTAGCTGCTGTGACGCAACAATTAGAGATGCAATCTACATCACCAGCTCCTCAAGTCAATCCAACACCAATATTGGAGAATTTACAAACTTATCCACTGGCCTATTCACTTGTCTATCATCCTGTTTATCCACTAACCTATCCGCAAGGGCCTGCATCCCCTTTGTGGCCTCAAAATGATTAGTTCATTGCTCGTCAAAACTTCTTTCGAAAAGCTTCCCGTGGAAGTCCAGTAAGTTTTTTAAATTTTCAGGGAAGTAATCCATATCCTTCAGTTCCTGCCTTTACTCCTCTAGTAGTAGCTTTTCCCTTCTATCCTCCTGCTGCTTTTAAAGCCAATGCTTATGCTCCCTTTTTTCCTTATGTTCTAGGAGAGAAGGAAGAGTCGTCACCGTTTTTAGAGAATGTTCGACATGAACCAACTCCAGCAAACTTTAGAGAGTCACGGTTGCCAATTTACATTGGATAAGGACATTGCAAAGTCCCAAAGCTCCTCACAATCATGGCCAGTTACTCTTCTCATACTTCAAACATTTTATCTCCAAAAAACACTTCTAAGTGTTCTTTCATTCATTTTGATAAATTTTACGTCACAGATCCCATACTGACACTATTCCCTTTTTGGAGTGCCTCCTCTATTTTCTCTTTGCCAAAGGGATCACTGAACCACAGAGATATTGTCGAGTCTTGTTGTTCACTCCATAGATTATTCTCGGACGTAAGATCACGATGACAACATATAGTGGGGAGTGTTTGCATATGTGTAGTGGGTGTCATTCAATCTATGATGGTGGACTTCAGGGCTTCAGATTCTAGCCTATATCTAACACATAGTGTGTATCAAGGGAGGTCCCTGTGTGTTAGCTCTATTGTGTTTCGCTAGGGATACATTATAGTTAAGATGATCTTTGCTTGACAAGCAATGGCGATCAAGTGTAGTGAAAGTGAAGGGATAGATACTACTCTAGAGGGGGGGTGAATAGAGTTATCAAATTTTGCACAGACAAAACTTAATAGTCTACCCAACTCCCTTGGAGTGAAGTGCGGAATGAAGAGATTATAGATTTGATTAAACCTTAAAGCCTAATACAAGTGTTGTGTACAAACACAAGCTAACTGTAATTACAGTTAAGCTTGGAAAAACCTAAACAGCAACTAGCAGCCTAGTTATATCTATTCACAGCCACAGTACATGAATTAAACAGTTGAATCCAGACGACACAAGGAGATTTATAGTGGTTCCCCAAACAACTTGGGTACGTCCACTCTTCTACCCACACGGTAGGAATCCACTCAGGTTTTTGATCAGGTGCCCTGCCACCAACAGAATCTGATTCAGGTAGATTCAGAAACCCTTTAGACTTTTGATCAGGTGTCTAAAAACCAAGCACAGGTTTTTGATCAGGTGCCCTGCCACCAAGGGATACTTTTGAAGGGAGTAATAACCCTATACAGGAGGGGGAAGAAGGTTAAGATGTCTTCTCTATTTTACAATAGATTAGAGAAGCACAAAAAGCTTGCACTGAGCTAGAATGCTCTAAAGAATCAAGGCTCCCCCTGGCTCAAAGATGTCCAGGTGAAGTCTTGCTTCAGTGCAGAAACTCTTCAGAAAATACTGAAGGAAAGAGCTACAAGAAGAAAGTAAACAATAAAAAGGAAACAGTCTTCAAGCAGCAATCTTCTTCTTCTTCTTCTTCAAAGAAACTCTGAGTTGAACTTCCTGAAAGCAGGAGAACTCAGGTGAAGAAGAGATGAAGATCTTAACACTTCTCAGATAGATGGAGTTTGCTGAGAGCAGGAAGCTTGAGCTTGATGAAGGCTTGAGTGCTTTTGAATATGTGTGTAACACTTCTGTTAACTAGCTTCAATCCTTCTACAAAGGGTTCGTTAAATATTAGCAGCAAGCAACGGCTCTCTTCCATTTGAATTCTTTGTCTTCTTGTGAGCCTTGAGACCTGGGCTGTAAATATCAAGAAGACAGAAATATCTCTGCAGCAATACATTCCATAAAAAGGAATAAATCTCTTTCTAAGAAGCTGCAGGTTTAAATCAAATAAACAGAGGACTAAATAAAGTCACATCAGAAATAAACTCTTTATAGCAAAGAAGAAGACTTTTCAGTCCAACGGATATAAAGGGGTTGACAGCAGATAAAGTAATTTAAATAGACAGCTAATAAGACAAACAACTTTATCTTAAAAGATTTGAACTCAGGCAAATAGAATGAAGTAAATAATGCCTGGAAACTTTATCATACAGCTTGAGATAATGTGCCAGAAAATGTATTAAATAATTAAATATAATAAATAAATACAAAATACACAAGCAGGCAGAAAGCGTCGAACGACCTTCGGAGATCGTCGACCGACGCACGGAGATCGTCGATCTATCGGGCAGATAGTCGAACGATCCAGATAGTCGACCTATCAAAGGAGATAGTCGAAATACCCCGGCAGATAGTCGATCTATCAGAGCAGATAGTCGAACTACCAGATAGTCGATCTATCAGGACAGATAGTCGAACTATCAAGCGCACAGAGATAGTCGACCTATCAAGCAGATAGTCGACCTACCTCAGAAACCAGATAGTCGACCTATCAACAGATAGTCGACCTATCAGCGCAGAGCAGATAGTCGACCTATCAACAGATAGTCGACCTATCAGCGCAGAACAGATAGTCGACCTATCAACAGATAGTCGACCTATCAGCGCAGAACAGATAGTCGACCTATCAACAGATAGTCGAACTATCAGCGCAGAACAGATAGTCGACCTATCAAGCAGATAGTCGAACTATCAGCGCAGAACAGATAGTCGACCTATCAAGCAGATAGTCGAACTATCAGCGCAGAACAGATAGTCGACCTATCAACAGATAGTCGAACTATCAGCGCAGACCAAGGCGTCGACCAACTGATAGACGATCGTCGATCAGTCGATAGACGATAGTCGAACGGCGTTCGACTATGGTCGAACGAAAAAACTACTTAACCAAATTCTCAATTTGGAAAAGCGAGGACTCTACAGCTAGACTCCTAACCATTGACCATAGATATTTCTTGGGTCAAGGAGTACAAAGGAGAGGACTAAACTCAAATCAAACTAGGGTACCAACAATCTCCCCCTATTTGAGTTAGGTCTCTCAAAAACTAAAACAGCTAGCAATAGAATACTAAAAATAATTTCAACAGATAGATAACAATAAATCTGGCAGATTATCAATCAGATAAATAAATATAACACAGCAGTTTAAATCAAACTATCAAGAATCTTTAGGGTCAGGTAATGAATCAGAAGAACTAGAGACAAAAGAAATTTTTCGAAGAGGGTCATCTGATTCCTTCTTTGACATCTTCAGATCCTGAGCTCCAAGAATCTTTAGCTCTGTAGCTCTGGGAACAACAGCTTCAGGATGTTTTTCCATGTACTTTGCTGGATCAAATATCTCAGGATTGACTTGGAATTTCTCAAATTCTTTCTTTCTATATGCTGACATTGTAGTAAAACCAGTTGTATCTTTACCTTCAGCTCTTGCTTTTCTTATTTGGGCTGCCCCTACAAGCTCTTGAAAGCGAGCCATCCTAAAATTAGGATCGAGCTCGGGATTTTCATATACTGGCTCTGGAGAAGCAGCATCAGCTATTATATCTAGATAAAAACATTAGAAAACTTAGCAAAAGGGACTTGCTAGAAGGTTTTAAAACACTGTAAACTATTTACCTTTTGAAATACTTTTCTCAGATTGAACTGGAGAAGGAGGTGGGGAAAAAGTTGGTCTTTGGGCCACAACCTCCTTCATAGGTCTTTGAGAACCATAAGATGATTTGCTTTGAGAACTTTGATGACCTTGTCTTGGTTGGTGCTGAGCAGATTCAGATTTTCCATAGGCAGCAGACTGACTAGCAGGTAGATTCCCAGAGGCTCCTGCACCTGGAGGTGGAGGAGGACCTTTGGGAGTCCATCTGGAGACTGGACTATCATACCTCTTAGTTCTCTTCCTTTCTTTTTGCTGGTTTTTCGAAAACAGCATCCAATGCTTAAAATCTTTAGATTTGGGGTCAATGCCCTTCAGGATGTAGTAGGGAGTGTCATTGTCCTTATTTGGAGGTGGAGGAGGAGCTTTTCTCTTCTTAACAGCAGATTTCTTTTTCCTTGAATTTTCAGACACATCTGAATCAACATCATCATCAGAATTGGATGATGGAGGATTCTCATAGGGATCATAGGCTTCTGAGACAGCCTTTTCTTTAAGCTTTAATGCCGACTTCTCTTTTTCTTCTTCAATGACATCCATAGCCATAAGAGAGTCTAAATCTAAACCAGGAGAATCATCCCAGATGGATGACTTCTCAAATTGCAAATCTTTCTCTTTTTCTTGTAAAGATTTTACTCTTAAGTCCCAAGCAGCCCTTGCTTGAATTTCTTCCAAACTTAAAACAGGAGAATCAACTTTGATTTCCTCTTGATTTTCATCCTCTTTATCATCTAAAAACACATCCAATTCTGGATCTAATTGAGTATCAGAATCACTTGGAGCAACCACAGAACCAACTGCTATTTTCTGGGCAGTTACATCTTCTTTAATAATATCTGTAAAATTACGAATACAGATCTGCTAAATAAACTTGAATCATACCTTCAAGGTATTCACAGACTATCAAATTAATAGATTCATCGACAAAACGAATGAAAGCATTACCTTCATATTTAACCATTTCCCATGACTTGTCCAGATATGAGGTTACGATTCCTTCTAGATATCTTGCAATCACAGGGGTGGTGAGATCATCTAGGCATATTTGGACTTCAATCTCAGATAGAAACTTTGTTATAATTTCGTCTATAAATTTTGCAATCTCAGGAGTTGAAATATCTTCTAGGCATACCTTTACAGCAAATTCTGATTGCAAGATTGCATCTGCTATATCCTTCTCAGTCAAAACTGGAGCAACCTCTTGCTCAGCAGGGGCATTCTCTTCCTCAGCAGACATAACCACATCTGAAACTTCTTCTGGCTCAACTTGAGCAGATTCTGGAAGAGCAGACAAAACTGAATCTTTTACAACTTGAGGAGAGGCAGGGAGGCCTGAGACATCTTCATTGGACATCTCCCCCTGCCTGATTTCAGTGGGTACTGAAACCAGGCCCAAAGAGGAAGATGGCTCAGCTGATTTGGAAATGGATTGGATGGAGGCAGTTAGACGGTCAATGGAGGCAGCAAGGGGAGCGATTGCCTCGTCAATCATGATTTTGATTGATGGGGTAATCAGCTCCACAATGCGGGAGAGGAATTCAGGGGTAATTTCAAAAGATGATGAATTTGAGGTGGATGGAGCTGCAGCAAATATGGTAGATGTGCTGGGATGAGGAGTGGTGAGAGCAGGAGATCGAGCAGGAGATCTCTGAGGAGGTGAGTTAATTGGGGAATTAACATGACTGGGGGACGGAGGAGGAGAGGGAAATCTCTCAGAACCTAACAAATCAAAACTAGGAATAGATAACCCAGTTTGATTAGAAGGAATGGGAGAGACTGGAGAGGAAGGAGAAACAACCATAGCTGTTTCAGGTGCAGCAGAAGAAGAGGGTCGTACCTCAGCTGAAGTTGATGGTACTTCAACTGAGGCAGACGGCAAAACAGAGGATGAGGAAGGGATAGCTGAGCCAGCTTCACTAGGTTGAGGAGCGACTAAGGCAGTCCTTGTGTCCTCTGATGTGGCTGGAGCAGATTTCACAAAAGTCCTCTTCCACTTAGAGAATAAGTGGGGATCCATCTTCTTGCTAGCGTTGATAGTAGTTGCGGCAGAACTCAGCAGCTGGGGGAATTTCTCCTTCAGGAAAATTCCAATAACCCTTCCCAGGGTAACTTCCTTCTTTCCTGTCTTCTTCCTGATCAAATCAAACAGAACGGCTGCCCAATCGATCCTCTTTCGATTGACAATTGCACACATAAGTGCAAATTGTTGCCTTGTTATATTGTCATGGGCAGAGTGCTTTCCAAGGAGCACTTTTCCGACTACTTCAGCGAGAAACTTTATCTTGAATGGGAAATTTACCTTGAGCAACTTGGTGGGAATGCCCTCGGCATGTCCCAGCTCGACCAGCATCCTTCCGAACTCCTGAGCATCTTGCTCATAGTCTTCATCACCAATAACTAAACCGAACACATCAGAAAGAACGGCCGGAGTCAGGGCAACTTCTACTCCGCCGATGGTGCCGATCATCGCTTCGTCTGTGGAAGACGACGTGAAAGCCCATTCTTTTATTTCAGGAATGTTGATCTTGATCCTCTCAGACATCAGCTTCTCTAGACCTTGATCTTTGCAAAGCTGCAGAACCTCTACTATGCCGGCATCGCAACTGCTGAAAGCTTCGAAATCTACACTGAATCCGGCATCGAACTTTACTACGGCTAAAACAGCTGGAGAAATCGCCATTGATCTGCTGGAGAAACGCGAGAAGGAGGAGGAAGACGAAGAGGACGGAGCAGCAGAAAATCGCAAGCGGGAAAGCAGAATGCGAAAGGGCACGCTCCGTCGACGATAAAGCAACAGATCTTTTAACCTAGGTCGACTATCGGCTTTATATTGAACCGGATATAGTCGGTCTATTAAAAAGATCTTGAACCGATGGTCGAACGGTCGTTCGACGATCGGCTCAGAAGCAGAGTAGTCGGACAATCGTTCGACTATTTCTGGCTTCTCAAACAACAGGCTGTCGTCGTCCAGAGATCGATGATGAGCCCAAGCCGTTCGACGATGGTCGAACGTCGATCGACGATCTTCAAACAGATAAGCTATCATTAACCAGAGGTCGACGATAGGCTTAAGCCGTTCGACTATCTTCGAACGTCGTTCGACTATCTTCAAACAGACCTCAACATAGGCAGATATCGTCACACTTAGTCTCGTCCATTGATCATGCCTAGTTGGACTAAAAAGAACAGATGCTTCTGTTCATCTAAAGGCTTGGTGAATATATCACCTCTCTGAAACTCAGTGGATATGAACTCAAGACAGATCTTGTTCTTTTCCACACAATCTCTCAGGAAATGGTGCCTAATCTCAATGTGCTTCGTTCTAGAGTGGTGCACTGGATTTTGTGCAATTGAGATAGCACTGGTACTATCACACATGATCTTGGTGTTCTTGTGTGAGTAACCATAATCCACAAGCTGGTTTTGAATCCACAGGATCTGTGAACAACAACTAGCAGCAGCTATATATTCAGCCTCTGCAGTTGAAGTTGAGACAGAAGCCTGCTTCTTACAGAACCAAGAGACCAATCTCTCTCCCAGGAACTGGCAAGTTCCTGAGGTGCTCTTCCTGTCAACTCTGCAACCAGCATAATCAGAATCAGAATATCCAATTAATTCAAACTCTGACTCAGCTGGGTACCAAAGTCCTAGATCTGGACATCCTTTCAGGTATCTCAGGATTCTCTTTAGAAGAATCAGATGAGATTCCTTGGGGTTGACCTGGAATCTAGCACAAAGGCATGTAGCAAACATTATATCTGGCCTACTTGCAGTTAGATATAATAGGGAACCAACAATGGCCCTATAATTCTTTTGATCAACTGGCTTGCCGTGATCATCAGAATCAATAACTACATTAGTAGCCATGGGTGTAGGCATTGCTGAAGCATCAGCCATCCCAAATTTCTTTACCAATTCCTTGGCATATTTGGATTGGGAGATGAAGATACCATCAGCATCTTGCTTAACTTGGAGACCAAGAAAGTAAGACAGCACACCCATGCTACTCATCTCAAACTTAGAGCGCATCAAGTTGGAAAACTTTTTGCAAAGTTTGGGATCAGTGGAGCCAAAAATAATATCATCTACATACACCTGAACTAACAGGATTGTGTCCTTGTGATGCTTAACGAAAAGGGTTCTATCAACTACTCCCCTAGTGAAGTTGTGCTCTAACAGGAAACTAGCTAAGGTCTCATACCAGGCCCTAGGAGCTTGCTTTAGTCCATAAAGAGCTTTTTGCAACTTAAAAACATGAGAGGGTTGTGTTGATGAAACAAACCCTGGTGGTTGTTCAACAAACACCTCTTCCTTAAGCTCACCATTCAGGAATGCACTTTTGACATCCATTTGGAACACCTTAAACTTCATGTAGGCTGCATAGGCCAAGAAGATCCTTATTGCTTCTAGCCTAGCAACAGGAGCAAAGGTTTGGTCATAGTCTATACCTTCCTCCTGTCTGTAGCCCTGAGCTACAAGCCTAGCTTTATTCCTTACTATTATTCCATTTGCATCTAACTTGTTTCTATACACCCACTTGGTGCCTATGATCAGTTGGCCTTTAGGTCTTGGAACCAAAGTCCAAACTTTACATCTCTCAAACTGATTGAGCTCCTCTTGCATTGCAATGATCCAGTGGGGATCTAGCTCTGCATCTTTAAAGGTGAGGGGTTCAACCTGTGAGAGGAAACAAGCATGCATCATATCCTGTCTTAATTGATGTCTTGTTTGCACACCAGCTGATAAGTCTCCAATCACTTGAGATGTGGGGTGATCTCTAAGTGTGACAATATCAGCAGGTGGGATGTGATCTTCAGCAACAGTTGGGATTAATTCCTCAGGAGGAATTTGATCTACTGTTGGTGGAACAGCAACAGCTTCAACAGCTTCAGCAATGTCTTCATCACTGTCTGATTCAGTGATCTGAAGAGTTGAAAGTTGAAGGATTTCTTGAGGGGCATCATGTACCTGCAAAGAACTGGAGGAAGGAGAATTTTCTTTCTCCTTGTAAAACATCTGATGCTCATCAAATGATACATGCACAGATTCTTCTATCTTACAGGTTGATTTGTTATAAACCCTATAAGCTTTGCTTACTTGGGAATATCCAAGCATGATTCCCATTGAAGCTTTTGCTTCAAACTTTCTAATATATTCTTTATTATTATTATGAATATAAACAGTACAGCCAAAAATTCTAAAGTAATTAATTTTTGGTTTCTTTCCTTTAAGCAACTCATAAGGAGTTTTACACTTAAGTTTGTGTATCAAACTTCTATTCAAGACATAGTTGGCTGTACTAACAGCTTCTGCCCAATAGGATAGAGGCATGTTAGCATCTGCCAACAATGTGCTAGCAGCTTCAATTAGTGTTCTATTCTTCCTCTCAACTACCCCATTTTGTTGGGGAGTTCTAGGAGCTGAGAAGCTATGTTTGATACCTTCTCTCTCACAGAATTCTTGCATGAGAAGAGAGTCAAACTCAGTACCATGATCACTTCTGATCAAGGCCACATGAGTAGAGTACTCAGTCTGCACACAAAGTAGAAAGTCTGTAAGGGCTTTGAAGTTATCAGACTTAGTTCTCAAAAAGAAAACCCAACTGAACCTAGAGAAGTCATCTACAATTACTAAGGTGTAATACTTCCCTCCTAAACTCTGTACATTTATTGGGCCAAAAAGGTCCAAATGTAATAAATACAGGATTCTAGGAGAATCACTTTTATTTACAGATTTAAATGAATTTTTGGTTTGCTTGCCTAGCTGACAAGCCTTGCATAGACTCTCCTTCTTGTAGGGGCAAGAAGGTAAGCCTCTAACAAGGTTGTGCTTAGATAACCTAGATATATTTTTCAGGTTTACATGACTAAGCCTTTTATGCCATAAAGAATTATTATTAAGGGTTAATTCATTAAACAAGCAGATTTCAGAATGAGGTGAATTAAAATCTACTAAATAAATATTGCCTATTCTATTACCTATTAAAACAACATCATTATTTAAAGTAATACTGCAAGAGGAGTTAGAAAAAGAAACCTGGTAGCCAGCATCACATAGCTGGCTAACTGAAATCAGATTATGCTTTAGTCCATTGACATAAGCAACTCTCTTGAATGTAACAGCTCCAATCGTGATCTTGCCATATCCTTCTGTTTGACCACAGCTGGAGTCTCCAAAGATAACCTTTGGGCCGAGCTTAGCTTTGTACTTTGACAGAAGCTCTTTGTTTCCTGTCATATGCTTAGAGCATCCACTATCCAAATACCACTTATTTTGAGTGATTGGATAGGCCTTCACCTGCATAACAATTATTTAGACAGAGTGGACCCAGGTAACCTTGGGTCCCTTGTTTTTCACATAAGAAAAACTGGAAATATAAGAGAATGCAGGCTGAGGGTGATAGCCTAGTGGGTGAGATCTCCTAGGTGGGATTCTCCATGCAGATGATGGGTCAACAAACCTAGGATTTCTATTTTCATTTAGGTTTCTATGATACTGATTATGATTTTGAAAATCATATTGAAAACGTCGATCGACGTTCGACGATGTGCGCTCAGATCGTCGACCTTCGTTCGACCATTGAGCTTCCGATCGTCGAGCTTCGTTCGACGCTCTTTGCATTTCTTTAAAAAATTTCTTTCTCTTTTCTCTCTTAGCCTTATTTAATGTTTTATTTACAAGGTTTACTTGCTCAGTGTTCTTCTTTCCACTAGCTGAAATGAAGTTCACTGGAGTTGAAAGGTTATTTTTAAGCAAGACTGGGGTTCACTGGGAGAAGCTCCTAAGCCTAATTTATCATTTCCTGTCCTAGTGTTAGCCATGCTGGTAATTTCTAACAGCTTAAGGCTTCTACCATTAAGGGATTCTTCTAGTCTCTTAGACTTAGCTAATTCTATTTTAAGAAATTTAATTTCTTCACTACAGGTAGTGAGATCTTCCTTTAACCTAATGTTTTCAGAGGCTATTAATTCAGAGTCAGCTAGCCTATTTCTAAGTTCTTTTATCTCCTTTTCTGAACTAATTAAATCTAAACATAAAGATTTAAATTCTAACTTAAATTCTTCAGAAGTAAAATCATAAGATGAAAGTACCTCATCTTCAGTAGGCATTTCTTCATCTGAGTCAGAACTCTCTGCAGCAGAGTGGTTGCTGCAGGCATCTATTGCCATGAGGCAAACTTCTTTTGCCTTCTTTTCTTCTTCATCCTCACTAGAGCTTGAGGATGAGGATTCTTCATCAGAATCACTCCAGGTTTCAGCAATGAAACCTCTCTCCTTTTTCTTGTTCTTGTAGGAGGATGGCTTGGAGTGCTTCCTGTGCTGCTCCTTTTCTTTCCTCTTGTCTTTGTTTTTCTCCTCTGGACACTCTGGCAAGATGTGTCCAGGCTTCCTGCACCCATAACAAATAATTTCTTTAGTTGGAGTACGATCATACCTTGGCTTTTCTTCATACTTTGAAGATTTTCTTCTGAACTCTTTTCTCCCCATTTTGAGAAATCTCTTGGCAAACAATGCCATGAGCTCCTCATTTGATTGGCTGCCTTCTGAGGCTTCAGCAGCTTTAAGAGCTAGAGATTGCTCTTTTCTTGTTGGAGTGGGGGTCTTGGCTTCTGCTTCAGCTTCCCTTGTCTTCAGCACTTGCTCAAAAGATTTGAGCTTGCCGAGAAGGGCTTCAGTTGATATCTCATTGGTGCTTCTGGCTTCCTTGATTGGCCAGATCCTCAAATCCCATGTGCTAGGGAAGCACATAAGGATCTTGTCATTGACCTCTGTCAATGAGATATCCTTGTCAAGGGTCCTCAGCTCATTGATGATTGAGCTGAGCCTGGTGTACATCGCTTCAACTGATTCAGCATCAGTCTTTTTGAAGTTCTCGTACTGTGAGATAAGGTTGGACCTCCCGTCCTTCCTTTCATCAGCTGAACCAGCTACAATCTGGTTCAGTGTGTCCCACATAGCCTTTGCTGAAGAGCAATCAGCAACCTTCTGGAACACTTCATCAGACATAGTCTGAGCTAGTATGTTCATTGCTTTGGCATCAGCAATTTTTGCCTTCTTGTACTCATCATTATAGTCTGGAGGAGGCACTGCACTCATATCAGATGATGAGGCAGTGGCAGCAGCAGGTGCTCTTGGGGGACCTGACAAAATAGAAGCAAAAATACTCTCATCAATAGAGTTCATATAAAGTTTGATCCTTGCCTTCCAGATGCCAAACTTTGCTAAGTTGCATGCTGGAGGTCTGGTGCTTGAATAATCCTTAGACTGGGCCATGATAGTGAATATCTATAAGCTCTTGGTATCTATCAGGATCTTGTGACTTAGGTGTTAGCCTATACAGTCAGTCAACCTCCCTCTGATACCAATTGAAAGTGAAGGGATAGATACTACTCTAGAGGGGGGGTGAATAGAGTTATCAAATTTTGCACAGACAAAACTTAATAGTCTACCCAACTCCCTTGGAGTGAAGTGCGGAATGAAGAGATTATAGATTTGATTAAACCTTAAAGCCTAATACAAGTGTTGTGTACAAACACAAGCTAACTGTAATTACAGTTAAGCTTGGAAAAACCTAAACAGCAACTAGCAGCCTAGTTATATCTATTCACAGCCACAGTACATGAATTAAACAGTTGAATCCAGACGACACAAGGAGATTTATAGTGGTTCCCCAAACAACTTGGGTACGTCCACTCTTCTACCCACACGGTAGGAATCCACTCAGGTTTTTGATCAGGTGCCCTGCCACCAACAGAATCTGATTCAGGTAGATTCAGAAACCCTTTAGACTTTTGATCAGGTGTCTAAAAACCAAGCACAGGTTTTTGATCAGGTGCCCTGCCACCAAGGGATACTTTTGAAGGGAGTAATAACCCTGTACAGGAGGGGGAAGAAGGTTAAGATGTCTTCTCTATTTTACAATAGATTAGAGAAGCACAAAAGCTTGCACTGAGCTAGAATGCTCTAAAGAATCAAGGCTCCCCTGGCTCAAAGATGTCCAGGTGAAGTCTTGCTTCAGTGCAGAAACTCTTCAGAAAATACTGAAGGAAAGAGCTACAAGAAGAAAGTAAACAATAAAAAGGAAACAGTCTTCAAGCAGCAATCTTCTTCTTCTTCTTCTTCAAAGAAACTCTGAGTTGAACTTCCTGAAAGCAGGAGAACTCAGGTGAAGAAGAGATGAAGATCTTAACACTTCTCAGATAGATGGAGTTTGCTGAGAGCAGGAAGCTTGAGCTTGATGAAGGCTTGAGTGCTTTTGAATATGCGTGTAACACTTCTGTTAACTAGCTTCAATCCTTCTGCAAAGGGTTCTTTAAATATTAGCAGCAAGCAACGGCTCTCTTCCATTTGAATTCTTTGTCTTCTTGTGAGCCTTGAGACCTGGGCTGTAAATATCAAGAAGACAGAAATATCTCTGCAGCAATACATTCCATAAAAAGGAATAAATCTCTTTCTAAGAAGCTGCAGGTTTAAATCAAATAAACAGAGGACTAAATAAAGTCACATCAGAAATAAACTCTTTATAGCAAAGAAGAAGACTTTTCAGTCCAACGGCTATAAAGGGGTTGACAGCAGATAAAGTAATTTAAATAGACAGCTAATAAGACAAACAACTTTATCTTAAAAGATTTGAACTCAGGCAAATAGAATGAAGTAAATAATGCCTGGAAACTTTATCATACAGCTTGAGATAATGTGCCAGAAAATGTATTAAATAATTAAATATAATAAATAAATACAAAATACACAAGCAGGCAGAAAGCGTCGAACGACCTTCGGAGATCGTCGACCGACGCACGGAGATCGTCGATCTATCGGGCAGATAGTCGAACGATCCAGATAGTCGACCTATCAAAGGAGATAGTCGAACTACCCCGGCAGATAGTCGATCTATCAGAGCAGATAGTCGAACTACCAGATAGTCGATCTATCAGGACAGATAGTCGAACTATCAAGCGCACAGAGATAGTCGACCTATCAAGCAGATAGTCGACCTACCTCAGAAACCAGATAGTCGACCTATCAACAGATAGTCGACCTATCAGCACAGAGCAGATAGTCGACCTATCAACAGATAGTCGACCTATCAGCGCAGAACAGATAGTCGACCTATCAACAGATAGTCGACCTATCAGCGCAGAACAGATAGTCGACCTATCAACAGATAGTCGAACTATCAGCGCAGAACAGATAGTCGACCTATCAAGCAGATAGTCGAACTATCAGCGCAGAACAGATAGTCGACCTATCAAGCAGATAGTCGAACTATCAGCGCAGAATAGATAGTCAACCTATCAACAGATAGTCGAACTATCAGCGCAGACCAAGGCGTCGACCAACTGATAGACGATCGTCGATCAGTCGATAGACGATAGTCGAACGGCGTTCGACTATGGTCGAACGAAAAAACTACTTAACCAAATTCTCAATTTGGAAAAGCGAGGACTCTACAGCTAGACTCCTAACCATTGACCATAGATATTTCTTGGGTCAAGGAGCACAAAGGAGAGGACTAAACTCAAATCAAA
This sequence comes from Platanthera zijinensis, assembly GCA_039513925.1. Taxonomy (NCBI): domain Eukaryota; kingdom Viridiplantae; phylum Streptophyta; class Magnoliopsida; order Asparagales; family Orchidaceae; genus Platanthera; species Platanthera zijinensis. The sequence continues at coordinate 108,600,718 of CM077084.1, read as the reverse complement.
CTAGGGTACCAACATGTAGCCTTATCTCTTAGATCATCTCATGACTGTAATAGTCTAATAATCTATGTACTGTCAATCCTTGCTTTCGCGGGGCCCACAATATTGCTGATCTTTCCAAAGACAAGCAATGTTATAGACCACTTGGCGCACCTAGTCTAACAAATCAGCACTATTTATAACCTGAGGCATGAGAGCGGTGTATCTACCGTTCGTTATCAGGATTTTATACATTTTTCTCTTTTGTGCCCTCATAAGGGAATGCAACTAGTCCGCTATAGGTAGGACTACACTCTTGATGACCTTTCGTGGGCAAGCGATGCGTAAGCCCCCTAGGGAACACCTAGCGCGCATCCGGACTTTTTGGTCATCTTCAGGTGTAGACCTTCTTTTATGAATTACCTTTTTACAGGTTAACAGGTTAAATCCGACCTATACGAAGGATTTGCAACATCTTTTTTTCTTATGCTCATCTTATATACTCGGCTTGCATAAAGCTCTATCAGATGATGGATAACAAGCTCTCTGTTAATCTTATTGGATTTTTTTGACACTAATTGGTAGTTAGAGAATCTGGTTCTCTTTATTGACAATCAATTAAGCATAAGCTCTATCATATTTGACAAAACAAGAAGCTTATTATTGTGGCTTGATCTCTACTTGATTTTGTTTACTCCGTCAACAGTAGGATTTCATGGATATTCCTTTTGTAGTCTAATCATATATATCTTATCGCAATAGCTTTTAGCAGAAGATTTATCCACAAACTCCTCAGGTACCCGAGTTACTTTTCTTTCATATCTGCTGCTTACTCTTCTTTTTGAAGAGATTTGCAGATATTAGCAAGTTCTCTTCAGGTACTTACAACTTACTCTTCTTTCATATCTACTGCTCACTCTTCACTAGTAGAAAATCGACTTTTACTGACGATTTTTTTCGTCACTAAAAGTTTCATTTTAGTCACTAAAGATATTTAGTGATCAAATATTTTCTGTCACAAAGCAGTCATGAATGCCCCACCACTAAATGTTTTTAGTGACCAAAAAGAGTTACGTCACTAATCATATAAATTTAGTGACTCAATTAACTATCGTCCCCAAAAGATTCTTTTGTGACGAAAATGATTTGTTCACTAAATTATTTTTTAGTGATTAAGTTGAATCAGTCACTGAATTAATATTTAATGACCATATTGATTCAGTCACAAAATGTTTTTTGGTGACCGAATTATTTTGGCCACTAAATAAATATGTTGTGAATACGTTAAGCCGGTCACGGAATACTGTTTCAGTGACCAATCTTTTTCGATCACTAAATAATTCTTTAGTGACCAAATTTATTAAGTCACTAAATAATATTTTAGTGACCAAATTATCCCGTCACCGGATGTGTAATTTTAGTGACAAAATATGTGGTAAATAAAGAGACAACATGATATAATATTTTTAGTCAATAAATCTTATTCAATTTCTAACAAAACATGATATACTTTCATTTTTTATTCCTTATAATTCAATATTAAGACATTCAAACACAAGAAAAAATTTAATGCACGTTCAACATTATTTTATCAATAGGAAAAAAGTGGGAGATTGCATAATTCTCTCAATAAAGAATAATAGTTTTAAACCATAATTAAACAAAATACATATTCATTCTTTAGCTCATTTAAATGTGCATTTTATAAATTCTGAGATAATGATAGTCCAGGTTAGAAGCAGGCCCAACATCTCAAGGATAGTGGAAGATCTGTGTGCCCTTCTCGAACCTCGTCTGTGATATGTTGTTGGGGACATGAGTTAGGTACTCACTGATCTCCACCTCGCAATTGCCGATGGCAGCGGCGGCGATGCTCAACACATTAATAGTCTTTTTTGAACACGTAACCATGTCCCCATTGAAGTATCGCAAGAATCTAGCCTTCTTAAGATTTTTCCCATTTGCGCCAATCTCTGGCAAATATAAACTAGACCTGAAGGTAGAGTAATATTCATTATGCCAATACAAATGATTAATATAATTTTAGATTATTATTAAGCATCAAGATTACATCGTACCATTTCTCTTTTTCCCTAACTACCAAAATAATGAGCACAAGCTTAAAAGACTCGTAACATTCAATCACAGGACATTTTATGTACTAATCAGCACAAATTCGTCTCCAGAGATCATCATCCTTGGATGTAAATTGGGCAAGGGAGAGGGGAGGGTGCGAGGTGCTACGGTTTCCAAATCATAAATGATCAAAAACACAATTGTTCAAATTTATGAACACTGAATAGACTCTAGTTTTTATCACCAAAAACCATATTTTTTGATAAATCTTTCTTTGGGAGAACTCAATTTCACAAAAAATTGGGAATTTTTTTCTTCTCTCGCGCCAATCTACTTGCACAGGAATTTCTGCCAAGTATTACAGGAATTTCACAGGAATTTCACTTGCACAGGAATTTCACAGGTATTTTATTTGCACAGGAATTTCACCAATAATTTACTTTTAACCGAACATGATCGAAAACGGTTGATTGTTCAGTGGCTTGAGAAATAGAAAAAAGAAGATTCCAAGTAGTAGTGAATGAAAAAAATTCCCAAAATTTTAATGATTGAGAAAGACCTGGAAGAGGAAGATAAGTGCCGGGGCTTTACAACAATGGGGCTTCGAGCGATAGCGACTTCGAGTGATGGAGGCTTCGAGTGGTTGCTGACGGATGTAGGAGAGGCACGGGCAAGGGCGAGGGGAGGGTGCAAGGTGCTAGGGTTTCCCGTAAAAGGAGCGAAAGCGGTGCGTGTAGTGAAGGAGGAGCGGCATTGGCTTGGGCTTCGAGTGGTGGCTAGCCGTCGATGCCGCAGAAGTGAACGAGATGAGTAAGAGTTGCGAAAATTTTCTGAGCGGAATGGAGGGTTTCTACGTACCTATTCATCTGTTCGGATGAGGCGGCGTTTTGAACGATTATTTCCGATGCGGGGTTAGGGTATGGGAAGTTACAGGGTAATCTGTTATTCAATTGTTAGTGGAAGTTAAAGAGTTAGTGGTATGGGTGTTAATCTGAATTGAGTGTCCGTGAAAATGTTCTGCAGTAAAATTGATTGGCTGGGCAGACAGACAGTGTATCATATATTTTCTTATCTAAACTAAAATAACATTAAAATTAAAGTGCAAGATTAGTAAATGTGTGTTTTTTTTAAAACACATTAATGTAGATTATACATTCGGCGATAATGTGTTTTGAGCCCTCAACTTCATCCTCGTCTACAAGCAGCTTCTTCATCCACCTCCTGATCGTCCCGCCCCCATCAAATTCCATTTATATAACAACAATCTTTCTGTAGAATCTAAGATCTCTCCTGGCATACTCGTCTGTTGTGTAAAATGAGTGCAAACACAAAACAAAAAAACGCAGAATACAACACAGGAATTTAACATTAAAAGCCCAATTCCGGGGAAAAAACCACAACCACCCGTGCCACAGAAATCCACCATGAATAACTTTCAATGAAATTTCGGTCGAGGCCTTCGCCCCCGAACCCCCGAGCAGGGGACGCTCGACCGGCGAAATCGTGTCGAGTGTCCAGTACATCCAATGTAGTCAGGCTCCATCTCTAACATCGTCATGGTTGAATAAAATCAAATGTCAAAAGATTGGCGGAAGAAGCGGTCGGATGCTTGATAAAAATCAAGATGTATAACTTTGGTTTTTTGTAAGTATAAATAATTAAGTATAATTAAGATGAAATATCATTTTTTGGGAGTCATTCAAAGCTGGTGGCATGCAGAGAAAGGACTCATGTAGATGCACCCAACATGTCGAGGTATCCTTCATCGACACGTCGCTGGATTTGTTTGGTTGTAACCTAAATTGTGACAAAGTTAAAGCTTTCTGCTTGTGAAAATGAAAGTCAAACAGTATAGTACTCATATATTTTTAATTATAGACTTGCTAACTTTCTTATAAATTAGGATCGATATATATTATGCCTCTAAGTATTTTGGTTACTAAGTAAATTATTTTGTAACAAAAAATTTTATCATTAAATATGAGTTATGGTGAAAATTTTATGTATCCCACTAAAAAACATGCATTTTGTGATGAAATCTATTTTATCACAAAATCTCTGTCAATGAGTATGTACATATAGTAACCGAACTTTAATTTTGTAACTATAGCCATGTCTTCAGTGACTGAACCTTAATTTTGTCACGAAAGACTTCTCTTTAGTGACCGATATTATTTTCATCACTGAATGTGTATCTTTAAATACTTAAGTTATTTTTGTCACTAAAATCACGTATTTAGTGATGAAATATATTTAGTCACTAAAACCCCGTTTTCTTGTAGTTTTTTAGAGATTAGCAGATATTTGCAAGTTCCCTTCAGGTACTTGCAACATAATTTTCTTTCAAATCTGCAACTAACTCTTCTTTTGTAGAGATTGGCAGATATTTGCAAGTTCCCTTCAGGTACTTGCTACTTACTCTTCTTTTATATCTGCTACTCAATCTTCTTTTGCAGAGATTGGCAGATATTTGTAAGTCCCCTTCAGGTACTTACAACTTACTTTTCTTTCATATCTGCTACTCACTATTCTTTTACAGAGATTAGCAGATATTTGCAAGTCCCCTTCAGATACTTGTAACTTCTTTTCCTTTCATATCTGCTGCTTACTCTTTTCTTACAGAGATTAGCAGATATTTGCAAGTTCCCTCCAGGTACTTGCAACTTAGTTTTCTCTCATATTTGCTGCTCACTCTTCCTCTTGTTGAGATTAGCATATATTTGCAAGTTACCTCCAGGTAATTGCAACATACTTTTCTCTCATATCTGCTGTTCACTCTTCCTTTTGTAGAGATTGGCAGATATTTGCAAGTCCCGTTCAAGTACTTGCAACTTACTTTTTATTCATATCAGCTGCTTACTCTCTTCTTTTGCAGAGATTAGCAGATATTTGCAAGTCCCCTTCAGGTACTTACAACTTATTTTTCTTTCATATCTGCCGCTTCCTCTTTTCTTGCAGAGATTAGCAGATATTTGCAAGTTCCCTCCAGGTACTTTCAACTTACACTTCTTTCATATCTGCTACTTACTCTTCTTTTTGCAGAGATTAGCAGATATTTGCAAGTTCCCTTCCGGTACTTGCAAATTACTCTTCTTTCATATCTGCTACTAACTCTTCTTTTGTAGAGATTAGCAGATATTTGAAAATCCTTTCAGGTACTTGCATCATAGTTTTCTTTTATATCTGCTACTCATTCTTCTTTTGTAAAGATTACCAAATATTTGCAAGTCTCCTTCAGGTACTTGCAACTTATTTTCCTTTCATATCTACTGCTTAGTCTATTCTTGTAGAGATTAATAGATATTTGCAAGTTCCTTCCAGGTACTTGCAACTTATTTTTCTTTCATATCTGTTACTCACTCATCTTTTATAGAGATTAACAGATATTTGCAAGTTCCCTTCAGGTACCTACAACTTGCTCTTCTTTCATATCTGCTACTCACTCTTCTTTTGCTGAGATTAGCATATATTTGCAAGTTTTCTTCAGGGACTTGCAGCTTAGTTTTCTTTCATATCTGTTACTCACTCTTCTTTTATAGAGATTAGTAGATATTTACAAGTCCCCTTCAGGTACTTGCAACTTATTTTCCTTTCATATCTGCTGCTTACTCTTTTCTTGTAGAGATTAGCAGATATTTGCAAGTTCCCTCCATGTACTTGCAACTTACTTTTTTTCATATCTACTGCTTACTCTTCTTTTGGAAGAGATTAGCAGATATTTGCAAGTTCCCTTCAAGTTCTTGCAACTTACTCTTTTTTCGTATCTGCTACTCACTCTTCTTTTACAGAGATTAACAGATATTTGCAAGTTCCCTTAAAGTACTTGCAGCTTAATTTTCTTGTATATCTGCAACTCACTCTTATTTTGTAGAGATTAATAGATATTTGCAAGTCCCCTTTAGGTACTTACAACTTATTTTCCTTTCATATCTGTTGCTTACTATATTCTTGTAGAGATTAACAGATATTTGTAAGTTCCCTCTAGGTACTTGCAACTTACTTTTCTCTTATATCTACTGCTTACCATTCCTTTTATAGAGGTTAACAGGTGCTTGCAAGTTTCCTTCAGGTACTTGCAAGTTATTATTCTTCTATGTCTTCCTCTCACCTTTGTTTTTCAGAGCTCAATGGAAGACATTCACGTCTTCTTCGTTTTGCAAAAGAAACTCAGGTACACACAATATGTATATCTTTTCGCCTGCATTAACTTTTCCTTTGCAGGAAAAAAGGTAGGCATTGGAAAACCTTTTATGAGGAGAGGAATCAGGTTCTATCTCTCCTTGCCTCTTATTCTTCCGAGGCGAGGATCATGATTCTCGTGGGTCTCCTACTTTTTCGAAGTTCCCTTCGGGACTTAAAAATGTGTGGGGATTATGTTAAACCAGAAATCAGCGATCCATCCCAAGGTAGCTAGCTCGCAAGTTGTAGCCTGCTCCAGGTTCTCCCTAGAGGTCGTGGCCTATCTCATCCCCCTTCTCTGGGTCAAGCTAATTGACTTCTCTATCAGCTCAGGCCGCGCGGCTAGGGCGGTCTGCCCATCCTAACCACCAAGGTCGTGCAGCAGAGGTTTATTCTGTAGGGGCTACGAACTGCTTACATAGTCTGCCCCCGCAGGCCGCATAGTTAGGTCGGCAAACTGCACAATGGTTTTTTCTATTCCAATAGGTGCGGACTACCCAACTGAGTGGTGGACTCGTATCGCTATCCGCCCAGTCCACCAAGTAGCTGCATGCTCGACTAGAGTCACGACCTTCTTCTTCAGCCCACTCCTGCAGGTCGCACGGCAAGCAATTCAAATAACTACATCGCCAAGCAATAGGCATCTAGGTTACCAACCAGCATGAGTGGCCTGCCCCTTCTGTCGGCCTACAGTGGGCGAACTCTGTTTCAGTCCTCCTTTTAAAGGACTTGGCCGTAGGACCGACAACCCTTCACTAGACCACAAAACACGATGCAGACTCAACTCCAGCCCGCAAGAAGGTGGTGAGCTCTCCTCCAGCATGGACAACCTGCTCATATCCGCCAAAATATGGCGTACTCAGCCTCTATCTGCCTGAGGGAGGTGGACGATCTGTTCACCAGCTAACGAACTCGCTTCATCTAATAGCATGTGCGGCCTGCTCTTTTCAGTCCGCCAGGTCGCCAAGCTCTTATCTCCCAGGAGCGTGGACACGCCTCCAACAGTAGAGGCAGACTGATCATGTCTTCCACGAGCTAGGCAGACTCATTATGCAGTCTGCCAGAAGCACTTCTTCTTCCCCAGCACCAGCTTCTTCTCAGTAGTCGACGACCTGCCTAATCAGTCCGCAGCATATCACGGACTCAATCGTAACTCACCGCCCTACCGGGGATAACGTTACCAAGACTATCTCTAGCCCGAGCCTATAAATAGGCCCCTATAACTCACATTGTAGGGGGACAAGACAGACGACAGATCCACGACATCAACATCTACGGACATAACTTTCTAGTCCGCGCGGCTAGCCCTTGTGGCCTATTCCCCGGCCTTGGATCCAGCGACTTCAACTCTCTTCTCGGCCTGATCGCGCAGTCCGCTCGTCTTGAAGTAGCAAGCTGCGTGATCAGCTAACCATGTGGTCTGCCAGCCTCTTTGGTCAAACAGTGCGGTCATTGGCATCTTCTTTCCTCTAGCCGCCAGCTTCCCCTTGTACCCTTTATATTCTCATGTAAAGGACTCAACTCAAGCTGTAAACTGGTTCATAATCAAAGGAAAGCTCGTCGCAGGAGTGGCATTTGAGCCGTTGCGGGCGAATTCTGTTATTGCCGCTACCAGCGGCCCCCTCTCTTTCTCTCACCCTATCAGTATTAAACATCAAAGCTAACCATCAATGTAACCGTCTGCTCGACAGTTACTCATCAGACTTCCTTGCTATCCCTCGCATCCTTATCAACAACCTCTCCTCTATCCCCACAATCCCTTCTTTTCCCCCATGAGATTTCGAACACCCGTTATCTGCTGGTGCGGCCCATTTCCCGCATCAACATCTGGTAGTAGAAGAATCTATAAATATTATGTTTGGTGAGACAAACATGCTTTATAGCAGATCATCTAGTGTTGTTTGTGTACATACATGTACCAGGTTAAAGGAACTAAGGTTGGAAGAAGAGATCAACAAAGATGCTCCAAGCTCAGTCAAGGTCGTCGATCTAAGTGTAGTGGATGAAGAACAACTAGATAAAGAACTACCTCAACCTGTAGGAGATGTAATAGATATGGTAGAACCTGCCTGTGAGAGAGGAAGAAATATAGCGTTCAGATACTTAATAGATCACCCGGCTGATATGATCATTGGAGAGCAAGACGACGGAGCTAGAACCAGAAGAGGTACTACTAACGAAGTTCTACATCTTAGTTTTCTGTCTCAGGTTGAGCCAAAGAAGTTTGAAGAAGCAAAAAAGGATACCTCTTGGTTTTGTTTACCTATTTTAGACATACTTTTGGTTCTGTGGGTCCGTGTTAGGTTGTTGATGCCCACAGGGTTATTCATTTTTGGATACTTTGTAGCTGCTAGTTGTTTTCTTTAGGATTTTTTGGATTACTTGCTCTCTGGGATATTTTATGCTAGGACTACATGTTAGATATTTTAAGTATAAAATATAAGGATTTATATCATCATATCATGACATTTTTTAAAAAAATGAACAGCATTATAGTGTAAAAGTTCTAAAATGCTCTTTTCCAAATATTAATAAACTTAGGGGTCTGCACTTCAGGTTACATCGTATGATTGCAATGTTAGCATTACATTCAGAATACATAAAACTAAGTATTTTCTGCTGCGTATTTCTACTTACACTAATACTTGTGGACTAGTCAATTGACGGAACTAAGGGACACGGTTATTCTACTTAACTCATATTATGTTTTATAATCTTAAATCATGTATCTTTTATATGAAGAATTATAGAAGTAGGATTTTCCATGAACAATTACAGTTGTCTCCTACACAGCGTGGTATTACGGTGCGTGTTTTCTCTCGCTCTGATGTATTATTTAATACAAAGAAATGAGGGTTATTATAGTTGGTATCAGAGGGAGGTTGGTTTGACAAGTTGGTCGAACCAGCCAATCTGATATAGTTTTGAAATCCTTCATTCATTTGCATACACACACCGATGTGTCATCATTACGCCTTAGCCGAAGTATAGTCACTATACTAATAACATAATAAGAAGTATACGGGGCATATTATGTAGTATGTGATGCATAATATGTGTTTTTATATGGATCCACCATAGGTGGTGACATGTGGCGGTAATGTAGTATGGGATGCATAACCACCATCACATGGATGCCATTAACACGTTTTCTTTTCTCATTGCAAGCGATGTTATGTAGCATGGGATGCATATCATTTCATTTGTACGCTACTCATAACCTGTATTAGGGCCTTTTTAGAATGCATAACACTGCATACATAACATATCATCGCATAAGTACGCGTGCTAAGTTAAGGTTTACATGATGACACATGTACACACATGATTTTTTTAATTGGAATAAAGAATTCATGCATTCATATCATAGGCACATGAGTTAATAGGATGAGAGGATTTCATCCTAAATAGGGCATAACATCATTATCCCAAAGCAAGTTGTAGCATAAGCAAGTGTATTTTAAGTATGGTCTGAACTAAGTTGTGTGTCCTAGTTGTAATTTAGGATTTTGATGAGTCGTTTGTTGCATTTCTAGAAATGCCGGCTAAACATCCTGCGACTAGGTCTACTCCCTAGCCAGAGTGTGAGTCGTCAGGTGCGCAAAGAGATGCGGTGATTGAGAGTCTGCGTCAGATTAACGTGTCTCTATCGAGACAGTTGGTGGCGATGCAATCACAAATTCAGTCCTTGTTGTGTGTCGCTCCTGTGCAGCAACCCTTAGTGCAAGATCCTATCGTGGGTCAAGTCGTACCCTTTACTCCTGCTCCTCTAGATCCCCCAGTGATGTTACCACTAGAGTTGAATTTTATTTTGCATTTCCAACGATTGGGACCTCCTACCGATGATGGGAGTGCCGACTTTATGGTTTTGGATGATTGGATCATCGCTAACGAGGAGAAGTTCTCGTATTTGGGGATTGCAGATTCCCAAAAGGTGATGATTGCAGCCTACTAAATAAATGGTCTGGCGAAGAGTTGGTGGATTTGGGAAAAGGAGAGTTTGAAGGAAGGATGCTCTTGGGAGTCCTTAACGAAGATACTGCTTAAGAAGTTTCTAAAGTTGGTCGAGCAGGACCGCCTAACGAATAATTTTCTGCATCTGAAGCAGATACAGCTCATGGTGAGCAAATAGTAGATCGAGTTCACTAAGTTGTGCAAATTTGCTCTGGATATGGTAGATTTAGAGGCGGGAAGAGTGAAGCGCTTCCTCGGAGGACTAAGAAGAGATGTCCAATAATTGGCATGTGCTTATAGAGCTGAAAGTTATGTTGAGGCAGTGGAAGCCGCTCTGAAAGTTTAGGCGATTGAATATGCTAAGAATTGAGGTGCCGCGGCGAGAAAAGAGAAGAGGAAAGGTGATGAGGATGGAAGCTTTCTTCGAAGAAGAAAAGTGGAGAAATATGTAGCTTCTATGATCAATCTGGCCACGCTTACGAAAGGTGTTACAAGAGGACTGCCACTCAGAAGCAGCAGCGGGTGCTCGCCATCCAAGGCGCACCCAAGGGAGATCTGGTGTGTACGTTCTGTACGAAAAAGGGCCATGACGTGAGTCACTGCTTGTCAAAGGAAAATGCTTGCTTCCAGTGCGTACAGAAGGGGAACCTGAAGTCTTCATGCCCCCAGGCTCAGTCTCCACTTCAGCCTACTCCGCTTCGAGCTGTACCGCTGACACCAAACTAGGGTAAAGGGAAAGGAAAGCTGAATGTGGTGACCAGGGAGGAAGATCATATCTCTACTCAAGTGATATCAGGTTAGATTCCAATCTATCTTTTAATCTGCATTGTTGCTCTAGTTACTAATTCGCTTTAGTTATGTATTTTACGGTAATAGGGGTATTTAAGGTACGGAATAAGTGGGGGCACATTCTCTTTTATTCGGGTGCCACCCAGTCCTTTGTAGCATGGAGTTTTGTATAAATACATCGTTTGGGCTTGGATCAGTAAGAATATTCCTTCAACGTAAAGCTTCCCTCCGAAAATTTGGTGATATCAAATCAAGGAATTCAGAGATGCTCTATTTGCCTAGGTGAATTCCTAGCCTTTGCAGATCTGAAGGTGTTTAAACTGGCGGACCTCGGCATGATTTTAGGCATGGAATGGCTGTCCATGTATGATGTGATCATCAAGTGCAAGGCCAAATGACTGGACTTCAAGATGGACAACGACCAACCCATGAGTGTTTATGGTTTTCAGGGCAAGGTTTCCCCTATTATTTTTGTGGTACGTGATTGTCAAGCTATATAGTCTTTTTGGGAGGCGTATCTTGTTTCTATTTCTGCTTTGGAAACATATTTTGTTACACCACATCTCGAGGATATCTCGGTGGTGCGAGAGTTTCAAGATGTTTTTCCTGATAGTCTTCCAGGACTTCCTCCTAGGAGAGATAGAGTTTATGATAGACCTCGAGCCAGGTACCCGCCCTATTTCCAAGGCACCGTACTGTATGGCTCCGCGTTAGTTGGTTGAGTTGCGCACTCATCTCGACAAGTTGTTGCAGAATGGATTTATTAGGTCGGGCTCTTCGCCTTGGGGTGCTCCATACCTGCTGGTGAAAAAGAAGGTTGGATCGATGAGGCTGTGCATCGATTACAGAGAGTTAAAGAAGGTAACCTTCAAGATTAGGTGTCTGTTGCCGAGGATAGATGATTTGTTTGAGCAGTTGCGTGGTAGCACACTGTTTTCGAAGATTGACCTTCGCTCGGGCTACCACCTGTTAAGGATCCGTGAGTCTGATGTCCCACAGACAACTTTTTGATCTCTACATAGGCATTTTGAGTTCTTGGTGATGTCCTTTGGACTGACGAATGCACCCTCTGACTTTATTGACAAGATGAACAAAGTGTTTAAGGATTTCTTGGACCATTTCATAGTCGTGTTTATTGACGATATAACACCCCTATCCGTCGCATAGCATATAGCAGTAGGTCCGGCCGGGGCCCGACGCCATATACCACGGACAGACCGGTTGGTTACGCGTTGAAACCACACAACCAATCAGAGCGTCCTACACAACACCTAGCGGAAGCAATTTAATTAAGTTGCAAAAAGATAAGAACCCTGCCACAGAGCATGAATGTCCACTACAACCCAGGAATGAGTACATACACAAAAGAGTTCACGGCCTTAAGGCCTTACAAAAGTGTTCGCTTAACAAGATAGCGTCTTTCATATATCGGCGCGCAGGCCGGCCATACATGAATATGAAAAAGCTAATAACTAAGCCTTCGAGGGCTGGCGCTGCAACTTGGGCTTTAGCCCGCTATTTGCCACTTGGCTCCGCAGCAGCACCTGTAGAAAACAACCCACCCAAGAGGTGGCAATACAAAAGGGGCAACGGTCAGCAAAAGCTGACCAAATTATAACGACCCCGTCCCATTTCTCGGGACGGCGGTGCTCCTTCCCTACATATAAAACTACCATAGCAATTCTATAGAGTATTCTATTCGCCACAAGTGTCGGCACGCACAGCCGCACACTCCGTGCTCTCAGGGCACTAATCGGTGAACCCGGTCCGGACCCAGTCCGACACCGCGATTCCACCACCATCCCTCGGATGGCAACTCTCGTGAGCATTTAGCCCTTTCAGCCGAAGCCTAGGCCCGTTTCCAGCCCCCCGGGAAGTCCCATGTACTTTAGGTCGCTTCTACCGAGACCACTTGGAATGGGTAGAGTTCCACCCGCCCGTTGCTCACTTCACCACGGCCATTTAGCCATCGGTGCGGGCCAAGTTTCTCCTCATTCCCACAATCGATCAAAACACGCACATAACCCCGTTATGTACCGATTTGCCCTCCAAGGCAACATCGTGGCGGCAATGCGATTCCGCCCAAGCTTTCCGGGCGCGCCTCGAGGTTAACCCCCAAGGATCCCTGTATGCAATCTACCGCGTAGAAATTCCGGAAAACTGAAATCATCGGCGCGGAGTCTTCTCCGGTCATGCAATGCAAACATCACCGATCCGGGTTAAACCCGAATAGGCTTCACACACAATGCCTACGCCCGTACTCCGATTCCGGGCTCTAACAACGGGGACTTTACATATCTACCCGAAGGGATTCCGCGCCTCAACGCTCACTCGCGAGAGGGGGATTTCCCCATGCATAGAAAGAAGGGCGACTACACATGCCCTATGAAGAGGATCGTTACCCTCGCATTTTTCCGCGGTGCCATGAAGATGTAGTCGGATGGAAAGCTTCGCCTCGCCCTTGCCTTCGAGGATCCGGACTCGGATCGCGAATCGGTGCTTCAAAACTCCTCCGGCGGCCGGATCTTGGGCTCACACCACCAAGGGAGTTCTCCCCTCTCTCTAAGATGAAGAAAGAGAAACTCAAGATGAAAATGAGGGTTTCTCCCCCCATTTCCCGGCTAATAACCCCCCAGGAGCAGCACCCACCGTCGGATTTAGATCCAAGGGAACGAACGGCCGAGATTAGATCTAAAAATCCAAAAACTGGGCCGAACACGGGTTGACACACGGCCGTGTGTCTGGCCGTATAGCTCATTCGCCGATCGACACGGGTCCTGACACGGCCGTGTGCCATGGGCCGTGTTACCTGGAGCTTCAGGAACGATCGTCGGGCTTCCAGAACACGGCTTCGAACACAGCCGTGTTCGAGGCCGTGTGCCCCACAGACGGCTTGAGACACGGTCGTGTGTCTCAGGCCGTGTACTTCTCTGACTCGAGACGCACAAAAAAACACAATAAATCACTGAACACGGGTAGGCACACGGCCGTGTGCCTGGCCGTGTGCCCCTGTTCAGACCTCCAAAAGCGTTGATTGATCGCCCCGCGATCAACTCCGAGGTTGGGTTCTTACAACTCCCTCCCCCTTAAGAGAATTTCGTCCCGAAATTAAGAACAGAGACTACACAAAAACAAAAACATAACGAGTACCTGAGGGGAACAACTCGGGGTACTCCTCGCGCATTGTCTGTTCTCGCTCCCAAGAGAGCTCCTCGCGTCCGCAGTTATCCCAACGGAGCTTCACCATTCTGATTTCCTTGTTCCGAAGCCGCTTGACTTCGAAATCCTCAATAGATATGGGCTTGACTTTCGTTGTCAACCCTTCCTCAACCGGTACTTGATCAGCCGCGATCACCTGCGAAGGCTCTTGCACCGCCTTCCGCAACACAGAAATATGGAACACATCATGTAATCCACTCAACTCCACTGATAGCTTCAAACGGTATGCCGCTTCGCCGACTCGCTCCAGAACCTCAAATGGCCCAAGGTATCTCGGACTCAACTTTTTCAAGCGTCGAATCTGTGAGACACCCTTGAACGGCTTGATCTTCAAGTACACCCAATCACCTACCGCGAACTCCACGTTCCGGTGCTTGGCATTATAATACTTCGCCTGCCGGTCCTGAGCGATCAACAAGCGCTCCCGAATGATCCGCACTAACGAGGTAGCACTCTCCACCTCCTGCTTCTTGTACAACCTTGCCTCACCCCGCTTCAAGCCACGATAACGGCGTGCGACACTTCCTACCATACAGGGCCTCGAAGGGCGCCATTTGTATACTCGCTTGGTAGCTGTTGTTGTACGCGAACTCCACCAAATAAAGGTGGTCTTCCCAATGCTTCCCGAAGTCTAGAACACACATGCGGAGCATGTCCTCCATTGTTCTGTTGACCCTCTCGGTCTGCCCATCCGTCTGCGGATGGAAAGCTGTGCTGAACTTTAACTTTGTTTCCAACATCTGCTGCACCAACCTCCAATCATTTGACGTGAACCGCCCATCGCGATCACTCACAATGCTACGGGGCACACCATGTAGCCTAACAATATTGTCGACATACAATTTTGCCAATCTCTCCACAGAATCATCCTTCCTATGCGGAATGAAATGCGACACTTTGGTTAGTCGATCTACGATCACCCAGATGGCGTCGTTCCCCTTCTGTGACCTTGGCAACCCGTGCACAAAGTCCATGGATATGTCGTCGAATTTCCACTCTGGTATAGGCAAGGATTTCAGAAATCCTCCCGGCTTTTGGCACTCCGCCTTCACCAAGGCGCACGTTTGGCATTTAGCCACGTACAACGCCACATCTTTCTTAAGCCCCGGCCACCAAAACAACTTTTGGAGATCACGATACATCTTCGTGCTCCCTGGGTGGATTGAGTACTTGGTATGATGAGCCTCGTACATCAACTTCGCCCGGAGGTTACCCCCACTCGGGACGCACAACCGATGATCCTTCCTTAATAAACCATCTTCCACCGAGAACTGGGAATTTGACCCATCCATAGCGGCCTCCAAAAGCTCCTTCATGGAGTCATCTAACTCCAAAGCCTGCCGAACCCGGTCAGCCAGGTCGTACTGCACCTCTGTCCAGTTTAACATTGCCTTGCCGCTCGTCTGCCTGTCAACGCAACAGATCTCAAGCTCCTCCAACTCCCGTACTAGCCGCTCATCATGCACCGACAACCAGTTTGCTTGGGCGGGAGCCCTGCGGCTCAGCGCATCCGCAACTGCGTTGCCCTTCCCGGGTACATAATGTATTTTGAAGGTGTAGTCCCCCAGGAACTCCATCCACCTCCTCTGCCTCATATTAAGGTCTTTCTAATCCAACAGGTATTTTAGGCTCTTGTGATCGGTGTATATATCGACCCTTACGCCGTAAAGGTAGTGCCTCCACAATTTGAGTGCAAATATCACGGCCGCCAACTCTAAGTCGTGCACCGGATAGTTCCTTTCATGCACCTTCAGCTGACGCGATCCATACGCTATCACGCTCCCATGCTGCAGCAACATGCAGCCCAAGCCACTACCCGAAGCGTCGCTATACACCTCGAAGCCCTCAGTCCCACTCGGCGAACTAAGCACTGGCGCCGTGGTCAACCGCCTCTTCAGCTCTTCAAAAGCTTGCACGCACTCTTGCGTCCATAAGAATCTCTGATCCTTCCTTTTCAACTTCGTGAGAGGTAAAGCTATCCGCGAGAAGTTCTCTACGAAGCGCCTGTAATATCCGGCAAGCCCGAGAAAACTACGGACTTCCGCGACAGAAGATAACGCAGGCCACTCCCGTATCGCAACAATCTTCGCCGGATCCACCGCTATACCTTCCCCACTCACTATATGACCAAGGAACGCTACCGAGGGTAGCCAGAACTCGCACTTGGAGAACTTCACGTAAAGCTCATTCCTCCTCAGAGTCTCCAACACCAAATGCAAATGCTTGAAGTGGTCTTCTTCGCACTGCGAGTATACCAAAATATCGTCAATAAAGACGATCACAAAGCGATCCAGGAAATCTCTGAACGTCCTGTTCATCAGATCCATAAACACCGATGGCGCATTCGTCAGTCCAAACGGCATGACCGTGAACTCAAAATGCCCATACCTCGTACTGAACGCCGTCTTCGGGATATCACACTCCCTGATCCTCAGCTGATAGTACCCCGACTTCAAGTCCAACTTGGAGTATACCGACGATCCGACTAACTGATCAAAGAGATCATCAATCCTCGGGATCGGGTACTTATTCTTTTCCGTCAACTTGTTCAATTCTCTGTAGTCGATGCACAACCGCATACTACCGTCCTTCTTTTTAACGAAGAGGACCGGTGCGCTCCAAGGCGACGAACTTGGACGCACATAACCTTGCTCCATCAGTTCCTCCAACTGAACCTTCAACTCCGCCATCTCCTTTGGCGCCAACCTATAAGGAGCACGTGACACGGGTTTGGCACCCGGCACGAGCTCGATCGTAAAATCAATCTCTCGCTGCGGTGGGGCTCCGGGAAGGCTATCCGGGAACACATCGGGGTATTCGCATACCACGGGGATGCTATCCAACAGGGACTTTGGCTCCACAGCCCCCACTATTGCAAAGAACAGCTCTACACCAGCACGAACTGCCTTCACCACCTGAAGAGCAGACATTAGTGTCTTGCTCGACCCCTTAAGCCCCTCGAAAGTAGTCTCCCGCCCTACACCCAGCTTGACCTCCTTACGGTCGCAATCGATCCAAGCCTTCTGCTCTGACAGCCAATCCATTCCAAAGATAACATCGAACTCTACTAACGGCAATAATGACGCTAGCAAGTCGAACTGTTGGCTACCTATGTGAACCTTCACGGCGCACACTCTGTCTGCACGCATCGAGCACCCATTCGGTAGCAACACATCTAACTTGTCCTTCGCCATCGAAGAAGGGACTCCGATGCGCGATATAAACTGTTCGGACAAGAAAGAATGCGAAGCACCGGTGTCGAACAGTGCCCGTGCCGGACTATTGCTAATCACCACAAAGCCTAAGCAAAATACATTAGCTTAACAAGCAATAGGTAATAGTATTCTCAAGTCAACTTGCATAAATTAACTCATACCTGTCACCACATCCACTTGCTTGATGGCCTCCTGCTGGCCCAAGTTGTAGACTCTACGCTGAGTCGGAGCATAGTGGGACGCGGTCGACTCCACCGCTTTGCCCTTTTCCTCGTAGGTAGCTCCTTGTTTCCTTTCGGACTTTGAGCGTCCACTCCAGCAGTCACGGGCAAAGTGCCCCGGCTTTCCACACGTGAAGCAAGCGCCCGGGGTTCGATTGGTTGTTGCCCCCGAGGCACCTGCAGAAGGAGCTGGACCCGACGTCCTAGACTTCTTGGAGAATCTGCGGTAGCCCGACTTCGACGTAGTCGGCGCCTTGAACTCTGATCTCTTGCCACCAGATTCCCTCTCCTTCTTCGCTTGCACGTTTCTCATATCCTTCTCCAAGGACCGGGCCGAACTGACCAGGGTCATGAAACCCTGCGTCTTGGGCCCTGACAGCAGCAACCTCAAATCATCCCTTAGCCCTTCATAAAAGCGGCTCGTCTTGCGCTCCTCGTCTGCGAAGGAAGCGCTAGCATATCTCCCCAACCGAGTAAACTCGTGGAGGTATTCATCAACGGTGCTATCACCCTACACCAACTTCTGGAATTCGCTCTCTAGCGCAATCCTCTGCGCCGAGGGGAGGTATCGAGCCATAAATAGTCTCGCAAACTCCTCCATCGGGACTTCGGCCAATGGCCTTCCCCTCAACTGATGCAGCTCTAGGCCCTCCCACCACAGTCTTGCGTCCCCATCCAAAAGGAACGTCGCTATAGTGGTCTTCTGCCACTCTTCAGTTTCCGTCGCAGTCATCACCCTGTTGACCCTTGAGAGCCAATCCTCTGCTTGGGTCGGGGTTTCTGCCCCCGTGAACACCGGTGGGTGAAAGCCCATCACGTGCTTCAGTTGTCTTTCAGTTGCTCTCCTAGGCAACTCTGGCTCCAAAACTACTTGCTCAACCCTCCTTTGCTCTGCCGCCTGAAGCGGTACCTGTTCCACAGCAGGAGCAGGCTGCTGCACCTGCCTTGCAGGCTGCGCATTGATCATTGCCATGACCGCTTCTGACACCAATCTAATGGTCTCAGCAGACAAAGGTGTTGCAGGCGCATCGCTTGGCGCACTGCTCGCCTCAGAACCTGGCCGTTCAGACGGCCCAGCTCCACTTCTGGTCACCTAAAATCGTGCAAAACACCGATAAGCGACCAAAAATTACTGCAAATAGCAATTATAGGAACACGCAGGTTCCTCAAACATGTGTATTTTCATTCCTAAGTGGACATTCATGGGTTCTTTTCATGTTATAACGATGACGCACACAATGTGCTCACCACCCCTTAAAGTGAATTCGTCCACGAATTCATTTAAGCGTGACCGAAACCAGAAGTCTGATACCAATTTATAACACCCCTATCCGTCGCATAGCATATAGCAGTAGGTCCGGCCGGGGCCCGACGCCATATACCACGGACAGACCGGTTGGTTACGCGTTGAAACCACACAACCAATCAGAGCGTCCTACACAACACCTAGCGGAAGCAATTTAATTAAGTTGCAAAAAGATAAGAACCCTGCCACAGAGCATGAATGTCCACTACAACCCAGGAATGAGTACATACACAAAAGAGTTCACGGCCTTAAGGCCTTACAAAAGTGTTCGCTTAACAAGATAG
Source organism: Platanthera zijinensis (assembly GCA_039513925.1). Lineage (NCBI taxonomy): Eukaryota > Viridiplantae > Streptophyta > Magnoliopsida > Asparagales > Orchidaceae > Platanthera > Platanthera zijinensis. The sequence goes on along the minus strand of CM077084.1, from coordinate 108,581,499 downwards.
CGTCTTTCATACATCGGCGCGCAGGCCGGCCATACATGAATATGAAAAAGCTAATAACTAAGCCTTCGAGGGCTGGCGCTGCAACTTGGGCTTTAGCCCGCTATTTGCCACTTGGCTCCGCAGCAGCACCTGTAGAAAACAACCCACCCAAGAGGTGGCAATACAAAAGGGGCAACGGTCAGCAAAAGCTGACCAAATTATAACGACCCCGTCCCGTTTCTCGGGACGGCGGTGCTCCTTCCCTGCATATAAAACTACCATAGCAATTCTATAGAGTATTCTATTCGCCACAAGTGTCGGCACGCACGGCCGCACACTCCGTGCTCTCAGGGCACTAATCGGTGAACCCGGTCCGGACCCAGTCCGACACCGCGATTCCACCACCATCCCTCGGATGGCAACTCTCGTGAGCATTTAGCCCTTTTAGCCGAAGCCTAGGCCCGTTTCCAGCCCCCCAGGAAGTCCCATGTACTTTAGGTCGCTTCTACCGAGACCACTTGGAATGGGTAGAGTTCCACCCGCCCGTTGCTCACTTCACCACGACCATTTAGCCATCGGTGCGGGCCAAGTTTCTCCTCATTCCCACAATCGATCAAAACACACACATAACCCCGTTATGTACCGATTTGCCCTCCAAGGCAACATCGTGGCAGCAATGCGATTCCGCCCAAGCTTTCCGGGCGCGCCTCGAGGTTAACCCCCAAGGATCCCTGTATGCAATCTACCGCGTAGAAATTCCGGAAAACTGAAATCATCGGCGCGGAGTCTTCTCCGGTCATGCAATGCAAACATCACCGATCCGGGTTAAACCCAAATAGGCTTCACACACAATGCCTATGCCCGTACTCCGATTCCGGGCTCTAACAACGGGGACTTTACATATCTACCCGAAGGGATTCCGCGCCTCAACGCTCACTCGCGAGAGGGGATTTCCCCATGCATAGAAAGAAGGGCGATTACACATGCCCTATGAAGAGGATCGTTACCCTCGCATTTTTCCGCGGTGCCATGAAGATGTAGTCGGATGGAAAGCTTCGCCTCGCCCTTGCCTTCGAGGATCCGGACTCGGATCGCGAATCGGTGCTTCAAAACTCCTCCGGCGGCCGGATCTAGGGCTCACACCACCAAGGGAGTTCTCCCCTCTCTCTAAGATGAAGAAAGAGAAACTCAAGATGAAAATGAGGGTTTCTCCCCCCATTTCCCGGCTAATAACCCCCCAGGAGCAGCCCCCACCGTCGGATTTAGATCCAAGGGAACGAACGGCCGAGATTAGGGTAGCGTTTGGTTCGGCTTATCGCCTGCGGTGCGGTTCAAACGCAACTCAATTTTTGCCATAATCAGCGTTTGGTTCGGCTGAATTTAAGAACCTCATTTTTTTCTTTCCGCTGTTTCTTATCTACCCCCGACCGCTGCTTATTTCCGCGTTCAGCCGCAATCGCAACCCTATCCCTCTTCCCTTCCCGATTCGCGCGACTCCGCCCGATTCCTCCTTCTTCCCGATTATCTTCTCCTCCGCTTACCCTCTTCTCGTCTCCTCCGCTTACCCTCTTCTCCCCCCGATTTCTTCCCAGCGTCGGCGACCGGATCCAGCCATTCCTCCCTGCATCGACCACCGGTCCAGGATAGAGCTCTGTAGCCATTCCTCCCTCCAACCAGAGTCTTCTCCTCCCGATTCGAGCTTCCCAGCGGCTCTTCCTCACGCCGCACATCGCCGACGCTCCATCTTCCCCAATCGGAGATCTACAAGGTAACCTTTGGTGATTTTCCAATTTTTTTCCCATTCATTTTACAATACTGCGGCGGCGACCGGATCCGGCCATAATTTCATATTGCAATCTTCACTTGACTGTAATTTCTGTGTATGTGTGTGTTGTGTTGTGTGAGTGTAATTTCTGTGTGTGTATATATATATTTTTGTGTATGTGTGTGTATATGTGTGTGTCAATGTGTGTGTGCCTGTGTGTGTGCGTATTTGCTTGTGTGTATATGTGTGTGTATTTGTTTGTGTGTATATGTGTGTGTATATGTGTGGTTTGGTGATGTGTTGTATGTGTTTGTTTACGTTTTTGTGTATGTGTGTGTATATGTGTGTGTGTGTGTGTTTATATGTGTGTGTGTAGGATGTGTATGTGTGTGTGTATATGTGTTTGTGTGAGTATATGTGTGAGTATATGTGTGTGTGTATATGTGTTTATGTGTGAGTTTGTGTATGTGTGAGTGTGTGTATATTTGTGTGTATATTTGTTTAGGAGTTGTATGTGAGTATTTGTGTGTGTATATCATGAAGGAGTTTTGTGTTTATGTGTGAGTGTGTTTGTGTGTTTATGTGTTTATATATATGTATGTGTGTTTATATTTATGTGTGAATGTATATATGTGTGAGTCTGTATATATATGTGTGTGTGTGTGTATATTTGTGTGTGTATATATGTGTGTGTGTGTGTATATGTGTGAGTGTGTGTATTTGTATGTGTGAATGTGTGAGTGTGTATATCTGTATGTACGTTTTTGTGTATGTGTGTGTATATGTGTGTGTGTGTGTGTTTATATGTGTGTGTGTGTAGGATGTGTATGTGTGTGTGTGTATATGTGTTTGTGTGAGTATATGTGTGAGTATATGTGTGTGTGTATATGTGTTTATGTGTGAGTTTGTGTATGTGTGAGTGTGTGTATATTTGTGTGTATATTTGTTTAGGAGTTGTATGTGAGTATTTGTGTGTGTATATCATGAAGGAGTTTTGTGTTTATGTGTGAGTGTGTTTGTGTGTTTATGTGTTTATATATATGTATGTGTGTTTATATTTATGTGTGAATGTATATATGTGTGAGTCTGTATATATATGTGTGTGTGTGTATATATATGTGCTTCTTCTGAGTTTGTAGTGGTGCATTAACAACAAGTTCTATTTTTTGAATATATGTATATGTGTATTTATTGATTTTGAATATTGAATTCATATTTATATATTGCCTTGAAAAGATGGGCAAACCAAAAGACGGTGGGGTGGCAGCAATGTGGGACAATTCCGACGTTCTACTCTTTTGTGATATATGCATAAGAGAGATAGAATGTGGGAATCGTCCGACAACACATTTCAGTAAAGAGGGATGGTCCAATATAATGAGAAAGTTTGAAGAGTCGACTGGAAGAAGTACGATAAAGTGCAATTCAAAAATAAGTGGGATCATCTGAAGAAGGAGTGGAAACTGTGGACGGAGTTAAAACGAGGTGAGACTGGCTTGGGTTGGAACACTTCAAGGAAAACGATAGATGCCTCGGATGAGTGGTGGGACGAGCGCTTGAAGGTATTTGTGTGTGTTTAAATTCAATTATTTCCCTTAAATATCTTTTATATACCCGTTTTAAATAATTGATTTTGATATTTCAGGTTGTTCCGGCGGCAAAGAAGTTCCGTTATTCCGGAAGAGCAATTCCTCGTTCTCCATTGCACAGGCGCTTGAGAAGTTAGGAACTTACCATGAAGTGCAGTCAGATAAGGCCTTCCACTTTTTTGCCATCACTTATCTGATGGACAAAAAATCACAGGGAGACCTTCATGTGCCTGCCAGAAGGTCTGAATGTTGAGTGGCTTCGTAGTCCGCTATACCAGTGGCGTGTAGTTGAGACATTTATCTTCTTTTTTTGAGACTGTTTTGTTATTTTTTGGGATGTTAATTTGTTTCTTACTGCACTTGACTGGACATTATGATGTTTTATTTGATTATTGATATCTGCATGGTTGAATGTTTATTGATATCTGGATGATTAATATGTTAGTGTTTTATTTGTTTATCCTAGAATATGTCGAGCGAGGACTCTGACGATTCCACGGAGCAGTATGAAATAGCTAGAAGAAAATGTGTTATTGCTCACAGACTATAGTAACAGCAGCATGTTTGGCCGCTGCACACACCACTTCATTAAAGAGTCGAGTCCACGCATGACTTCGAAGCAGACAGGCGATAAGTGGGTTGGAGAGATACTTCGAGGATCTACTGTGAGATTCCATGACTCCTTCATGATGAGTCAAGACGTATTTCTCGATCTACTACATTACCTGGAGGCAAGGTGTGGACTCCAGGGACAAGAAGGACAGCTTCCAGAGAAGTCCTAGCATTGACCTTATACATATTATCGCACAATGAATCGATGAGGAAAACAATAGAGCGCTTTCAACATTCAACGGAGACTGCTAGCCGATTTTTCTCTCAGGGTATTTGTGCTTTGCTGCGGCTAGGGAGGAAGTTATCCAGCCATTAGACAGGTCTTTCGGAAGCACACCACCAGAAATTATGTACGACAGACGCTATATGCCTTTCTTCAAAGATTGTGTTGGAGCTATAGACGGGACACATGTTGACGCGTGCATAGCAGTTGGACAGCAGGTACCCTATATGGGAGACGGGGCAATCCAAACAAAATGTCATGGCGGCGATTGCGATTTCAACCGTGCCGGTCTTCAGGTTTGGGTCGGATCCCTCCTTCCCGCCAAGCACATCCTCATGGCTGTTAAAAAATCTGAATATGCCTCCACCACCGGTAATGTCTGATCCTTTACTGTAGGTCTCGCTTTAATTAATTTGGGTGGTTAATTAAATTTTTTACAAATTAACAGGAAAGTATTTACTTGGTCTCGGATTTCATAGAGATATTTGAAACCTTATCAA
>CM077084.1:106411121-106767430 GCA_039513925.1 Platanthera zijinensis | reverse complement strand
CCGATTGTCTTCCTGAGATCGACATATCATCGAAGGGGGTCAACGCCCTTGGTCACGGGCGTGTGAAAATTGTCGGTCACGGGCGTGGACAGAGCCATGATGCAAATTCTGAGTTCGCCGATCGTCTTCCTGAGATCGACGATCATCAAAGGGGGTCACGCCATAGGTCACGGGCATTACAAGTCGGTCACGGGCGTGACAGACCCATGATGCAAATTCTTAGTTCGTCGATCATCTTCTTGAGATTGACGATCGTTGAAGGGGGTCACGCCCTAGGTCACGGGCGTGATGGGTCGGTCATGGGCGTGACCATCCCGTAACCCGAAATCTTGGTCGATATACTTCAATTCTCGGGCTTCCTAGGGTTCTGTCACGACAGACCCACTCCTAGGGGTCTAGCCAGAAATGAGATGTTACAAATCCCAATAAATAAAACAAAAATTTTGTCCCTGAAATTGAGGTTGAGCCTACGAGAATTTTTACCTAAATAAAATAAACATGTAACATCCCATATGGTTTTCCTATTGAGTCGAAGCGAGATTACTTGTTTGATAAACGAAGGCAATCTCCCCAATAAACAAAAGATTAGCCCCTACTTTCCTGCGCATGCCTAGGTTCTTAATTTCCCTTATCTAGTCCTACTGGTTCAGTACAAGAAGGTAATTTATAGTATACCAATAGGTGGTGAGGTATACCTGACTGAACAACTCCGGGTATTTTTGCCTCATCAGGTCCTGCGGTTCCCAGGTGTGCTCCTCCTAACCAAGGTTCCTCCAAATAACCTTGACTAAGGGGATCTTATTGCGGCGCAAGATCCGTACTCCTTTATCATCAATCCGAACCGACTCCAAGTGAACAGATCGGTCTGAAGCTACCGGCCCTTCCGTTATCAAAATCTGCTGCTCCGAGCGTAGTTGAGCCCTCCTCAGCGAAGAAATGTGGAAGACGTCGTGCAGAGCTGCCAGCTCTGGTGGAAACTCCAACCTGTAAGCAAGGGCCCCGATCCGCTCCAGGATCCTGTAAGGGCCCCGATCCGCTCCAGGATCCTGTAAGGGCCCATATACTGATAGTTTTACTTTCAAGACAACCTAAACACCTAGAGGGGGGGGTGAATAGGTTCTAATTTCTTGTTTATACTCCTAGGCAGAATTCAATTGCAAATTAAAACATCTAGCACAACATTCACAGATAACTAAGCATCACAGATTGCACAATGTTTTATAGTGGTTCCCCAAGGTCTGGGTACATCCACTTTCCCCCTTCACCTATCTAGCAGTATGCTAGATTCGGCCAAACTTCCACTATTCTCAGATCCTCAGATCCTACAGCTCAGAACCTGAATAGGTTCCTACAACTCAGGCTCAACAGCCCTACCTCAGCCTTGCCTCAAGGCCTACCACTCAGAGAATAACCTTCTCCTACACTCAGGCAAATAGCCCTACCACTCAGAGATCACCTCTCCTACACTCAGCCTTTATAACACAGGCTTACAACTCAGATCTGTGTAAACAGATCCTACAGAAATTTAGAGAAGATATTTTAATGTCTTGCCTTTATTGAGAGAGAAGAGGACAAGACACTTCTTGATCAGCTGATGAAATCAACTGAATCTGAGCTTTTTTCAAAGCTTCTTGAATCTGAACTTAGCTGAGTTGATTTCCAAACAGCTTCTTGAGAAACCACTGATGGCTTCCTTCTTCTTCTTCAAGATGACTGGATCCCTCTCTATCCAACACCTTTTTTGATACTTCAGACTTCTTCTTCTTCTTAGATCCACTGATGAAGATCTTCTTTAGAGCTTAGCACTTTCTTGAATTGAAACTACAATAGGATCGTAATCCTTCTGTTTCTTCTTCTTAGATCTTCTTCAGTTATCTTTCTTAGTTTTTTTATTTCCTTCTGGATATGTCTATTTATAGACTTACTTCATGGTAACTGGCTAATTCGGTTTCTAACTGTTTTCTGACAGGTCTGACAGCTTCAGTTAAACGGTGGCAACCCACAGCTGTCAAGTCTTCAAACAGTTCCTGTACCTTAGCCTTGGACAGCAAAATGTCGAGACAGTCTGTTAGAAAGTGTCGAGACCAATCTGTCTATCTGTGTCGACACAAGTGACTTTGGTGTCGACACAGTCTTTGATGATGTCGACTATGTTGCCTTTAAGTCGACACAGCTTCTTCAGAAAATAATTTGGTCTAGACTCTGCAGTGTGTCGACACAAGTCCTGTGTGTCGACACAGTTTGTTGGAATCAGAACTCATATGTTCCCACTCATTCAGCCTTCAAGGGTCGACACAGCAATCTTCAACCTGCAAAAATGTGTCGACTCAGTCTTCTGGTGTCGACACAAGCATAGTCGACTTCTACTACCTATTATGTGTCGACTCAATCTTCTGGTGTCGACACATCCACCCAGTGTCGACACAGTTGAGGTCGACTATCTTCTTTGGAGTCGACACCTTTCTTCTCTGGTCGACTATCTTTCACTAGTCGACTATCTCCACTTGTCGACTATTTTTCTCTGGTCGACTATCTTTCACTAGTCGACAAACTTTCTCTGGTGTCGACTATCTTTCACTGTGTCGACACTGCTTCCCAGTGCTGAGGTCGACGATTTTCTTTATGTGTCGACACTGCTTCCCAGTGTCGACATAAGTGTGGTCGACTATCTTTCTCTGTGTCGACACTGATATTCTGAAGTGTCGACACAAATATTCTGAAGTGTCGACACAATTTCTTCAGTGTCGACATGTGGACTTAGAATATTTTTCTTATTTCTGCATTCTTTAATACTTCTTCACCTGCACATGTCAACTCAAAACAACATCAAATACACCTTGATGTATATCATTGAGCTAAGTTGGGCTTCTTCAAATCAGGTTACACATTTTCCAATGTACCCAACAATCTCCCCTATTTGGAGAAGTCATAACCCTATAGCCAATGATATACACCATTTATAAAAAGTATAAACTGATGACATATGACATAACAGGAATACTTAATATAAACAAAATAAAACAATCCATCACAGAATGAACATTATATGATACCAACCAACATTTTTTTATAACTTGATAATGTTTGAATACAGAGATTTACATTTAATGATTTAATCAAAACATTACAAAATACTTTGAAAGAACTAAAAATTAAGACTGATCAGGCTCTTTAATGACAATCCCTTTGCCAGATAGAACTTGAGCCTTCACAGGAGCTTTAGAATCTTCAGCTGGCTTCTTGCCTTTTAGATCAGCCTTCTTCTTTGCTTCTTCCTTGAGCCTTTGCCTTTCAAAATAATGAAAGGGCTTTGGGAAGTACTTGCTTGGCTCCTGAGCATCTGGAGGCAGCCTACCCAGCTTGGCTTTTCTTCTAAACTGTACTATGGCCTCTTGCCTGGCTTCATACTTTTGCCATTCCATCTCATTGTACCACTTGCCTCTTTCCTGCACTTGGTCTTTGACAGCCTTCCATGCAGTGAGTATTATATTTCTGGAAGTAGGACTCCACTGCTCAAAGTCTGGCTTAAGTTCAGCCTGCTCTCTAAATCTTTTCTTAGATAGTAGAGCATCTTGCTGGTCTTTCAAAGTAGCCTCAGGCTTATCAACCTTCCCAATAACAACATTAGTAACCTCCTTTGGAGGACTATACATTCCTTGAACTTGCTGATCAATCATGTCAAAATCTGGAGGAGGGTAAATGACTTGGGCAACCTCAGGTTGATTGCCTTCAAGTAGACTTGTTTGTATTCCTGACTCAGCCACCATAGCATCATCACACAATGGTGGATATCCCAATGTGGCTCGAATACTATTGGTCACCCATTTGGTGTGCTCTGAGCCTGCATGAACTAGCATCCTCTCCCCCCTTATGGCTTCTCTAGTAACATGATCTCTTAGATCTTCCTTTTGAAATCTGATTTGGCCATCGAGATAATTCACACCCTCTTTAAAAAATGGTTTTAACTTTAGAAGCTTGTCAGATATTTCCTTTTGAGAGGTAGTGATAGTAGTTTTAACAGAATCAATAGCAGCTTGAAAGTTCTTATCAAATTCTTCCATTTCTTTTGCTCTAGCTGCAGACAGGCCTGGAACAACCTTTTTCAATTCTTCAATGATCTCATGATGAGATTCAGTTAAATTCTCATTCATCCTTATCTGATTTTCCAATACATAGCTTTGCTTTAAAGCAATATCATCCACCTTAGGGATGATAGACTGCTGTTGTTTTGCTAAATATACCACAGCATTACCTCCCTTATGGAAGCAATCTGTCATTTCCTTCTTATGCATATTGACCTCAAACCTAATTGATTTTATATCTTGAGCTAAGTCAAATTGCAGGGACTTGTTGTTCTCATCAACATATTTTTCTATAGCCACTCTGTGTTCATCCAATTTCACTTGTAAATCTACCAAGAACTTGTTATAATCAAAGTCAGAAGGAGTGTGATGTGCTGAAGACTGTAGAGCCTGCTTATAGCTCTTGCTCCTTCTCTGGAAGACCATAAGTTTTCTCTTCTTAGCCACCCTGGCTTCTTCATTCTCAGAATCAGAAGTACTATCAATTTGAACTCTTTCTTTGGGAGGAGGAGGAACAGCTGCTTCAGTGCCATGTTGTACTGTCTCATCATGCACAGGCTCCCCCTCAATTTCTTGCACCACTTCCATTCTATCAGTAACTATTTCATCATTTGGAAATAACTCATCAAGAGTATATTCCTTCTGGGCTGGTACATCTGCAGTATTCAAATCTTGAGATAAATTAATTTGAGCTTCCTCTTGCATTTGCTCAGACAGCTTCTCCCCCTGTACTTGTTCAGTATTGGGGATGTCCTGGGCAGATGAGGACACTTGCTTTTCCTGGACCTGTGCAGAAATAGATATATTAGAAATGTCTTTTGTAGGAAAATACACCAGCTCCCCCTGCACCTGTACTTGATCATGAGTAGACACAGTCTGTGTAGGTGAATAAACTTGCTGAGCTGGTATTCTTATTTCTTCTTCTTGAATTTCAGGTATTATGGCATCCTGAACTTGTGTGGAAGCAGGCTGATCTTCAACCTCTTGTCTTAATTGCTCTTCTTGTTGGTGCTCAGTACTGGTAGCATGACCTGGGGATTTCTCAGGTGAATCCTGCTTTTCCACTTCAGGCATCTCTTTGGTCAGCACCCTATCCCATCTGCAGAACAATCTCATGTCCATCATTCTCATGTGATTAATTTTTTTTCCAGGTTGTTGTTGCATAACATCAGGAATCTCCTTACTTAGGTATATACTCATTATTCTAGCCAGATTTGGCTTCTTGATTCCTTCCTTAATCTTTTCAAAGATTACAGTTGACCAATCCATTGGAATTGTAAACATAATCCTGGTCATTAGGCTGAACATATAGGCAGAAATCCTATCATGTCCACCTAGCTTGCACAGAATAACTTTTCCAACCACCTCAGATAGGAACTTGCCCTGTTGATTCATTCCTTTCCTGTTGAATGTTGCTCCAATTTTTCATGGTGGAATCCAATCCACACCATTGAAGAGCCTCCCTTGATTTAGAAGCAGGGACATCCTCTTCATTCTCAATTATAGGTAATTGTAAATTGTTCTTAACTTACTTGGTGTAATCTCCACTGGGACCCATGACTGTGGATTTTATCTCATGACTCTCAGAGTCTACAGATGCAGAAGTAAAGAACTCATGCACCTCCTTCTTCCATATCTTAGATGGTTCGGAGACCAGAAATTCTAATCCTAAGTCGGAGAGGAGAGAGATAACCCCGAGAACATCTGGAGGGGCAGCAGCAAAGGCCTGACGCACCAACTCATATCCTTCATTCACATTATCTTCAATCTTTGGCGCCATTGATCAGTCGAGAAAGCTTGAAAGATGAGAAAAGAGAGAGAGAGAGAGGGAGAATGTCGACACAGGGTTTCAAAACCTTGTAAGCGTGTCGACAGAATGAGCTTTTGACCTATTTATACCTTCTGTTTAAAGAAGATCAAAAGTCGCCAAAAACAGACTATAAGTGTCGACACAGATGGAATGTGTCGACACAAGCTTCTATTGTCTCGATTCAAGTCCGTCTATTATGTGTCGACACCAATTTGCTGTTATGTCGACACCAGAGATATATAGTAGAGCTTCAGAAATTCTGTGTCGACTCTTAGTATAAGTGTCGACACAAAATCTGTAAGTGTCGACACCACTATCCTGGTGAAGTCGACACTACATTCCTGGATAAGTCGACAATAAGATTCTTAAGTTTCGACAAATATTTTCTGTGTCGACACAACATCTCTGACTTGTCGACATTACTACCCTGAGTCGACACATTATTACTGAATGTGTCGACACCAACTTACTTAGCCAATTTCTATTTGTTCAACACAACTTATAAGTACTACAAAGTACTTGATACTACTTCAATGTGTCTTTATATCACTTGAATGTCTTGTTACCACTTCAACTCCATTGTTGATGATTTTGTGATTACACTAATCAATGGTTAACATTCCTAATTCAATTTTGAATTTATTGAATTTGGTCTCATCTAGGGGCTTAGTAAACACATCTGCTATTTGATAATCTGTTTTCACAAATTCCAATGAAATGTCTTCTTTTTCTACATGTTCTCTAAGAAAATGGTATTTTATTTCTATATGCTTAGTTCTACTATGAGAAACAGGATTATTAGCAATAGAAATTGTACTCTTAGAATCACACAAAAGAGGTGTTCTACTTACTTGAATACCATAATCCTTAAGCTGATGCTGCATCCATAATAGCTGTGCACAGCAGCTTCCAGCAGCAACATACTCTGACTCAGCTGTGGAAATTGCCACACTGGTCTGCTTCTTACTACTCCATGATATTAGTCTTCCTCCCAGGAATTGACAAGTACCTGTAGTACTCTTCCTATCCTCTCTACATCCTGCAAAATTTGCATCTGAATAGCCTGTTAGTTGAAAATCTCTATTCCTAGGGTACCAAAGACCTAGATTAGATGTGCCCTTAAGATATCTCAGAATCCTTTTGACTACAGTATAATGAGATTCTTTAGGGCAGGCTTGGTACCTAGCACAGACACATGTAGCATACATAATATCTGGTCTACTAGCAGTGAGATATAGTAGTGAGCCAACTATCCCTCTATACAAAGTCTCATCAACAGGTTTACCTGCATCATCTTTGCATATAGGCATACTTGTTCCCATAGGAGTTCTCATGGTGGAGGATGACTCCATACCATATTTCTTAATCAATTCTTTGGTGAACTTAGACTGGGATATGGACAAGCCATCATCAGTCTGTCTTACTTGGAGTCCCAAGAAGAATTTCAGTTCCCCCATACTGCTCATCTCAAACTTCCCTTGCATAAGTTTGGCAAACTTTTTACAAAGGTTGTTTTTAGTAGATCCAAAGATTATGTCATCAACATAGATCTGTACTAAGATGATCTTGCCTTTGGATTCCCTAAGGAATAGAGTTTTGTCAATTTTTCCTCTTGAGAATTTATTCTCAATAAGGAAAGTAGACAGGGTTTCATACCAAGCCCTTGGGGCTTGCTTTAACCCATACAGAGCTTTCCTAAGCTTATAAACAAAATCAGGTTTAAGAGGATCTACAAAACCTGATGGCTGCTCTACATATACTTCTTCTTTAAGATCACCATTCAGAAATGCTGACTTCACATCCATCTGGTATACTTTGAAGTCTTGATAGGCTGCATAGGCAAGGAATATTCTGATTGCCTCCAGCCTTGCTACTGGAGCAAAGGTTTGATCAAAGTCAATCCCTTCTTCCTGCCTGTATCCTTTTGCAACCAATCTTGCTTTATTCTTTACTATTATTCCACTTTCATCTAGCTTGTTCCTATAGATCCATTTGTGCCAATTATGTTGTGGCCTCTTGGTTTAGGAACAAGCTCCCAGACATTGCACCTTCTGAATTGATTCAGCTCCTCTTGCATAGCATCAATCCAGTGTTGGTCTTGGAGCTTCTTCAAACTTCTTAGGCTCCATTTGTGACAGGAAACTTGAATGTAGAACTGTGTTTTGATTTCTGCTTCTAGTTTGCACCCCCTGTCTTGGATCACCTATTATCTGATCAGCTGGATGATCTCTTAAATGTCTTGTAGCTGGAGGAAGATTCCCTTCTGGTTGAACATCTCCAGCTCCTTCATTTAGCTGAATCTCTTGGTTTTCTTCAGCTTCTATAGTGTCTTGTTCTCCCCCTGGACAGAAGTCTTCATTTTCCAATGCCCCATCTTCCTTTGATACTTCAGTAATGGAGAGCTTGTCCATACTTTTGCTTATACCTGTTGAGTCATTTGATCTATAAGACAACTCACAGTTGATTAATCTTGTTTCATCAAACACAACATGCACAGATTCTTCAACAACTTGAGTACTCAAGTTGAAGACTCTATAGGCCTTACTATTTGTGCTGTACCCAACAAATATCCCATCCTAGGATTTGGCAGCAAACTTAGTCAAATATGACTTGCCATTGTTAAGTATATAACACTTGCAACCAAATATCCTAAAGTAAGATAGATTTGGTTTTCTGCCTTTCACAATCTCATAGGGAGTCATTTTGTGGCTTTTGGTGATAGTAGCCCTATTGATTACATGACAAGCAGTGTTAACTGCCTTAGCCCAAAAATATTCTGGGAGAGAGGTGTCACTCAATAGAGTTCTACCAGCTTCAATTAATGTTCTATTCTTTCTTTCAGCAATTCCATTTTGCTGAGGTGTTCTAGGTGAGGAGAACTCTTGGAAAATCCCAAAGTCTTTACACAATTTTGTTATGCTTTCAGATTGAAACTCAGTACCATGGTCACTTCTGATTTTGACCACTGTACTATTTAGTTCATTCTGAATTTGCTTTACAAAATTAAGTAATACACTTGGGGTTTCAGATTTTTGTCTCAGAAAGAACACCCATGTAAATCTTGAATAGTCATCTACAACCACAAAAGTGTAGACTTTCCTACCTAGACTGTGAACTGGCATAGGACCAAAAAGATCCATATGCAAGAGGTATAAGCACCTCACAGAATCCTTGATTTCAAGGCTTTGAAAGGAGGATTTTGTCTGCTTGCCCTTTTGACAAGCTGAGCATATCCCTTCCTTTATACACTTAATTCTTGAGGTCCATTCCTCACTAACTCTTTGCTAAAGAGTTGGCCAATTGTCTTGTAGTTTAGATGAGCCAATCTCTTGTGCCACTTAACACAATGAGAAGCATTGTCATCAGCTACAAGTCAGATGGGAGAAGCCTTATTCTCACATTCAAAATTAAGACAATATACATTTCTCTTCCTATACCCTGTCAGTATGATCTTTTGATCACTTGACCTCTTGATATGACATCCATCTTTAACAAATGAAATGTCATATCCTAAATCACTTAGCTGGCTTATGCTTATTAGATTATGTTTCAAACCTTTTACATAAGCCACTTGAGTGATAGTAATTAGGTTAGAAGAAATGTTACCAAACCCTTTGATGACTCCTTTTTCAGATCCACCAAAGATCACTTTAGGTCCATCTTTGACAGATGAATACTCCTTCAGCAGCCCCTTTGTTCCAGTCATGTGCCTGGAACAACCACTATCCAAGTACCATATAGGGGCATGGTTACTTGGATTCACCTGCAACACAGAATTACTTACCCTTAGAACCCAAGTAAGTCTTGGGTCCTTGGTTCAGGTTAGCATTAATAAAGCTACCATAACCTCTTCTAACAGGTAGACTATTGTTCTTTATAACACTTGGGTTATACCAGCAGTCTAGTGCAAAATGGCCTCTCTTGCCACAACACCAACATTCAAACTTATTGTATCTAGATCTAGATACATCCTTGTCAGAAGAATTTCTGTTCATTGCCGGTGCTGTAGCAACTTTACCTACTGATTTCTTAAAACCATTGGGTTTATGACTATAGGTAGGCCTGCTTGCATTTACACCCTTATTCTTCAGAACATTAGTCTTAATATGACCTTGAATATTTTCATGATCATATTTGTTAGAAGGTACTTTCACCTTACTAAACTTTATGGGGACTGAAAGGTTTAGTGGCTGAACAGGAGCTTTGCCTTTCCTCTTGAATCTGCCAGCCCTGAAGTTACCTTTGAATCCTAATCCAGCCTTACCCTTTTGAGTGACAAATTCATCTATCAAGGGTAAGACAGATTTTGGCTTAGAGTAACTAGCCACTAAATCCCTTTCAATTCTAAGTCTGGCCTCCAGACTCTTCACTTGATCATTAGTATAATTAATTGTGCCCATCTGAATAATAGTTATATTCTTCAGCTTGGCAATTTCATTTAATTTTTGATCAATAATTTTCTCTAACTCAGTTGTAGTAACCCTTAGTTCAGCAATTTCCTGAGCCTGAGATTTAACCAAGTTCTTGCTTTTCTTAAGGGCCTGCAACAAGTCCCCATACTTGTCTATCAATTGATAGACATCTCCTTCAGATTCAGATGCATCTACATCACTTGATGCAGATGTAGCTGATTCTTCACTGGTACAACAATCAGATGTAATAGAAGGACATTGTACCTTATTAGGACCAGACTGATTCTGGCATATGTCCTCTTCTGATCCTGCCATCAGCCCCATACACTGATGATTCTTTTGTTCATTGATGGAGTCTAGCAACTGCAGAAACTCCTCTTCTTCAGATGCAGCATATAGTCCAATATATGCTTCAGCTTCAGATTCTGACTCTGAAGTTGACTTGTCTGTTAGACTCTTATCTTTCTTTGCAACAAAGGATTTCTCCTTCTTGCCTTTCTGATGAGTTTTCTTCATGTCTGAAGACTCCTTTCTCTTATCAGGACAGTCAGCCACTACATGTCCAGGCCTATTACAACAATAGCAGACAATCTTTGAAGTAGAGGCTTTGCTGGGCTTTGACCTGCTCTTCTCTTTCCTTGATGACCTTTTCTTCTGATAATAGTCATCAACTTGCTGTGATGTGGAAGGCCTAGACTTCCATTGCTTCTTTTTCAAGAACCTCTGGAATTGCCTTGTGAATGCAGCAAAGTCTGCATCTGAATCACAGCTTTCTGAACCCTTATCTGAACTTTCAGAACTATCTTCTGCAACTTCCTTAGGAGGAGATGGTGATTTCCTCCTATTCTTTCTAGTGGCTTCTGCATTGAATGCCACAATCTTTTCTCTATGCTCTCCTCTTGAATTCTTTTCCTCCTCCTTCCTCACCATAAGTTGCATTTCATTGGATAGCAACTTTCCAAACAAGGTGGGAGGAGATATCTCTGCCAATTTAGCCACTTCTCTTATGCCACAGATCTTTGTGTCCCAATCCTTTGTTAAGGATCTCAAGAATTTGTCATTCAGTTCATAAGTACTGAAGACTCTTCCATAGGACATAAGCTCATTCATAATTCTATAGAATTTCTTGTAGCACTCAGTTATGCTATCAGATTTTCCTTGTCTAAAACTTTCATACTCCTGATTGAGCATAGATTTCCTGTCCTGCCTTACTTCTTCAGATCCCTCCATGTAGACAATTAATGTGTCCCACATCTCTTTGGAGGTCTTGCAGTGAATCAGATTCTGAAATGTTGAATCATCTATGGCACTAACAATAATGTTCTGAGCTCTTTTGTCCATGGTTGCCAAGATGATTTCATCCTTGGTCATTTCTGAATAACTTTTTGGAGTTTGGATATTTGCATCAAGAACTGATACCTTCATTGGAATGAAGGGGCCTTCCTATACTGTGATGTAAACCCTTGGGTCAGATGCCTCCATAAACAGTCTGACTCTTTCTTTCCAAATTCCAAAAATTTCTTTCTTGCATATGGGTATTTTCATAGACCCTAGCTCCTTATAATTCTCACCAGAACCCATCTTTTTGAATCTTGATTCTGCCTTTCAGATCTACCTCAGACTGTTAAGTCCTTTTTGAGGAACCTCCCTCTGATACCACTTGATAGTTTTACTTTCAAGACAACCTAAACACCTAGAGGGGGGGTGAATAGGTTCTAATTTCTTGTTTATACTCCTAGTCAGAATTCAATTGCAAATTAAAACATCTAGCACAGCATTCACAGATAACTAAGCATCACAGATTGCACAATGTTTTATAGTGGTTCCCCAAGGTCTGGGTACATCCACTTTCCCCCTTCACCTATCTAAAAGTATGCTAGATTCGGCCAAACTTCCACTATTCTCAGATCCTCAGATCCTACAGCTCAGAACCTGAATAGGTTCCTACAACTCAGGCTCAACAGCCCTACCTCAGCCTTGCCTCAAGGCCTACCACTCAGAGAATAACCTTCTCCTACACTCAGGCAAATAGCCCTACCACTCAGAGATCACCTCTCCTACACTCAGCCTTTATAACACAGGCTTACAACTCAGATCTGTGTAAACAGATCCTACAAAAATTTAGAAAAGATATTTTAATGTCTTGACTTTGTTGAGAGAGAAGAGGACAAGACACTTCTTGATCAGCTGATGAAATCAACTGAATCTGAGCTTTTTTCAAAGCTTCTTGAATCTGAACTTAGCTGAGTTGATTTCCAAACAGCTTCTTGAGAAACCACTGATGGCTTCCTTATTCTTCGTCAAGATGACTGGATCCCTCTCTATCCAACACCTTTTTTGATACTTCAGACTTCTTCTTCTTCTTAGATCCACTGATGAAGATCTTCTTTAGAGCTTAGCACTTTCTTGAATTGAAACTACAACAGGATCGTAATCCTTCTGTTTCTTCTTCTTAGATCTTCTTCAGTTATCTTTCTTAGTTTTTTTATTTCCTTCTGAATATGTCTATTTATAGACTTTCTTCATGGTAACCGGCTGATTCGGTTTCTAACTGTTTTCTGACAGGTCTGACAGCTTCAGTTAAACGGTGGCAACCCACAGCTGTCAAGTCTTCAAACAGTTCCTGTACCTTAGCCTTGGATAGCAAAATGTCGAGATAGTCTGTTAGAAAGTGTCGAGACCAATCTGTCTATCTGTGTCGACACAAGTGACTTTGGTGTCGACACAGTCTTTGATGATGTCGACTAAGTTGCCTTTAAGTCGACACAGCTTCTTCAGAAAATAACTTGGTCTAGACTCTGCAGTGTGTCGACACAAGTCCTGTGTGTCGACACAGTTGTTGTAGATTCAGAACTCAGTATGTGTCGACTCAGCCTTCAGGTGTCGACACAGCAATCTTCAACTCTGCCAAAATGTGTCGACTCAGTCTTCTGGTGTCGACACAAGTATAGTCGACTTCTGCCAATATGTGTCGACTCAATCTTCTGGTGTCGACACATCCACCCAGTGTCGACACAGTTGAGGTCGACTATCTTCTTTTGTGAGTCGACACTCTTTCTCTGGTCGACTATCTTTCACTAGTCGACTATCTTCCACTAGTCGACTATTTTTCTCTGGTCGACTATCTTTCACTAGTCGACAAACTTTCTCTGGGTGTCGACTATCTTTCACTGTGTCGACACTGCTTCCCAGTGCTGAGGTCGACGATTTTCTTTATGTGTCGACACTGCTTCCCAGTGTCGACATAAGTGTGGTCGACTATCTTTCTCTGTGTCGACACTGATATTCTGAAGTGTCGACACAAATATTCTGAAGTGTCGACACAATTTCGTCAGGTGTCGACATGTGGACTTAGAATATTTTTCTGCATTCTTTAATACTTTTTCACCTGCACATGTCAACTCAAAACAACATCAAATACACCTTGATGTATATCATTGAGCTAAGTTGGGCTTCTTCAAATTAGGTACAAATTTTCCAATGTACCCAACATATACCTAGGGCTGAGCTTCTTCCTCCGATCACGCACCCGTGAAACTCCATGCATGGGTCGGATCTTCAAAAACACTGAGTCCCACACCTGAAACTCCACATGAAGATGTCGGGCGTCATAGTACTTAGCCTGTCTGCTCTGCGCCTCTAACATCCTATCTCTGATAAGTATCACCTGAGCCTCGGTGTCTTCAACAAAATCCGATCCCAACGCCTTCGGATCCTCATCCTGAACCAAAGAAAGCGGGGTCCTGCATTTCCTTCCATACAAGGCTTCATAAGGCGCCATCCTGATGCTGGAATGGTAGCTGTTGTTATAGGAGAACTCGACCAGGGGTAAGAGCTTCTCCTTTGGTTCCCCGCGGTCCAAAATGCATAGCCTCAAAAGATCTTCCAGCGTCCGATTGGTGCGTTCCGTCTGCCCATCCGTCTGGGGATAGAATGCGGTGCTGAAGGTCAATCGCGTGCCTAAGTAAGCCTGTACGGATCTCCACTCCCTGGAAGTGAACCGGCTATCCCAACCCGACACGATCGTCTTGGGCACCCCGTGGTATCGAACAAACTGCTCCACAAATCTCCGCTCTAGTACTCCCACAGAGTTATCCTTCCCGATCGGAGTGAATCTAGCCACCTTCGTCAACCGATCGACGATGACCCAAATCGAGTCATTTCTCGTCCGTGATCGGGGGAGTCCATGAATAAAATCCATCGCGATGTCCTCAAATTTCCACTCCGGCACCGGGAGTGGCTATAGCAATCCAGCGGGGTTCCTACACTCTGCCTTCACCAACTGGCATGCCTCACAATGAGTCACGAAGTACGTAATGTCCGTCTTCATCCCTGGCCAAAACATCATCTTCTTCAATTCTGCCATCATCTTGGCGATCCCCGGGTGTATAGAATATCTACTATAATGTGGCTCTGCCATGATGTCCTCCCGAATCCGGCGTCTTGCGGGTATATATACCCTTCCTCTAAAACATAGCAATCTATCTCTCAGTGAATAATATCCCGTCTAACCCTCCTCCAAGGCTTGGAATATTGGCTTTGCCCATGCATCTGTCCTCTGTCCATCCCAGATGCGGTCCCGAATATCATCTATGGTCACCATCGATGCTAAATACTCCCTATACAGCTCTGGATCATTCTCAGAAACTAGGGATATCTACATATCTCATAAGGACCGGACCAGCTCAATGGACATCAGTTGCGGTCCCTTCCCTAGGGTATCTCCTCTCCGGCTCAAAGCATCTGCCACCATGTTCGCCTTCCCGGGATGATAGTGCATGGTGTACTTGTAATCCGACAGGAACTCCACCCAACATCTCTGTCTGATGTTGAGTTCCTTCTGTGTGTCCACATATTTTCGGATTTTTGTGATATGAAAAGATGTCACAGTGAACCCCGTAGAGGTAGTGTTGCCAAATCTTCAGAGTAAAGATAACTGCACCCATCTCTAGATCATGCACCAGATAGTTCTTCTCATGTATCTTCAGCTGTCGGGAGGCGTGGGCTATCACGTGCCCGTTCTGCATCAGAATGGCACCCATACCCTGGTAGGAGGCATCCGTGTACACCTGGAATCCCTCCCTTCCTGACGGAAGAGAGAGAATGGGAGCAGAGGTAAGCTGATTTTTCAACTCCACAAAGGCCGCCTCGCACTATGGCGTCCAAACGAAAGGGGTTTCCTTCTTTGTCAGGGATGTAAGAGGGAGTGCAATCCGGTAAAATCCTTCGACGAACTTCCGGTAATATCCGGCAAGTCCCAGAAAGCTCCGTACATCAGTGGCTGTCTTCAACGGTGGCCAATCCTGAATTGCCCGAATCTTGGCCGGGTCTACTGCCAACCCAGCACCGTTGATAATATGACCTAAGAAGGCCACCTCCTTTAACCAAAACTGGCATTTACTGAACTTTGCGTATAACTGATGCTCCCATAGACTCTGTAGAGTCAATGTCAGGTGTCGTATATGCTCCTCCTCCGTCCTTGAGTAGATGAGGATGTCGTCAATAAATACGATGACGAATACATCCAAGTACTCCTCGAATACTCTATTCATGAGCCTTGTAAATGCTGACGGCGCATTTGTGAGCCCGAAGGGCATCACTGTAAACTCAAACAGTCCATATCTACTACTGAAGGAGGTCTTCGGAATGTCCTCCTCTCGAATCCGTAGCTGATAATAACCTGACCTCAAGTAAAGTTTCGAGAAGAAGTGCGCTCCCTCCAGTTGATCAACAACTCATCAATTCATGGCAGGGGTCTATATTCCGGACCGTCAGTCTGTTCAGCGCTCGATATTCAATACACAAGCGGAGACTTCCGTCCTTCTTCTTGACGAATAGCACCGGGGCTCCCCACAGTGAAGAGCTTGGCCGGACAAACCATTTCTCTACTAGTTCCTGCAATTGACTTTGGAATTCTTTCAACTCTTTTAGGGCTATCCGGTAAGGGGCCCAAGATGCCGACTTGGCCCCCGGCACAAGCTGTATCTGAAATTCCTACTCTCGGTGCGGAGGTAGTCCTGGCAGTTTCTCTGGAAAGATGTCAGCGAAATCTCGCACCGCCGGGATGTCTGTCACAGACTCCTTGACTTCCGCCATCTCAAATAGAATTTGACAGACTTCCTCTCACTGCATATGGGCCTTAACGGCCTGTACCGAAGATAAGAGTATACGAGAGGCAAGTCTTATACCTTCGATTGCAATGAAAGAGTCCTCATGTCTCACGGTGATCCTCTTCGCTTGGCAATCAATCTGGGCATGGTTCCAGTGCAGCCATGCCATTCCCAGGATCAGATCGTAGTCCGTCAGTTTCAAAATCTTCGCTGGAGCCTCGAACACCTTTCCACAAATTTCTGCCTCTATGTTGCAGTGGTCCAAGGTAAGGAGTGCAGATCCATTCGGTAGTCGTACCCTCATCTTCTATCCCGTGAATCACTCCACGTCTTCTAGTCCTTCTACGAACATCTCCAACACAAAGGAGTAAGTAGCTCCAGTATTGAAAAGCGTGTGGCAGGCTTTCCACTGATGAAGACTATACCTGGGGTGATTAGATGTCTTTGGGTTCTATAACGAGTTTTCTTTCCTTGTTAATCTATCTAGTGAGGTTCTAAGATTTAACAACTGAGAGGGAAATTCTATGAAAATAATGAATCATTGAAGCGTACCTGCTATGACCTGCTCTGGATTCCGAGGTTGCGCAAGGTCCAAAGCATACACCTGTTCCCTTTCCTATCTACGATCTCCCCCTGGAATCCACGACCTCGGCCGTGTCCTCGGCCTCTGAAATGCTGAGCAGGTGGGCCATCCTGAGGTGCTGGAGGTGGTGCCACCTTCATGGGGTAGTTCCTTCGGCGGTGCCCAATCTGATGACAATGGAAGCACTATGGTGGGGAATACGCCATTCCCCCGGGTCTCGGCATCTCCTGCATCCGAAGAGGTTGAGGGGCCAATATCATATGCTTGCTCGGCTCCTGCCTCACTTCCTGACGAGGCTGGTCCTGTGTCCTTCTCCCCTCTGGTATAGTACCTCGCCGCTGGTCATTTCTGGCTCTCCGGCCCTAATCCTCTTCTTGCCGCTTCCGGCCCCGAGTGGTGTGCCAATCAGCCTCAATCCTTTTTGCCATCTCAAAAATCCGGTAGATTGGCCCATCAGATACAAACAACAAAGCCTCCCTCAAGTCCTCCCGCAGGCCCTTATAAAACCTCTTGATGTACCCTGCTTCGTCTAACTGGTAAGAATCTACATATCGAGACAAATGGTCGAACTCTCGATAGTACTCCACCTCTGGGTGCCCTGCTTTACCTGTAAGAATCGCTCCTCCAACTCATCCCTGGCCTACTGCAGAAAAAAATGCTCTAGCAGCGCGGCCCTGAACTATTCCCAGGTTACTTCCACAACCTCCCTATCGACAAACATCATGTCCAGCAGCGTCTTCCACCACCTCTTGGCATGGGACTCCAGGCAAGAGACAACCAGAGCCACTCTCTCCTCCAAGGGGCACCGTATCCCAGTCAGCATTTCGTATATAATATCCAGCCAGTCTTTCATCCGAACCGCCGACTCTGTCCCCAAGTAGGATGGGGTAGAAAGTCCTCGGAAGATGCTCAACCAGTTGGCCCCCGGGTTTGGCTACAGGACCGGAACCTGCTGGGCCCTGAAAGCCTCCAGAATGGCTGTCAGAGTCTGTCCCATGTCTAACTGAAGGAAAGGAGTGGGGACCTATGGAGGTGGTGCAACATCCTGAGCATGTTGAACTCCACCTTGTGGCGTAGGCTGTGCTGGAGGCTGCGTAACAAAACCCATATTGAGAAAACATTCAATCTTTAATAATAGTGGACAATTTATATGTGATCCCCATATGGGCACACGACAGCTTCCGCTGCTTAGTTTGTCCCCAAACTAAACTCAAGCGGGGGTGACCCAGGGATAGTGGACTGCTACCTTTTTCAGATTGATGTTTGCCTCTGATACCACTTGTAAGACCCTTTTTTTTAAACACCGGGGTCTTAGGCCCAGAACCGCCCCTTTGCAGTGACACCTTCACGCCCTGAAGGGTCATCACCACAAAGCGCCGATTCTTCCGGCCAATTCCATCATAGAAAGGTAGCACAATGAAGTAAAAGCAAGTCCACAAGATAATCACATATATAGAAAAAGAAGTCTCCACGAATGCAGTGTCCACAGAATAATATATCAGAGTACTAAAAATACAGGCCTATGCCCGATACATCATGTCCTCACTACAAAACACTCATGCGGAAGAAAAAACAGAACATCTACTCAAGGTCGAGACTCACGGTCCTGGCTGTATGAACTCCGAAGCTAGACTGCCCCATATCCAAGCGCACCGGTCTCTAGGGCTGCTCCCCGTGCTGGGCTCCACGATTCCCTAAAATGATGCGGTTTGAAAACCGTTAGTCATAAAGACTAAGCCCTATCATCCCCTACCCCTTCCCCTATGGCTCCTAGGTATCGAGCGGAGAGGAAGAAAGGGAAGGACATGAAGGTGGAGATTAAATCAAAGGAACAGGTGGCAGCGGAACTAATCTAGCAATTCTATAATAAATATGACAGAAATAGAAAGTAGGAAAAGTAACCTTAACTTATGTGCGGAAGCGCATAAGCCAAGGGATCTTTTGCAAGGCTCCTATCGTATAAAGTGTCCCATACAATTTTTACGTTGGGGTATCGGTTATCAAACAGTAGCATATAATTATAGAATTTAACCTTAATTTATAAACTTGCCCACACGAGCTTATAGACCAAGGAGTTTTTTGCTAGTCCTTATGTATAAACGTCCCATTCCACTTATACTTTAGGTGTCAGGGTTAAATGAATCGATTATGCTATGACATGCATGTGGGTATGATGGAACATATAAGTGCAACTCACACACCCGACTCTGTACACACAGACCTTTAGTTCACCCTTTCGGAGCCGTTACCTCCCAGGATACCCTCGTAGTGGCAGACGGAAGCGGTGGGTTGGGCCTCGCCAACCTCTAAACAAGTAATGCACTACCAGTCAGACCTATCGTATGCCTCAACGCTTGGTGCACAAAGCAGACTCCTACGTACTCTTGCTGGCTGGCGCACTGGACTTCTGTTGGTGAAGTGCTAACCACACTTGTCGAGTCAGCGTATTGGCGTCGGTGCATTGACTCTCCAATACCGAAGACCCACCACCTTAATTTTCTTTCCTTTTATGCACATGCAAATTCATTCGTAATCAAACAAAAATCGAGCCGAAGCTCCCCGGACCAAAAGGACCGTCTCTTAACCAATCGAGCCGAAGCACCCCGGACCATTCCGTCCGTCTCTTAACCAATCAAGCCGAAGTTCCCAACAATCTTCCTGTGCTAACAGTTTTTGTGAAATGTGAGATCCTAATTACTAGGTTACTCTTTTCATCTTGTTATTATAGTTTACGTTAACCCAGGACTGCCCCCGGTATTCCCTGTGAAGGGCTCTCAAAGGGCACTAGGAACTATGATGGTAGCTGAAGCCCATCGTTCCCTTTTGCAAGGCACTTATTCTTATTGGTTGATTCCCTTTACACATTCCCTTCTCATATTACGATAGACTAACCTTGGGTGATTTTTAACCTTCCTCTCTTCGGGAAAGACGATCTTTCGTCGAACCGAGCACCTCTTAACTCTCGCCAACACCACTTCTCACTACTCTTCATATCATTCTATTGCAAAATCATCCACATCTATTCACCCAGACAAAATGACTAACTCCAACAACTATCCCAGATCATGTCCTATTGCAATTTAACAATTTGTTATATGCAGACCAACCTAGACTATATGTCGAACCGGTTAGGAAATGATCCAATACTCATCCAAATGCCCTAACTTATTTACTGGAGGTATATCATGATATGATTAGCCTATAATCAGAAGACTATAATTTTCCTAATTTATCTGACATATAATTAATTTCCTCAAAATTCCTTGGGCTACCCGTTTGAACATGAACTACCCTAAGTACTCATGCAAGATGTCCAAAAAAAATTATTATAAATATTTTGCTATCTCAAAATGGTAAATCCAAAGCATCACAATTTTTCTATCATCAAAAGAGCACTAAAACTATTTTAGCAATATTTTCTATCTCTCGCTATTTATGAATCAAGTACAGAGAATATCCATCCAAAAATTATAAATTAATTATATTATGCAGGTATAACCTTTAAAATAGCATTGGCCAAGTTTCATAATTTTTTAGCAGCAATATCATTCATAATTATTTTTAAAGCATAAAACCCCTTTTTAACATTTGTGAAGGAAGTACTAGATTTACTCAACTAAAAATTATATAAAAATTCAGGAGCAACCATTCTTACTTAAAACATTTACTTTCAAGATTTCATGGGGTTTCATTGAACAGAAAGATTCAAATATTTAAAACATTAATTAGGGCTATAACAATCGTTACAAAGGAAGTGCTGGAAATAAACATCATAAAATTCCAGTATAATTGCTATAGATTTTCCCCGCCCCAAACTTACTCTACCCGAGTTTCACAGCTTTTCGATAATGTTTAGTGACAGATTTTACTTAATTGGTATTTTACCCTAAAACTAAGGTTAGGGTTTTGAGGTATCTACCAATCTCCAAATCCTCCGAGATTCTATCCAGATAATTTATATTATGTTAACGTCTACTCTACTGAATTTCAAGACAATACGAGGGCATTTGCCCCCATGTCCTACACAACCCTAAACCACACCATTTTCTCCAAGTGGGTTATAATAACCCTTCCAAGTCCGTGGTAAAAATATCAGCCTCTGTTGAGGTGATTTGACCGTTCCAATCTCTTAGTGTTGCGGTCAAACCGCTAACCCAAACGAGTTGAAATCAATTTTAAATTAATCTAGACTCAAAGGGCTACAACTTTCTTGACTGGCAATTTTTCCTAAATCGGCCTCTAAGTGCCTCGTTTGGTATTATAAAAAGGTGTGTTAAAAAGGAGATAATAATTAGTTATAATTAATAAATGAATAATAATAGGATTTACTGTTCATCTTCCCTACCAAACAGAACACGTAAACTGAACTCAGAAAAACTTATATTTCCTGTAGCTCTTCCGCGATTCGTCGTCGGCCGTCTAGTCACTTCCCTGGCCATCCACCACCACCACCACCTCCGTCGAGGCGATGGCTATCGGTCGGCGGTGGTTTGGTCGTAAGAGGTGGCGGTTTCCAGCGGACCCGAAAATATATTTTTCATGGTTTTTCCATGAAAACGTGAGATAGGTCCGGCTCCGTTGAGCACGAACTCCTTTCTAAGATCCTAAGATCTACCCACCAAATAAGAAGTAGAGGAGGACCTTGTTCGCGGTTTAGAGTCGAGATGAACGTCAAATTGTCATGGCGCGGTGGTGGCATTCCCAAACTTCTCGTAAAGCAAGAACAATATCTCAAATCCATTTGGTCAAGAGTGTAAACTTCTCATCTTTCTCTAAGGGGGCTTTTATAGATCACCAAGTGGGGAGGGGAAAGGGTAAGCATTTATGGCCATGAAGACTCTCCTCTTAATATTATTTTGATTACGGTGAAGGGAGAGGAAAAGGTGGAAGATGAAATGATGTGTCCAAGTGGCGATTTCCTATTGGGTCAACTCTTCCTCATTTTATTAAGTGATTAGAGAAGGATACGACCCACAAATACTCCTAGTGTAACTCCCCATAATCAGAGTTAATTCTAGAATGTATTAAAGTAATTTCCAGCCTGGCTGACGTTTCGGCCTTTGTCACGGGCGTGACACGTAGGTCACGAGCGTGACTGGCCCTTGTGGAAAATTCTGAGTTCGCTGATCGTCTTCCTGAGATCGACGATCGTCGAAGGGGGGTCACGCCCTAGGTCACGGGCATGACATATCGGTTGTGGGCGTGATGGGCCCAGGTTGCAAATTCTTCACTCGTCGATCATCTTCCTGAGATTGACGATCGTCGAAGGGGGTCATGCCCTAGGTCACGGGCGTGACATGTCGGTCACGGGCGTGACAGAGCCATGATGCAAATTCTGAGTTCGCCGATCATCTTTCTGTGATCGACGATCATCGAAGGGGGTCACGCCCTAGGTCACGGGCGTGACATTTCGGTAACGGGCGTGACAGACCCATGATGCAAATTCTGAGTTCGCTGATCGTCTTCCTGAGATCGACGATCGTCGAAGGGGGTCACGCACTTTGTCACGGGCGTGACGGGTCGATCACGGGCGTGACCATCCCGTAACCCGAAATCTTGGTCGATTTACTTGAATTCTTGGGCTTCCTAGAGTTCTGTCACGACATACCGACTCCTAGGGGTCTAGCCAGAAATGGGATGTTACAGGATGAGCCCAAAGTCCTCCTCCCTTTTCTTCCTTCACTTTCTCTCTCCTCCATAGGTGGCTCTTTCTCTCTCCTACACACCAAGCTAAATTTTGGCTCCTACCTAACCCAATGGCAGCCCACATGTCCATTTCATCCATCAAAACAAGGTTAGCCCAATTGAAATGGGCTTGAGCTAGCCCATTTGGGCTATCTTGACCCAAACCTAGATTAGTGTCCACTTGGGTCAATTTGGTCTGTGAGGTTTCCTTAATGGGTCCTTGGTGACCCATTGGCCACCTCTAGGGTCAAGGTGGGGTTGGATTAGCCCTTGGAGGTCACTTGACCCTTAACTAGGGCACTTTGACCACTTTAGGGCTAGAGTTGACTTTGGTCAACTTAGCCTTTTTGATTGGTCCCAATGGGTCCTTTGTGACCCATTGGCCTCTCACTAGGGTTATGAAGGTATGTGTGGGGTCCACTTGCCTAAGGGACTGTAATTAGCCCTTGTGCAGGTCAGTTTGACCCAATTAGGGTTAGAGTTGACTTTGGTCAACTTAACCCCTTTGACTTCCCTCCATGGGTCCTTAGTGACCCATTGACCCCTCACTAGGGTTATGAAGGTATGGGTGGGGTCCACTTGGCTTAGGTAGGGTCAATTAACCCTGTGTAGGCCAGTTTGGCCCATTTAGGGTTAGGGTTTACCTTGGTCAATTCAGGCACTAGGGTTGACCCTGATGAGTCCTAGGCACTTAACATGGGTTGGAGAGATCTTGGTGAGATATTGGAGTCATGGTGAGGGCCCTTGGTCACCCTAGATTAAGGTTTTGGAATTTACTATTTGCAGACCATAGTGCCCCTCCACACCTCCAGGCCCACTTTACTTTTTCTTGGGATTCCTAGGGTTTTGTCATGACAAAACCACTCTTAGGGGCCTAGTTGGAAATGGGATGTTACAGTGGGCATGTGGTAAACCCACCTCTGAGCCATGTCGGCCATGTTGTAACCCCACCTTTCAGTCGACGGGTTGTGCTGGACTTCGGGGGGGGGGGGATTGTTGGATCTGACGTTCCTTCACTTGACTTGTGGCGCTCTGCTACTTATTTAAGAAATTAAGTAGTGCCCTTTCCAATGGTCTGCTATTTTGGAACAGTTGGGTATGCGCTTGATCCTACACCTTGTTTGCCAACTTTAAGGTAAAAAGTCTTCGTACAAGTGCTGGAGAGCCTAGTGTGAAATAGCGGGTTGCAGCCCTTTGATGATATGTTGACCCTAGAAGGCTAAGCAAATAAGTTGTTATAGTTCTCATGTGTTGCCGGCTTGCGTACCGATGTTTGTAAACCACTTTTATGAAGAAAATTTGTAAGGCCATAAGGCCGCACTTTAGGTGCATTTTGTATAACATTCCTATGTGATATATTAGAGGACATGCTTTGTTACTTGAGTTCTAGTCACCTATAAAGCTTCCGCTAGAATTCTCTGAGTTAGGATTCGCTTCTTAGTAATGATATTCACATGTAACTCTGTTGACTATCCGTGGTATATGGCATGGGTCCCATGCCGGACCTTCTATTATATTCTACATTTACGGATGGGGGTATTATAATTTGGTATCAACTTCTTATCTCGGTCTTCCCTCTATGAATTCATGGTCGAATTCTTTTTCGAGGTGGCGACCACATCTATGTGCTTACCATTCTAAAAAAAGAACTCAAGAATGTCCACTTAGGAATGAAAATACACATTTTGAGGAACATGCGCGTTCCTTTTAATCGTTGTTTGCCTTATGAGTAGTCGCTGAATTGTATTTTACACTTATAGGTGACTCAAAGTGGTGTGGGGCAGTTCGAATCCCAACATTCTGTGGAGAGTGTGGCACCAGCTGATGTGCCAACACCTCCCCTTCTGCAAAAATAATATGCTTAGTTGATGAGGCAGTGCTTGCTATAATTAATGCACAGCCGACTGGGCAGGTGCGGCATGCAATGGTACCAGTGCGAGTTGGTGTAGCAGAGCCTATAACTGACAGGCAACTGTCTTCTGAGGCTTGGATTGATAGACGATCTACTAAATGGCAGTTGAAGCATTTTATGAGTTTTAGTTATCCAACATTCACGGGTGAAGGATCCCCAACACAGGAAAAGGACTGGCTTTTGCATGTCAAAAGAGTACTGATGGGGATTGAAATAGAGGAGGGGATGAAAGTAACCTTGGCCACTTTTCTTTTGGATGGAGAGGCTCGGCTTTGGTAGGATGAGTTAGAGTTACACCACTTTGCAGGAAAGCAACTATCTGAGATCTCGATGGATAAGGTTTCGAGATTATTTTTTGCAAAGCATTTGCCTTCGTCATAGTGGATTGCCTTGGAGAACGAGTTCTAGCGCTTGACTAAGGGAGAGAGTAGTGCAGATAACTACTTGCATGAGTTCACCTGGTTGGGATGATATGCGGGGTCGACTTTCGCTGACGAGGAGCGTAAGATCAATCGGTTCTACGAGGGACTTGTAACGACCATGGCGCGTACGTAACAGCGTTACGGCTCCGCTCTCCAGGCATCGCTACCGGGCTGCAGCCCAAGCACCCCAACCCCTCTCCCTCCACAGGCGGGTTGTTGGTGGCCACAGCCTCCCTTTGATGAGCGAACTCGACAGTTAAGTTGGGCCGTACGGGGACTTCCCAGGAGGTCACCCATCCCAGTACTACTCTCGCCCAAGCACGCTTAACTATGGAGTTCTTTCAACCTTCATCACCAATTGAGCTGCACTTTTTATTGTAACGACCATGGCGCGTACGTAACAGCGTTACGGCTCCGCTCTCCAGGCATCGCTACCGGGCTGCAGCCCAAGCACCCCAACCCCTCTCCCTCCACAGGCTGGTTGTTGGTGGCCACAGCCTCCCTTTGATGAGCGAACTCGACAGTTAAGTTGGGCCGTACGGGGACTTCCCAGGAGGTCACCCATCCCAATACTACTCTCGCCCAAGCACGCTTAACTATGGAGTTCTTTCAACCTTCATCACCAATTAAGCTGCAGTTGTAACGCCCCCATTCGTCACATTGAATATAACATAGGGTCCGGCTGGGGCCCCATGCCATATTTCACAGACAGACGAGAGAGCCACTTGAGAGTATCAAAAACCTTATACACGCATCCTAACTCACAGCATTCTAGCGGAAGATTTTAAGTTACAGAACTCATAACAATGAATGTCCACTACAACCATATAAATAACACATTTATATACGACCAGGAATGTTTACACGACTACACCGCACACGGCCTTAAGGCCTTACAGGTTTCTCTTTACAAATATATAAGTTCATACATCGGCACGCAGGCCGGCCACACATGAAATCCAACATTTCGCACGGCCTTCAAGGGCCTACCAGCAGCATGGGCTTCTGCCCGCTCAATCCAATCAGCCCGTAACACCTGCATAAGGATGTCCACCCCATGGGTGATAAACAAAGCAACGGTCAGCATTCAGCTGAGCAATTATAACGACCCTACCCCTTACCCGGGGCAGTGGTTCCTTCCCTGCATGTAAAACAACCACAACATATATATATATATCACACACACAGCATCACAAACGCCGGCCTCAATGCCAGGCGCTCCGTGCACTCAGGGCACATTTATGGTTTGTACTTGGTAGGCGGGCATAAGCCTCCAAACCCATGTTGAAGACCTCACGCACCCGTCTCACTCAGAGGTACGCACCTCACCAAAACCCGTGAGCACTACCAGTCGACCTACCCACGTAGTGTAACAAGCCTAGGGAATTCGCCCTGCTGCTTTGCTACCAATCGACCGCTCACCCGATCTTAACATCGCCACTTGGTGGAATGGGCATAAGCCTCCAAACCCCTGTTGAAGACCTCACACGCCCACCCACTCAGAGGTGTCCGCACTCTAGCAACCAGCTCTTAACAAGCATGCAACCAAAGGAGCTATGCAAAACATCCTTCACACCAAGCACATCGTCCTCACCATCTCCGCAGGCTAAACGATGAATACACGGAGTCTTCTCCGGTTCGCAATATAAACATCACCAATCCCGACATACGTCTGGATGGGATTCACACAGCATGCCTATGCCGTACTACATACTTCCGGCTCTAGATGCAGACTCAACTGCTGGAATCGCTTACGCTTTTCCATCTCTTGATGGAGGATCCCATGCACTTGCATAAACAAAGGGCTTCACCTGCCCAAGGAAGAAAGACTGTTACCCTTGACGGTCACTTCGGCGCCAGGGAAGAACTAGCCGGATGGAAATCACCGCAGCGGCCTTGCCTCCGCAATGCTGAACTCGGCTCTCGATTCGGACCAACGAAGCTCCACCGGCGGCCAGAAAGCTCCTCCTCCTCCTCCTCCAAGCTCTCCTCTCTTTCTTCTCTTTAGAAAGAGAATGGCTAAGTGAGAATGAGATTTTTGGTGTGTTACAATCCTCCCCTCCTTAATAAAATTTCGTCCCGAAATTTAGCGCAACACACATGTATCAACACAACCACGCTGTTGCGATACAAACCAAAACGATCCAGGTTTAGAGCTCAGAGGCCGCAGCTTGTCTCGCCCCATGGAATCGTACCACCACAACTGTTTGTCACAAACATAGATACATACATACAATATAACAAAAGATAATAAAGTGCAACTTCACTTTATTTCGGCTTCTCCGCATCTCGTAGAATCCGTTTCGCGACTTCCATTAAGTCCAAAGCACGGATTTGCTGTTCTGCTTGGTTTGCACTTTGCGGCTCCGGCAACTCAAGAGTGTAAATTCGAGGTTGCGCCCGCGATGCAGACGATTCAGCCACGGCTTTGCCCTTTTCGTCATAGGACGCACCTGCCTTCTTCTCACCACCACTCCAGCAAAATCGGGCGATATGCCCTGGCTTCCCACAAATGAAACATGCACGCGGCCCATTCCGCCCTTGCTCAAACGTAGCTCCTGACGCAACATCCGAAGGTTGTTCAGCAGGCCTGAACCGCTTCTTATCACGTTTCCTCAAATCTGATTGCTCTGATTGCGGAACTTTGAATTCGAACTTTTCCACTGCCGTATTCTTCTTCTCCCGCACCCGCTTCAAATCCTTCTCCAGCGCACTAGCGGTATGTACCAACGCTTGAAATCCTTGGTTCACTGAACTCGGGAGAGCCAACCTCAGCTCATCACGCAGTCCTTCATAGAACCAATTCATCTTTCGCGCCTCTTCCGCAAACGTCGACCCCGCATACCGACCAAGTCTGGTAAACTCATGCAGGTAATCGTCTACGGTCTTATCATCCTGCACCAGATGCTAAAATTCATTTTCCATTGCAATTCTCTGAGACATTGGCAAGTATTTCGCCCAGAATAATCTGGAGAATTCGTTCATCGATATGTCGCCCAGGTCTCTACCTCTCAACTGGTGCAACTCGATCTCATCCCACCAAAGCCTCGCCTCTCCTTCCAGTAGGAAAGTGGCTAACGGGACTTTTTGCTCCTCACTAATCCTGAGCGCAGCCAGGATTCGTTTCACTCTGGAGAGCCAATCCTCTGCCTCTGTTGGAGACGTCGTCCCGACAAACGTAGGCAGATTAAACTCCATAAATTGCTTCAGTTGCTCGTCCGCTGCTTGTACAGCAACCGGAACCTCAACATGCTCTTGCCTCGCACCAACCTGTACTGGCGCCACAGCAAGCCTCGCTTGCCCGAATGGTTGTGCTTGAAGCATGGCAATGATCACCTCCGCAACTAAGCGCACCGTTTCCGCAGAAGGGGGAGGTGTAGGCACCTCAGCTGGTGCCGCACTCTCATCCGAACGATGGGGTTCAGACTGCCCATCTCCACTCCTTGTCACCTATAGGTGAACAAGAAAGCATTACTCTCCATGCTAAAACGGCAAACAAACCGAATAGACACACACACATTCCTAGTGGACATTCTTGAGTTCAATTAGGCGCTCCCAACTCAACCTTAACCTCTGATACCAAAGTTATAACGCCCCCATTCGTCACATGGAATATAACAGAGGGTCCGGCCGGGGCCCCATGCCATATTTCACAGACAGACGAGAGAGCCACTTGAGAGTATCAAAAACCTTATACACGCATCCTAACTCAGAGCATTCTAGTTGAAGATTTTAAGTTACAGAACTCATAACAATGAATGTCCACTACAACCATATAAATAACACATTTATATACGACCAGGAATGTTTACACGACTACACCGCACATGGCCTTAAGGCCTTACAGGTATCTCTTTACAAATATATAAGTTCATACATCGGCACGCAGGCCGGCCACACATGAAATCCAACATTTCGCACGGCCTTCAAGGGCCTACCAGCAGCATGGGCTTCTACCCGCTCAATACAATCAGCCCGCAACACCTGCATAAGGACGTCCACCCCATGGGTGATAAACAAAGCAACGGTCAGCATTCAGTTGACCAATTATAACGACCCTACCCCTTACCCGGGGCAGTGGTTCCTTCCCTGCATGTAAAACAACCAC
This sequence comes from Platanthera zijinensis, assembly GCA_039513925.1. Taxonomy (NCBI): domain Eukaryota; kingdom Viridiplantae; phylum Streptophyta; class Magnoliopsida; order Asparagales; family Orchidaceae; genus Platanthera; species Platanthera zijinensis. The sequence continues at coordinate 106,738,306 of CM077084.1, read as the reverse complement.
AACATATATATATATATATCACACACACAACATCACAAACGCCGGCCTCAATGTCAGGCGCTCCGTGCACGCAGGGCACATTTATGGTTTGTACTTAGTAGGCGGGCATAAGCTTCCAAACCCCTGTTGAAGACCTCACGCACCCGTCTCACTCAGAGGTACGCACCTCACCAAAACCCGTGAGCACTACCAGTCGACCTACCCACGTAGTGTAACAAGCCTAGGGAATTCGCCCTGCTGCTTTGCTACCAATCGACCGCTCACCCGATCTTAACATCGCCACTTGGTGGAATGGGCATAAGCCTCCAAACCCCTGTTGAAGACCTCACATGCCCACCCACTCAGAGGTGTCCGCACTCCAACAACCAGCTCTTAACAAGCATGCAACCAAAGGAGCTATGCAAAGCATCCTTCACACCAAGCACATCGTCCTCACCATCTTCGCAGGCTAAACGATGAATACACGGAGTCTTCTCCGGTTCGCAATATAAACATCACCAATCCCGACATACGTCTGGATGGGCTTCACACAGCATGCCTATGTCGTACTACATACTTCCGGCTCTAGATGCAGACTCAACTGCTGGAATCGCTTACGCTTTTCCATCTCTTGATGGAGGATCCCATGCACATGCATAAACAAAGGGCTTCACCTGCCCAAGGAAGAAAGACCGTTACCCTTGACGGTCGCTTCGGCGCCATGGAAGAACTAGCCGGATGGAAATCACCGCAGCGGCCTTGCCTCCGCAACGCTGAACTCGGCTCTCGATTCGGACCAACGAAGCTCCACCGGCGGCCGGAAAGCTCCTCCTCCTCCTCCTCCAAGCTCTCCTCTCTTTCTTCTCTTTAGAAAGAGAATGGCTAAGTGAGAATGAGATTTTTGGGGTGTTACAGGACTGCAGGGCAAGAAGGTCTTGGCAATGAAAAATCCGGGGTTCAAAAATCTGACTTCTTCAAAATCGCATTTTTCGGAAATGGAATAAGAATTCCAAGTATTCTGGATAGGCTCCATCTACTATTGCTTCTGGATCAACGTCTGGGAAAAACACTCATACTTGTTATACTTATGACAAGCAAGAGCATTTTGCCCGTGAATATACTAGTGGCCTTCCAAGGAGGAAAAGAAGGCATGAGCATCTTATGTTGAGAAGAGAAAGGTGGAGGAGTCCACTACATCCCAATATGCTCTAGCTCAGCCGAGGGTTTACATTCTTGGCCAACATGAGACCATTAAACTGGATGATGTCGTCACAGGTACTAATAGTATATAGTTTTCATGCTTTATATAATTTATACCTCGTGAATTGCTTGTGTATAACTTGATCACATGTAGGCTTTGTCCTTATTCGGGACTATCCAGTGAAAGCACTGTTTGATACAGGTTCTTCTCATTCATTTCTATCTGAGGACTTCGTATTGCGGATTGATAAGTTATAAATATTCATATTTTTCAGTACTTTAATGAGGTTATTTTAGTTTATTTTCTTTGTTTTTAGTTATTTTTTTCAAAAAATTATTTCTTTTTGTAAATACTCTCCTAACTTAAGTTTATTTTGTTTTTCAGAAATTTTTCAGAAAAGCCAAAAATTTTGAAGCACATGCACGTATCAAATTGGTCACGACCATGACCTGGGCCTGTTACTTTGATTCCAGTGAAAAAAAATCGGATTCCTTCTCAGAAATGATCGTCGTTCGTCGAGTAGAGCTCAATGAATATCGTCGAGCTGCGCTCGACGAATTTCAAAACTTCATCGCTCGACGATTCATCGAGCAACACTCGATGAATTGAATCCAAAAGTAGCTCTCGACGAAATTGATGCCTCTCCACGCTAGACGATTCGTCGAGTAGCGCTCGACAAATTCAAAACACTAGCGCTCGACCAATTCTATCACTCAGTGCTCGACGAATTTCATCACTCAGTGCTCGACGAATTTCATCACTAAGCACTCGACGAATTCCAACACTCTGCGCTCGACGAATCAATTCCAGACTAGAGCTCGACAAATTTACCTCCACTCGATGCTTTGCTTTCTGTTGACACTCAACGCTCTTGACCATGACGTGTCCCGTTCTAGCTGCTTATAAAACCTGGCCTGCCATCAACTTTTTGGCTTCCCTTGCACACAAGCGTGCCACCTCCCGTAATTTTGCTTATAAATAGAACATTTTTTGTAATGACCAATGGTTCACCATTTTTTGACCATTTTGCTGTTAGGTGGGCTGCTTAGGTGTTTTCTATGCTATGTAAGGGAACTTTCTCCTCCTCTCATATGGTTCTTTTTATCTTTTTATAACACTCTTTTTAGCTTAATAAAATGTTTAGATTTTTTTCTCCTTATGTTGTATTGGAATGCATTTGAGTGTCCCATTTTCAGGGATCTTTTGTCTTTGTTCTTTCTTTTTAAAATGAGTGTGTGTGTGTATGAGAGTAGTTTATGTTTTTTTAGTTATTTTTCTTACTTGATTTATTCTTAGTTTTCTATTATGTTAGGACTTGTTATGCAAGCTTATCTTATCATTTTTCCTTATCTTTGTTAGCTTTAGTTATTTTTGTGCCTCGTATTCATTCTTATGAATTTATAAAAGGGTTTTTCAAAGTTGTTTTATTTCTTTTAACTTAGGTTTTCTTTTTTTAGTTTGTAAAACTTATTGTTCTTTTTTAACTTTATTTCCACTTTTTAAGCATTTTATAAAGTTATAAGAATGAATAAGTTATCGTTTTAATTTTTCGAGCACTTTGTTTTTCTCTTTTTGTAGAGTGCGTGAGTTTAGGAGTTAGATTTTATCGCTTTATTTAACGCTTTATTCAATTCCTGTATAGTGCATGCGTGTATGAGATAGTTTTTATAGCTTTCATTTCCCTCCTACTCGTTTGAGTAGGAATTGTCATTTTATCGCTTTCATTTCCCGCCTACTCATTTGTGTAGAACTTGCATTTTACTGCTTTCTTTACTGCTTTCATTTCCCTCCTACTCGTTTGAGTAGAACTTATCATTTTATCACTCTCATTTCTCGCCTACTTGTTTAAGTAGGACTTGCATTTCAATTATGCAATTTCATTTCTGAAGCCGTCCCCATTCCGATGAGTGTCAAATCGCTCTTAGCCCTCAATATAGAAGAGCATTGGGACAGATAAAATCGCTTTAAATAATTAAAGGTCTTCTTTTTCTCGTTAATTAAAGCACTTAAATTTTGCCTCGGGTATACGACGTGTAGGACCACATATCGATGTGTGAGCTGTATTTCTATTGTCCATACGCCAGCTAGCTGAGAGGCCGTGCGTATGGACCGATCACCCTTGGGTAAAGAGAATTGCGTCCATACCCTCGATAGAGGAGAAGCGTAATTCTTTCGGATTTGGTTCCCCACCAAATAGCGGGGTTCTTAGCGTAATGCGGGCATTAAGAGGAATCCTTTGTCGGAAGAGACTTCGGTCGAATAGTCTTAATGTTTAGGTGAGCGATATTCCTAGAGCTAGGTGAGCTCATTCTCTTGGAACCTACCCGACCAAGTCGCCATTTAATTAATTTGAAATTTAGGATCTCTAGTTATTAAAAGTTATTTTAGTTCTAATTCATTTCGGTACTGATGCGCTATTTCTTCATCGGCTTTTCTTATTTTATTTTCAGCTTATATATAACCGCGCTATTTAAATAATAACCTGACAAGTTATCTTCGGTAAAATAATAGTCCCTCTAGAGACTGAGTAGAAATAATCAACCAATCCTCGAGAATAATACAACCCTGATATTCCGCACTGAGATATCTTGCACTACACGCGATAGGTGCACTTGCCTTCTTACTAAAAAACCTAAAAAACTAAAAAATCTAAAAAACAAAAAAGACACAAAACAAACAAATAACTAAAAAAACCCTACCTAAAAACCAGCAAATTTTTATTATCACAAATTATATATGTATTTTCTTGCCTTGGCGTCGTCTCACGCTATTGTGAGCGATAGGGGAATGCATTTCTATAATGCCCAAATGGCTAAGACGTTAGTTCAATACGGAGTTACGCACCCCTACCACCCACAAACTTCTAGCCGAGTTTATCTTTTTCAATTTTCTGTTATATTTTTGTTATTTGTTTTTAATAATGAAGGGTTTCCAAACGGGCCTCCCCGAACTCATTTCAGGGAAGTTTCTACCCTCCCTTTTTTTTGTAAATAATGCATTTTATTTCTTTTCGTTCTATAACTTATCTTGCAATAGTGGGGACAATGTTAGAATTAAGTATGGGGGTGTTTTCTTATATCCTGTATTGCACTTTTTATTCTGCACTCATTAAAAATGCAAAAAATTAAAAAAAATTTAAAACTCAAAAATGTTTGTTTATTTTATCATCAAAAACCCCAAAAAAATCTTAAAACAAAATTCTCAAAAAACAATTATAAAACAAAATTTCAAAAAAAAAAATTTTATTTTTAATTTGTAAATCTTTTTTGTAAATAATCTTTCGCTTTCCCCCCTCTCTTCTTTGTAAATAACATCTCTTTCTCTTCCCATTCTTGTAAATAAATTGATAAAAATGTTAAAAAACTCAAAAAATATAGAAAATCCAAAAATCCAAATAAGGTAATAAATATAAAAATCCAAAAAAATTATAATAAATCAAAAATACAAAAAAGATCATAACTTTAAGAAAATATAAATTTTTTTATTATGAAATACATAAATCGAATATACAATTCTTAACCTTTTTCTCTCTCCAAAAATCTAGTTGTGAGTTTATTTATTAGCGAATTTTATTAGTTCTTTATTTACTATTCGTTTATTAATTGGAGATTGATAGATTTAGATATCTGGGGGTAAGTTTTAAAGAATTTTTTATGTTTTTTTTAGTTAAACGACTTATTTTAGCACAACTTCTACTTTATCTAAATAATTGCACATGTATTTTGTTAAAATAACAACCTTAGACTTCAATTATGTTTACTCCAATCTTTTTTTCCGAAATATGGGAACATTCAATTTATAAAGGTTGCTTTCAAATTTTTTTTATTACAATCTAGTTTTATTTTTGAAAAAAAGAAACTTATCTCCCCATTTCTTTTCATGTCTTACTTGGCATGATTAATTTATCCTTAAAATTACCTATGTCAATGAGAATAAGATTTCGTTCCGTAAATATAGGCATCCAATATTTTAAAAGATTGTATGTTACAGAGTAACAGGATAAAATTCATTACTCCTATACATATGCATTGGGTTAGTATGAAGTTGTTCAAAAAAATAGAATGCTATGGAAAATAAGATTTAATTTTCCTAAACATAAAACATCAAAACAAAATATTCATTAGAGGTTTGAGAAAAAATTACGTCACCTCTAAACCCAAGCCCTCTTCATAAACCAAAACAAAACCCTTAGTGTATTTTAATTATTCTAGACTTAATTTAAAAATATTTTTGAGAGCATACTTTTTAAATTGCAATATTTTCTTTAATTCTTACAAGCTAAAGTTCATATAATTCCAGTTTATTTTTGTTAACCTAACAAATACAATTTTTTGCTTCTATTTGATTATATCGAGAAGTTTTTATCTAAAACTCTTCCTCAATTAAAATTTTTGTCATAATTTAGGACTTAACTTTTATACCCCGGATGTTTATTTTAACCTTTCTTTTAATTAATTTAAGTCGTTGCTAAATTTAGGATTTTTTGTATTCCTTATAAGTTCATCTCCAACTTTTGCTCTGAAATAGCAAAAGCTTAAGTATGGGGGTATTTGATAAGTTGTAAATATTCATATTTTTGAGTACTTTAACTAGGTTGTTTTAGTTTATTTTCTTTGTTTTTAGTTATTTTTGTTCAAATTTTTTTCTTTTTGTAAATACTCTCCTAACTTAAGTTTTTTTTTCAGGAATTTTTAAGGAAAGCCAAAAATTTCAAAGTACACGCCCGTGTCAAATTGGTCACGCCCGTGACCTGGGCATGTTACTTTGATTCTAGAGAAAACAAATCTGCTTCCTTCTCAGAAATGATCGTCGTTCATCGAGTAGAGCTCAATGAATATCGTCGAGCTACTCTCGACGATTCGTCGAGCTGTGCTCCACAAATTTGATAACAGGCCAAGTTCTAGAAGCAGCTGGAATGGGACACGTCATGGTCAAGGGCGTTGAGTGTCAACAGAAAGCAAAGATCGAGTGGAGGTAAATTCGTCGAGCACTAGTCTGGAATTAATTCGTCGAGCGCAAAGTGATGGAATTTGTCGAGCGCTGAGTGATGAAATTCATCGAGCACTGAGTGATGGAATTTGTCGAGCACTACTGTTTTGAATTCACCGAGTGCTACTTGACGAATCGTCGAGCGCAGAGTGGAATCAATTTCATCGAGAGCTGCTTCTGGATTCAATTCGTCGAGCGCTGCTCGACGAATCATCAAGCTATGAAGTTATGCCTCCTCCCGTAATTTTGCTTATAAATAGAACTTTTTTGTAATGAACATGGGTTCACCTTTTTTGGACCATTTGGCTGTTAGGTGGGCTACTTATGTGTTTTCCATGCTATGTAAGGGAACTTTCTCCCCCTCTCTTATGTTTGTTTTTTTCTTTTTATAACACTCTTTTTAGCTTAATAAAATGTTTAGATTTTTGTTTCCTTATGTTGTATTGGAATGCATTTAAGTGCCCCATTTTCAGTGATCTTTTGTCTTTGTTCTTTCTTTTTAAAGTGAGTGGGTGTGTATGTGTTTGTGAGTAGTTTATGTTTTTATGTTTTTAGTTATTTTTCTTACTTAGTCAGTTCTTAGTTTTCTATTATGTTAGGACTTGTTATGCAAGCTTTTCTTATCATTTTTCCTTAGCTTTGTTAGCTTTAGTTATTTTTGTGCCTTGTATTCATTCTTATGAATTTATAAAAGGGTTTTTCAAAGTGGTTTTATTTATTTTAACACAGGTTATCTTTTCTTAGTTTGTAAAACTTTTTGTTCTTTTTTAACTTTATTTCAACTTTTTAAGCATTTTTATAAACTTATAAGAATGAATAAGTTATTGTTTTAATTTTTCGAGGACTTTTTTTTCTTTTTATGAGAGTGCGTGCATTTAGGAGTTAGATTTTATCACTTTATTAAACACTTTCTCAAATTCCTGTAGAGTGTGTGTGTATGAGATAGTTTTTACAGCTTTCATTTCCCGCCTAATCGTTTGAGTAGGACTTGTCATTTTATCTCTTTCATTTCAAGCCTACTCATTTGATTAGGACTTGTATTTTACTGCTTTCTTTACTGCTTTCATTTCCCATGTTGATGCACGAAATGCGTCCTCCATTTAACGGGTTGTTCGATCTCATAAGCTAGAAGAATAAGAGGGTTGCGGGGATGGAGGCGAGGTTTGAAGCAAGGGAGAAGCTTGCTTGAGATGAGGAGAAGCTTGCTCGAGCAGAGAAGAAGCTTGCACAACCAGAGAAGAAGCTTGCTCAAGCAGAGAAGGAGCTTGCTCGAGCAGAGAAGGAGCTTGCTCGAGCAGAGAAGGAGCTTGCTCAGGAGACTCAGCCATACACTCTTAGGCCATTTACTATCTTGAAGAAATTCTCAAAGGTATCTGCAATGGTCTCCTTTGACCCTTGCCTGAAGGCTTCATATTTCTAGTTTAGTAGGCATCTTCTATCTTCCCTCACTTCTTCAGTACCTTCCATTATATTTACTAGAGACTGCCGCATCTCCTTAGCCGATTGGCAGTGAATTAGATTCTGCAGCATCGAGTCATCGACTGCACTTGCTATAATATTTTTAGCTTTCTTGTCCAAAGAGACTAGTGCAATCTCGTCCTTATCTAGATCCATCAATTTCTTAGGAATCTTCTTTGTTGGATCTATAGTGGAGGTATTCATGGGGACGTAAGGACCTTCTTCAACAATCATGAAGATCCGGGGGTCCACAGTTTCCATGAAAAATTTGATTCTCTCTTTCCACGTGGGAAAGTTATTCTTTGTGCACAGGGGAAGCTTGGCAAAATCCTTGACCTTGTCCATTGCTTGAATAACCAAATGACAACTTTCGAGAGGAAATTGATCAAGGTGTTAACCTTTTAACGACCAACCTCCCTCTGATACAAATTGAAAGTGTAAAGTTTTCAACCTAAATCACCTAGAGGGGGGTGAATAGGTGAATCGTGCATCTATTTGCAGAAAAACTTTTTAACGATCTAGCACAAGAAATCAAGCAATTACAGAAAGACAAGAAGATTTATAGTGGTTCCCCAATCTTGGGTACATCCACTTTACCTCACCGATCTAGCAAATCACTAGACTCGGATACTTCACTATCTCAGATTGAAAACAATCCTATGCACCGGAATCAAGTTCCTACAAACTCAATCCAAAACAAACTAGGAGAACAACGCTCCTACACTCGGAGAATAATCTCCTACAAGATTTACAAAGAGGTTTGAAAATACAAACAAAAATTTCTCTTAGATCTGGAAATATTCAGCCCAATGTCTTCTTCTTGAAATTTGCGGCTCTTTCAAAAACGGTTGAAGAAGACTTGACGATCTGACCTGAGAAAGCTTTGACGTACTCGATCAAGGAGAAGATGATGATCCCTTGAACAACAAGTCTTCTTGGATCGAAAGCAGAAAGATCGATCTACTCGTGAGCCGCAGAGGCGGATTCAGAACGTGTTCTTTTGGAAAGAGAAGGCCGATCAAGAAATGTAGAATGTACGGAATTCCGCTCCTTATAATTGTTAGGGTTTGGTATTAATGAAAAGAATTTATATAGGATTACCCTTAACAGCTAGAAAAGACATTAATGATGACACGTGGACCAATCAATTCAAGTCATTTGAAAATTTCGGCCGATCTAGACTTAACATAATTTTCTGAAAAATTCGACTTACAGTTCTCGAGAAGTAGATTTAGTTCTCGCGAACTAGAAACTGAGTTCTCGAGAGCTATAAGGACTTCTCGAGAACTATACTGCTTAGAAGAATTCTAGACTTCTCAAGAACAAAAGGGCTGAGTTCTCGAGAACTAATTGACTTCTCGAGAACTATGGAGACTTCTCGAGAACTATGGAGACTTCTCGAGAACTGTCACTTAGAGAGATTTCTGAGGGAACTTTGACTATTCGAGAAATGAGGCTGGCAGTTCTCGAGAACTTAAGCCAAGCTTCTCGAGAACAAGATCGACTTCTCGAGAACTAAGAAGACTTCTCGAGAACTCTGACCTAGAAAAATTCTTGAACCTGTCTGGACTTCTCGAGAACTTTGAAGCTAAGCTTCTCGAGAGCTCTAAGCACTTCTCAAGAACTAAGAGGCTAAGCTTCTCGAGAACTGTAAGGACTTATCGAGAACTAAGATGACTTCTCGAGAAGTGGACTTAGAGAATTTTCTGAAATTTAGAAAAAATCTTTCTCTACTCTTCAAGAGTCCAGTCTTCATTTCATGATCCAAGGTTTGAATTTGAAGTGTATCACAATTGAGAGGCTACACATGAGTCAACACCTTGGGTCACACTGTGAGGGATTACACTGTATGGTCCTGTGTTCATGACCCACTGTAGACTGACATTGGTCTACACTTAGCAATGGTAATCTGCAAACACACAACTAAAACATGGATATCAAATACAACTTAATTTATCTTAGTTCAAGGGTGACTTCATGCAAATCTTGGTTAGTGTGGATGCAATACCCAACAATAACACACCATGGCCTTATATAGTCTTACATCCAAGAGTTTGGCTATATGCAGCCCAAATATAAAAAAATAACACACACCATAATTTTAAACATTACATGAAATAGAAATGCTCAGAAAAATAGCAAAATAAATTAAACTAAATATTATGAAGCAATCTTGCGTCGAGGGCGGAGATTGTAGCGTCGCTCCACAAGATCACCACGACACCTTAAGTCTTTGACTGGAGACGGAGAAAAATCTTCCGTAAGCATGTCGTCGCCTTCTTCATCATGTTTTGGGACATCTTCTCCATCACTTCCAAGGCATCCAGACCTAGCAATAGTCTCTCACCAACCTCAGCCCAAAATAAAGGAGTTTGACAATGCCTCCCATACAAAGCCTTAAAGGGGGCCATCTGCAAACTCTCTTGATAAATGTTATTATAGGCAAATTCCATCAGTCTAAGGCACTGGTCCCAGGCTCCACAACGGTCCAAAATATATTATCTGATCATAACTTCCAAGATTTGATTAACTCTTTCCGTTTGACCATTGGTCTGCGAGTGGTAAGTAGTTGAATACCTAAGGTCAGTTGTACAATCCCATATCCGAAGAGTGGGATCGACATGAGCCAGTCTAGCCAAATCGGGTAGTCTAAGTCCCAAGCGGTTCGGGAGCGAGGCGAGAGAACCATTGCCTCGCCGACTCGCCAAGGCGGGGATGAACACGGGTAGGGAGAGTGGAGCACGTGGGCTCGCACTCGCCCCAAAACCTCAGCAAGTAGCGTGCGAGTGGGGCAGGATGGGCCCACACTTGCCTTGGGCTAGAAGGAGGTAGTGAGTGCCAGCTCCATCGATCACTCACCACCCATGGCGAGTGGGGGGTTTTTTAGGCCCACTCGCCTAAAATTCAGTGATGTATATTAACTATTAAACCCCCACTGGCCTACCCATATCCTTTCAGAACAGCGGAGTTATGTTGTCGGCAAGCCAACTTGGGCTACACATAGCTGTTTAGAATAGCGGAGATTGGCTGTTGGCAGACCCTTTTTAGAAAACTATAAATAGACCCAAGGGAGTACCTCAAAAGGCATGCTTACTTGTGCCCTGATATTCTTATGCTTTTTGAGGTATCCTTAGTTCAACACTTGGCTAAGGAGGGGAAGTGCTCTAAGATCTTCCGGGTATATGGTCGGACCTCCGTGCTGGAGCCTTGGGTCTATTCCTCATTCTAAGTCTTTGGTCACCTTAGCTAGCTGAGAGAAGTAAGTGTGCGATCACCCCTTCCCCAAGGGTTCGAACTCCATAAGAAGAAGAATTCCGGTTTCAACATTTTGGTGTGATGAGTGTGGTGAGTGATCAGCACCGAAAATCTTTAGTGAGCTCGATGGGTGGAGATAGACATGGATCAGAAAGGGTCGACTCGCCACCTCCCCCTCCGATCGCCACTCTTGGGATGTTCATAGATTTCAAGAAGGAGGTGCTTAACCTCGTCAATTTCACACTCGGCGCACGTGCCGAGTTCTCGACGCCAGCAGTCCCAGTGGTCGCTGCCCCAAACCTAAGCGAGTATGCCCCCGATAGGTGACTTAGTAAGGAAGTAGCCGAGGAGTGGAGGGAGGGAGATCTACCGGGGTGAGTTCTGTTCCCCGATTTGGCAAGTGGGGTCTGGATCGGCGATATGGGGGGGGGGGGGGGGAAGATTGCCCGGCTCACCTAGCTGGGGATGGCAATCCCTTCAGCGAGTTGGTCTCATCTTCCCTAGTTCTAGAGGCGTTTCATGAGCCGAAGATGTCCTACTACACCGGGAAGGATGATCTAGTTCAACACATCTAGTGGTTTGAGTTTGTGGTTTCGATCCGACAGATGTTGGATGCATTCAAATACAGGCTCTTCGCCATTACCATCAAGGAGAAGGCAAGAAATTTGTTCCACCAGCTGCCGGCCAGCTCCAACTACTATTTTGAGGACTTGCGACGTGGGTTCATGTTGAGATTCACCACCTCCATGAAGAGGAAGAAGGAGTTTCAGTCTCTGTTCCTCATCAAGTAGGGAGTAAATGTGACTCTGGGGAGTTATGTGGACCATTTCTTAGAGGAGGCCCTCAAGTTCCAAGAGATGCCAAGTCACACCCTCATGATGCCCTTCACCCTAGGGTTGCAGCAGGGATTCTTCAGGATGGATTTGAAGAGTGTTACTCCTCTCTGCTTTGAGGAATTAATGGAGAGGGAAGTCATGGAGGTTAATGGGGAGGCGTCAAACTTGGAGTTCACAAGAAAGTTGGTCAGGTGGACCGCAGAGGAGGTGCCAAGGGGTGGAAGGGGGCAAGTGGTATGGAGGCCCGAGGCCAGGCAGATAGAGCAAAAACAACAGCAGATGTGGGGGTGTAATGAGCCGAATTATCTGTTCGGCTGGAGGTAGCAGGACTGGCAGGACCAGGGTTAGAAGAGAGGTTTCTACGGAGGAGATAACTGCTAGGGAGGCTAGGGTTAGTTCAACCCTTCAGGTTGGAGGAAAGGCCAGAGACCTCCTCTCCCTGTTCAACAACAGGCAATGACAATATCATGGGGAGGAGGAGAGCCCTGCAGAGTAGGAGGCAAGGAGGAAGGGTGGAGCTACCATATTATGACTTCCATCAGGAAGAGGGCCATGCCACGACTGTATAACCCCATATTCGCTGAGTGGGGCCCAGAAATACCCAGGTCCAGGTTTGGGCTAGCTTTGGGCTAGCCCCATATGAAGAAAACAGCTCTCGCCCAATCAAGGCGGAGCTCGACTTTTGTCGAGCTCGACTCTCGTCGAGCTCAGCTTAGGTCTGGTCGAGCTGGGCTCGACATTCATTGAGCAGGTTCAGAACAACAGAGCTTTCACATAGGGGCAGGAAAGAGTGTTTGTGCTCAGGTAAGCAGTTCGTCGTGTAGAGCTCGAATCCAGCCAAGACAGATCAGGCTTCGGCCGAGGCATAGTACCGCCCAAAGGTGGGCGAGAAGGCTCGCTCCTCATAGGGGGCGGGAGCAGGCACAACCTAAAACATTCTTCAATATCCTTTTAGCTCCCTCCAAGTGAGGGCGGGAGAGTTCTCGGCAATGCGTAAGCGCCTTCAGTTCTCGGCAGGAAGGCTCCTGCCGGGTAGGGCCTAGGGTGAAATTACTTGGATGCCCTCAGGTAAAATTACCTGCATACCCCAAGGGTCTGCATTTAGCTCCTCAGAATAGTGGAGTTTGGCTGTTGGCAGACCATCCAAGCGTAATTTATTAATTTCAGATCAACAAAGGCGATAAATAGACCAACAGGGGCTTCTTAGAAGGCAAGCTTTCATATTTTCCTAAGATCTTCTAGTGCTTGTTGAGGAGCTCCTTGCCTAGCATTTGGCTTTGGACGGGAAGTGCTCACAGATCTTCCGGGTTAGAGGTGGGACCTCCCAACTGAGGCTTTGGGTCGGTTTTTAGTCCTTTACTGCCAGTCAGAGGTTGGGGCTTGGGAGAAGTAGGTGTTGGCTAAACCTCTGATTTCGATCATTCATTGAGGTCAAATATTGGTTTCAACAGTTCTGGTGCGGTGAGCGTAGAAGGTAGCCAATATAAGAAAATCTTGAGTTGAGTCCCATGGCCGGAGGTGAAGACGAAGGATCAGGCATAGGAGGTTCCCCTTCTCGGGGAGAGGAGTCGACAAGGAAGATGTTGGAGGACTTCAGGAGAGAGGTCTTGTAGACCATCAACCTGGCCTTCTCGGCATGGAGCGAGTGGGCTACGCCTCAGGCTCCAATTAAGACAGTCCCCCTCATGGGAAAGAACGCTCCCGGGCAGTGTCCCGGGAAGGAGCTATCGGTAGAGGCCGGCGAAAGGGATGTAGCTACGCGAGAGCTCTTCCCCGGGCAAGGCAGCGCAGACCGAGCCAGCAAGGCAAGGCCGTTAAGGTTAGGGTTAGATCTGATATACTGTAGAGGGGGGGGGGTGAATAGAGTATGTCTGTGTGTTTTTAAAATTTTCTTCTTTAACAGTATACTATCTTTACCTTTAACAACTATATCTAACTATCACAGATTAAAGCAAATCAAAGATCACAGAATATCTAACTAACACAGCCACAACAAGAACAGAAAATAAAGAGCAACCATACAACACAAGAAATTTATAGTGGTTCCCCAACCTGGGTACATCCACTGTTCTACCACCATTGGTAGGAATCCACTACAGGTTTTGATCAGGTGACTATCACCAATGAGCTTTTGATCAGGTGCTCAAAACCAAATCTCGCAACCAGAATAATTTTGAAGGGAATTAAAACCCTGTATAGAGATGGGAATGAGAGAGTGATGTAAGTCTTCTTTTCTCAAATCAAAATGAGAAGATTGTGTGGATTCTTATTTGTTGTCAAAACTCCCCCTGAGATCTTGAATAGTTCAGGAGTGGAAGCTTTGTTCAAGGGTGTAGACCTTCACCTTTTCAGAGATCCTTGACTGATTAGAATGTTTCTATCACTTGAGATCCCTGAGAACAAAGAGGGAGAGAAAGAAAGATTTTTGATGGTGATGGTTGTTCTTTCTTCTTCTCTTAAGAGCAGTCAATTTTTTGAGAGATCTTTTTCACTGCACTGTTGAAGATGTTTTCTTTTTTGTGACTCTAGTTGATGATGAATCTCTGCTGTCATGTATTGTTGTTTTCTTGGCAGGGAGATGTGTGTAGGATGACTGCAACTTGGTCGAATTCAAAAGAAAACTTTGTAATAAATGTTTAGCCGAAATCTTGGGAACGAAAAAACGGCAAGAATACTGTCAAATATTCTACTCTATGTCTGTCCCGAGATATAAACAATTAATTCCTTGGAGGATGTTAGCAATCAATGCTCCCAGTAATGGCTTTATTCAGAAAATATAAGTGCATTGATTTGCAAGGGAATTAATAGCCTATAATGGAAATAAAATTATGAGACAGAAAGAGAAAGAATAAATAACAAAATATCTTACAGTTTTCGTCGACCTGAGATCAGCTTTTGTCGACAGCTAATCAGCTTTCGTCGACCTGAGATTTCGTTGACCTCTGATCAGCCTTCGTCAAACTGAGATCTGCTTTCATCGACCTGAGCTCTGTGAATCAACTACTGTGCATAAACTAACTAATTCTGTGCTCTATGTTCATCGACCTGAGACTGTGAAGTTAGTCGACCCAAAAACTTGGTCCATCTGTCGGCGTTCAGTGTTCTGTGTCTCTGAGTCAGCCTTGGATTTGAGTGAATTATGGTGCTGAGTGTTGAAGAGTTATTCGATCTGAGAACGGAGTTTGTCAAGCTCAGCTCAGAGATTTTAGCTCTGAGTTATTCGAGCTGAGCACAACTATCGTTGACCTGAGATCGACGAACGTAGATCTCTTTCTCTAAATCTTGATTTCTCAAAGTCTTGAGTCTTTGGCAGTGTTGTAGGTTGGTCCTTTGATCTGTTGACTCTAATAACATGGCCTAGACTTAAGAAATACAAAAAATTTGACCCTTCTATACAACATGGGTCACAACCTAAGAAGACAACCTAGCCCAAATCACCTAGGGGTTCCAACAATCTCCCCCTATTTGGGTGAGGTTACTTCAAATAAAAAAAAAGGAATCAAAAAACAAAATGATGTAAACATAGCATGAAAACTGAGATAACTGATAGAATAATTAAGCTATCAGTACATTTATAGAGCTATGTACCCAGATTGTTCACATAAAGCACAAAAAATAAACAATTTTAAATGTTCTTGTGAGAATAAGAAGGCTTAGCAAATTTGATTATTCTGTTTGGATAATGAGCTTGCTTCATAGTCATGGTCATATCAGCATCACCAATAGTCTTTTGTGAGTTAGTTCTTTGAACCACTGCTTCAGGATGTAAACTCATGTATTCATCAACATTGAATAATTTTCCTACTTGATATCTTTCAAATTCTTTCTTCCTGTAGCTAGACATAGTAGAGAACTGAGAAGTGTCTTTACCTTTTTCCTTGGCTTGCCTAATTTGAGAGAGAGCCACAGATTACTTGAATCTAGGCATTCTTGTAGTTGGACTAGTTTCAGGATCATAAGCTGGAATTGGAGGTTCTTCAAGGTTATTAGCTTTGTTAGGAGATAGAGGAGGGGAAAATGTTGGATGAGGGATGGGCTGTTGAGCTGACTGATGTCTTGGATAAGACTGATGTCTCTATTTATGCTGACTGTCTCCATAAGAATGAGAAGGTCTTCCCTGTCTCTGATAAGTTTTAGTGAGAGTAGGTTTAGTGAATCCTTCTGAGCTCTGTGATAAGGTTCCTGAGGCACCTGTAGCTGGAGGAGGAGGAGGAGGAGGAGGAGGATCTCTTCTGAACCTTTGTGGAGAAGGAGAATACCTCCTACTTTTCTTCCTTGCTTTCTGTTTATTTTTAGATAGCCACATCCATGCTGGCATACCCTTGTATAGAGTTATGTTTTATAGGATGTAATATGGTGTATCATTTGGTGTTTCCAGGTTTGGGAGCAGGTGGAGGTGGAGCTTTCCTTTTCTTTGAGGCTTGCTTCCTCTTAGGAGCATCATCATCATCATCATCATCATCATCATCAGATTATTGTTGAGGATTGTCATACATTTCATCAATCTGACTGATCAGATCCTTGGGAATTTCTTTGCTGGCTGGAGTGGGAACCACTTCAACTTCAGTTGCTTCAGCTTCCACAGCAATGTCTTGATTGATTAGATCATCCAAACTAGGAATAGGGCTATCATCTATGATATAAGTTGGCCCAGGAGGGCTAGATCTTTGTTCACATTATACTACTGGAGGAGCTATCCGACTTTTCTTTATAATGGCTAAAACTTCTGAACTTGAAGGGGAGGTGTAGCATGCTATTTCTATGGATGATTGAGTGGGAAAGGAGAGGCAGAACTGAATATAAGATCCAAAGATCTTCAGTAGAGTATATAGATTTACTTTAGATTTAATGAAGTAGATTCTTCCAGGCAGAACTGCTGGCAAGCTGGTCTCTTGAGCATTGGATACTGTAATATCTGTACATTGATTATTTACATCTGCTACTGAGTCAGTTAACTCTATATCACCAGATTCCATATTAGTATCAAGAAAATTTAGAAAATCTTTTTCCATGTCAACATTTATTCCTGCTGCTGCTGGTTCTGCTACTACTACCTCATTAAGTGTAATATCAACATTTGTTCCTGCTGGTGCTGCTAGTACTGCTGCTGCTACTTCATCATTAAGTTTCTCCCCCTGCCTGGTTTTAGTTTGAACTGAAGCCAGGCCACCAGATGAAGAGAGGGTAGAGGTGAGGGTAGAGATTTGAGAGGAAAGAGATGATATGGATATAGACAGAGGGGAAATAGCCTCTGCAATAATGGTTTTGAGGATAGGCTTGATGAGCTCAAGAAGTGGTTGGATGATGGAGGAATTCAAAGATGTGGAGTCAGATGGTTGGTCTGGAGGTGGTTGAGAAGGTATAGAGGTAGTGATGATAGTTGCTGGAGGAGATGGTTGATTGGAGGTGTCTGGAAGGGGGTCCTGTTGAGGGGATTTTTGAGGAGAAGGAGTGTTCAGAGGAGGTGAGAGTAGATTGAAGGATAGGATTGAAGAGAGAGTGGAGAGGGGGATATTAGCAAGATGAGATGGGAGAGGAGATTTGGGAGTAGTAGGGATGGATGTATCAGCCCTAGGAGAGGGAGAATTGGATGGAATATGTGTAGGGGAAGAGGGAATTGGAGAAGCTGGTGGTGTATGAGAATAGGCCATCAACAAGATGAGGTGGGTATGTATGAGAATAGAAGTGGAGGGTGTGGTTTGTTGAACTTGAGGCTGAGATGGATCTTTAGAATCAGGAGGAGGTGGAGTGGTGGATGGAATCTCTACAGAGGGGTGAGGAGTGGCTGATGTAGCCCTTGTACTTTTAGAAGTTCTAGTGGAAGAGGAAGGAGCCTTGGTTGGCTTCGTAATGGTCCTCTCCCACTTGCCAAAAAGAGCACAGGTAAGTCTCTTTGAGGCATTAATGGATATGGTCGGGGAGACCCGGGATCTGACAGCCTTTTCTTTGAGGAAGATCCCTAGGATCCTTCCAAAACATACCTCCTTTTTATTGTTCTTCTTTTTGATAAGATCAAATAAAACTTGAGCCCAGTTAATGGCTTTTGTTGGAAAACCCTATTACTAATTTGGGTAAGGATCACTATGTGATTAGGATTTTGTTTTGACATTGCTATATAGTCTGATAGGTCAATTAGAATGAGTCTTAGGGTAAGTACGTAGGTTTGAAAGCTGCCCTTAAGACCTTCTACAGATCAAGATTAGAGTGCTGAAGACTAGGACAATTCTCGTCGAGCTCAGGTCGACGAAACGTCGAACTCAGGTCGACGATCTCTGAGCTCAGTTCAATGAGGCGTCGAACTCCGTTCGACGATCTTCGAGCTCAGATCGACGCTCTGTATCTAGTTGTTTTCCTAGTCGCTGAGCTCAGGTCGACGATCGTAGATCTCAGGTCAACGTTTTGTGTCTCTAGTATAAATCCAATCTCTGAGCTCAGGTCGACGATAGCTGAGCTCAGATCAACGATTTTCTGAGAGGTCGATGATTTTAGAATTCAAATTCAGGACAGTTATGGAATTCATTCAGATTTATTTTCAGCATTAATGACAAAGGATTCTTTAGCCATTTCAAGCAATCTGGAGCAAGTTTCAAGGAAGAATAATATGAATGTTACTTAGGACTTTCCCCAAAGACAGTTTTCAATTATGGAAGTCATTTATGACTGAGTAACGACCATCTAAAGTCAGAATCTGATATACTCCTTAGAGAATAATTTTCAGAAGAAGAACAAACAAGATTTGAAAAAGATATACAGAAGAGATAACACAAAATTCACTTATCAAGAATTCATCTTCTGAGAATAGATTCAGTAGACAAAAGCTTACAGAATTACTGAGTAAGAATTCTTCAAGAACACAAGGAACATCATTGTGAAGGAGATCATCTGCTGTTCTACACCTTCAAGCTTCAAGTGTTCAAAAGCTTCATTATCAAGGACTCTAGACAACACACATTTCAACATCTGCTGAAATAATTTATTGCTGGAGATCTGAAGCAACTGAAGGCCTATCACCCTAAGCAAAGCTCATCTTCCTGAACCCTTACAGATCTCAAGGGGAGCTTTGACAACATCTTCCACTTGTCTTCTCTTAGATTGTTTACAGAGAAGAATGAATCAACTCATTTTATTTTTCCTTTCTCTCCTATAAAAGGGTTTCTCAA
The DNA here is from genome assembly GCA_039513925.1 of Platanthera zijinensis. Classification (NCBI taxonomy): domain Eukaryota; kingdom Viridiplantae; phylum Streptophyta; class Magnoliopsida; order Asparagales; family Orchidaceae; genus Platanthera; species Platanthera zijinensis. Next base: position 106,719,428 of record CM077084.1, on the reverse strand, counting down.
AACTCCCTTCAAAAGTTTTGTGGCTGGTTTCTGAGACCTTGTCAAAACTCAGTGGTGGCAAGACACCTTATCAAAAAATCTAGTTTTAGTTTTTGAGCACCTTATCAAAAGCTCATTGGTTCCCAGGACACCTGATCAACTATTCCTGCAGTGGGTTCCTACCTAGGGTGGTAGAAGAGTGGATGTACCCAGGTTGTTGGGGAACCACTATAGCTCCTTGTGTCATCTGGTTTGCTGTGCTTTTTTACTTTGCTTTGTGCTGTGTGATTTCCTATTTCTTGCTTACTTAGTTTTTCTTTTTGCAAGCACCTTACACATATACATAAATCAAGACCTCCACTACTTTACAGTTTTTGAATTGTAAATTATTTTAAAATACTCTATTCACCCCCCCTCTAGAGTTAAGGTAGATCTTTCACTCACTTTCAATTGGTATCAGAGGGAGGTTGGTTTCTCAACATCTGAATTTTCAACAGATTAGTTGAAAAGGCTAACACCTGAACCAAAAGATCTCTGAAAAGATCAACCCTCTATAGAGGATAGTTATTTCTTTTGTGTATTATATATTTATTTTTAAACAAAACCATGGCACAGAATAAAGATTATGCTAGCACCAGACCTCCAGTGTGCAACCTTTCTAAGTTTGCACTTTGGAAGGCAAGGATTAGGCTTTACATGAATTCTATTGATGAGGACATCTACAATTCTGTTTTGACAGTTTGTCCAAGACCCCCCAGTAATTACAAGTACAAGTTCTGTTCCACCTCCCTCAGGAATAGATGCAGAAATAAAGAAATGGAAAGTTGCAGATATAAAGGCTATGAATATCCATACTCAGACTATGTCTGATGAGATATTCCAAAAGGTGGCTGAATGTAGTTCAACAAAAGAGATATGGGACAAGTTATCTGAAATTATCTCAGTATCTGCTGATGAATGGAAGGACAGGAGATCCCATCTCATAAGCAAATATGAGAACTTCAAAAAGGGAGAAACTGAATCAGTGGTTGACATGTACAACAGGCTCAGCCTAATAGTCAGTGAATTAAAAATACTGGACAAGGAGATCTCTCTAACTGAATTAAATGACAAGATCCTAATGTACTTCCCTAGCACTTGGGACTTAAGGATCTGGCCAATCAAGGATGCCAGAAGCCTAACTGAGATTACTACTGAAGCTTTGTTGGGCAAGCTCAAGTCTTATGAGCTGCTCATCAAGAATAGAGAGGAAGAACAAAAGGTTGCTTCTCCAGCTATCAGGAAGGAGAAGACAATAGCATTTAAAGATACAGAAGATCTGCCTGAAGACAAGGTCACAGGCAATGAAGAATTAATGAGTTTGCTAGCCAAAAGATTCTATAAGATGGCTAGGAGAGATTTCATAAAGAGGTCATCCAGAGGGCATGAGAAGCCAAGGTATGACAAGTCAAATAATAAAGAAATAATCTGTTTTGGATGCAGGAAACCAGGCCATATTGTGCCTGACTGTCCAGAAAATCAGAATAAGGACAAGAAGGACAGGAAAGATAGGAGAAAAGACAAGGACTCCAGGGGAAACAATTACAACAAATCTTCCTCCAGCAAAAATAAACATACAAGGAAGGGATTTGTAGCAGAAACCTGTATTGGAACACCCTATTACTAATTTGGGTAAGGATCACTATATTTTTCTTAGGAAACCAGGTTAACCTAGATGTATAGTTGAAAAGGTCAACATTAGAATGTGTCTAGGGCTTAGAACTTAGGTTTGAAGTTGCCCCCAGGACCATTCCAAGATTTCAGAGATAGAGCCAAGTCTAAAGACCTTTTTCGTCGAGCTCTGTTCGACGAAACATCGAACTCCGTTCGACGCTCTCTGAGCTCAACTAAGTTAAGTCGTCGAGCTCAGTTCGACGATCTTCGAGCTCAGATTGACGATCTGCCTTCAGTCAGTTTGCTTAGTCATCGAACTCAATTCGACGATCTTCTAGCTCAGGTCGACTATCCTTCTTCACTTATTCGCCAGGTCGCTGAGCTCAGTTCATCGATCTTCGAGCTCAGTTCGACGTTTTCTGGCTGATGGTCATTTCTAGTCTCTGAGCTCAGGTCGACGATCTTCGAGCTCAGATCGATGTTTTTCCGGAGAGATCGACGTTTTTAAGGATTCAAATTCAGTCAGACTTTGGAATGTGTTTCAAATTATCTCAGCATTTATGTCAAGAGATCTGCCAGCCATTTTCATTTATTTTGGAGCAAGTTTCAAGGAATTATTCAGAGAATGTTTTACTGGACTTTCCTCTAGAAGACAAAATCTTTTATGGAAGGCATTTAATGTCTGGTTAATGGCTATCTTGGACATAGAATCTCCAGAGAATTAAAAATCTTCTTCTCGTCTTTCCTAAAGCAACAAGATACACAGATACACAGACTGATACACATAAGAAGGAAAAAGAAGAAGTGATTCACAGGATTCTCTGATCAACACAAGAAAACTCAAGTGATCAATCCTGAAGAATTAGCTGAATAATTTTGTGTACTCAAAAAGTGATCACAGCTTCATTCCAAGGACTCCAGACAACTCATCTTTCAGCCTCTACTGAAACTATCTTATGCTGGAGATCTGAAGCTTATGAAGACCTATCACCCTGAAGCAAAGCTTCCTCTCCTGTACTAGTCAACATCTCAGGGGGATCTTTGACAATACAAATCCACTAGTACTTCTCTCTTTGATTGAGACAGAGAAGACACCTTCACCCTCTTTCATTTTCTTTTCCTTTCACTCTGTAAAAGGGTTTTCAAAACTCCCTTCAAAAGTTCTGAGTCTGGTTCTAAGAGCCTTGTCAAAACTCAGTGGTGGCAAGACACCTTATCAAAAAATCTAGTTTAGTTTTTGAGCACCTTGTCAAAAGCTCATTGGTGCCAGGATACCTGATCAACCCTTCCTGCAGCGGATTCCTACCAAGGGTGGTAGAAGAGTGGATGTACCCAGGTTTTTGGGGAACCACTATAGCTCCTTGTGTTTTCTGGTTTGCATGTGTGTTTTCTTTGCTATGTGATGTGCTCTTCTTTTTACTGCTCTTTTAATTCTATAGCAAGGCACCTTACACCTATATATAAATTAAATCTTAAAAGCTTTGCTAAGTTTAAAATTGTGAATTTACTTTAAATAAACTCTATTCACCCCCCTCTAGAGTTGAGATAGATCTTACTCTCACTTTCAACTTGGAGTGAAACTGAAGAAGAATCAGAGGCTTCATCAAGCTCAAGTGATGATGAAGATGATGCTGAAGAAAAGGAATTCTGCATGATGGCTATCAATGCCTCCCAACAAAATTTTGATGCAGAACAAGAGTCAGAGTCTTAATATGAAACTCAAACTGAAGAAGACCAGGTAATAAACTCCTTTGACTTTGATTCAGAGGACTTTAGTTCTGAATTTAAGGCACATTGTTTAGACCTGTTAAAGTCTGAGAAAGAGATTATCTCTCTCAAAAATCAATTGTCTGAACATAGCACCTTAAAATCAGACAACCTCAAACTCTCTGAGGAGTTAGAATGATGTAGGGAGGAGATACCTTCACTGAAAAGTGAGCTATCCCAGGCAAAGAAGTTTGAAGAATCCCTTAATGGGAGAAGCATCAGACTGATGGACATCAAAAGCACAGTGAACTCAAGATTCAACAGTACACTGGGCTTGGGTGCTTCATCCAGCCAACCTATAGTATTAACAACCCCAATTAAATTTATTTCTGATAAAGGAAAGGGTATTGTAGAGGTAGCTAGGTAGAATCTTGATTTACCTTAGAAAAACAAAGTTCAACAGAAAGCGTCGAACAGAGGTCAACGATCGTCAAACAGAGCTCGGCAATTTCAGGATGGATCATCGAACTCAGATCGATGACTTTTGAACTCTGAACTCTGGCATAGTCGATCTTCGAATGGAGCTCAACGATCTGACCCAAGATTGTCAAACTCAGCTCGACGATCGTCAAACGGAGCTAAGAGCTTTGAACATTCTTCCAGAGGAAAATCTAAAATCAATCCCAAAGATTCAACCCTTATACTGAATGGATAGTGCCTCCTAGGAGATACCATCTTGAAGGATATAAGAGTCAGCCAGGGATGTCTTTTATTTCTGATTTTAAAGGTTATCAACCTAGACCCAAGGTAAACCGGGTCAAAAACATATAAATTGTTTATGTACAAGTGAAGACCTATCTAGTAATGAACAAACAACTGTATCTGTATAGTGGGTGCTCAAAGCACATGACAGGGAGCAAGGAGAATCTAACATCCTTCAGAACCAAACTTGGACCCAAAGTAATATTTGGAGATTCAAACTTTTGTCAAACAAAAGGATATGGTGCTATTCAGATTGGCTCAGTCACATTCAAGAAGGTGGCTTATATGGAAGGATGGAAGCACAACCTAATCAGTATCAGTCAACTCTGTGATGAAGGTTATTACGTAATGTTCAACAAATCCTTATGCAAGATCAAGTCAGAGGATAACACAATAGTGTTAACAGGTAAAAGGAAAGGTAACATTTATCTAGTAGATTTTTTTTCAACAAATATAGATATCTGTTTATTTAATTCAGTTTGCAAACCAAATGATCTTTGGCATAAGAGACTAGGGCATATAAACCTTAGAACCATTGCTAGGCTATCCAAGGACAACCTTGTTAGAGGACTACCTTCTGGCCCCTACAATAAGGAAGGACTTTGCAGGGCTTGTCAATTAGGCAAGCAAACTAAAAATAGTTTTAAGTCACTTAATAAGAGTGATTCACCTATTATCTTGTATCTGTTACACATTGATCTTTTTGGACCCATTACAGTACAAAGCTTAGGAGGGAAATCTTACACTTTAGTGATTGTAGATGGCTTCTATAGATTCACATGGGTATTCTTCCTGAGGAAGAAGTCTGAAAACAGATTGAGTTCAATATTCACATTGCCCTGATCAGAAGTGATCATGGGACAGAGTTTGATTCTCTTCTTATGCAAGAGTTCTGTCAGAGTGAAGGGATCAGGCATACTTTCTTAGCTCCTAGAACTCCTCAACAAAATGGGGTAGCTGAAAGTATAAATAGAACCCTAATTGAATCTGCTACTACATTATTGACAGATGCTCACCTTCCTATATCTTTTTGGGCAGAGGCAATGAACACCTCCAACCATGTGTTGAACAGAAGTTTGATACATAAACTGAAGGGCAAGACTCCCTATGAATTGCTCAAAGGGAAGAAACCTAAAGTAGACTATTTCAAAATTTTTAGTTGAATTTGTTATATTCACAATAATGACAAGAAGTACTTAGCAAAATTCCAAGCTAAAGCTGATGAAGGAGTGTTTTTGGGATACTCCATGATCAGTAAAGCTTATAGGGTTTATAACAAATCTTCTCTTAAAATTGAAGAATCTGTTCATGTATCTTTTGATGAGACTAACATGTTTTATAAGGAGAAGTCTACTTCTACTATAGAACCCTTGCAGGTAAACTCTCTTTCAGAAAATTTGGACAAGTTGCATATTATAGAAAATGATTCAATACATTCACCTACCCAACAGAGAGAAGAAATCAGGGAAGATGAAGAGGTTACTCAATATCTTGGTGTTCAACATCTTGGAGAAAACCATCTTGAAGAGCCAGTTATTGTTCCACAAGAGGAAACAAAAACACAGGTTGGTGAACAATCAACACCCCCTGTTGATTTAGTAATAACATAAGATCATCCAATCTCCCAAGTGATTGGAGACATCTCAGCTGGTGTACAAACTAGAAATCAGGTCAACCAGAACCTGATGCACACCTGCTTTCTATCTCAAGTTTATCCTCAATCGATTCAAGATGCAGAACAAGATCCACACTGGATCATTGCTATGCAAGAGGAACTACATCAATTTGAGAGAAACAATGTTTGGGAACTAGTGTCAAGGCCTAAAGATCACTCAATTGTTGGAACAAAGTGGGTGTTCAGAAACAAGTTGGATGATCAAGGAGTTATTGTAAGGAACAAGGCAAGGCTAGTTGCTCAAGGTTATTCTCAAGAAGAAGGAATAGACTATGACCAGACCTTTGCACCAGTTGCAAGGTTAGAGGCCATAAGAATATTCCTAGCTTATGCAGCTCACAAAGGATTCAAGGTCTACCAAATGGATGTGAAGAGTGCATTTCTCAATGGAGACATCAAAAAAGAAGTCTATTTTAGACAACCTCCAGGTTTTATCTCTTCAACTTATCCTGACCATGTTTTCAAATTGCATAAAGCATTATATTGTCTCAAGCAAGCTCCTAGAGCATGGTATGAGACCTTAGCATGCTTTCTTCTGAAAAATGATTTTATAAGGGATAGAGTAGATCAAACTCTTTTTATTAGAACCCATAAGTCTCATACCCTACTAGTACAAATATATGTAGATGATATAATATTTGGGTCTACAGATTAAAATTTATGCAAAAGATTTTCCAATCTGATGCATTCTAAATTTGAAATGAGTAGCATGGGTGAGCTTTCCTTCTTTCTAGGATTGCAAGTCAAACAACATGTTGAAGGCATATTTATTTCTCAAACAAAGTATGCAAAAGAACCGGTTAAGAAATTTGGTATCTCTGAAGCATCTTGTATGAAAACACCTATGCCTACCAATGCTGTATTAGATGCTGATGAACATGGAAAACATATTGATCAGACAACATATAGAGCAATGATTGGCTCTCTATTATACCTTACAGCCAGTAGACCTGATATAATGTTTGCTACATGTATATGTGCTAGGTTCCAAGTAAGCCCTAGAGAGTCACACCTAACATTAGTTAAGAGGATTCTTAGGTATGTAAAAAGTTGTCCAAATCTAGGCCTCTAGTATCCAAAAGACTCAGGATTTGAATTAACTGGATTTTCAGATGCTGATTATGCTGGATGTAGAGTAGACAAGAAAAGCACCAGTGGAACTTGTCAATTCCTTGGTGACAGACTTGTCTCCTGGTTCTGTAAGAAACAGACATCGATGTCCACTTCAACTACTGAAGCTGAATATATGGCAGCAGGTAGTTGTTGCTCACAGATTTTGTGGATTCAAAACTAGCTCCTAGACAATTGCTACAACTTAGAAGGGTCAAAAATATTTTGTGATAACACCAGTGCTATTTTTATAGCACAAAATCCAGTCCTCCATAGTAGGACAAAATATATAGAGATTAGGCATCACTTTCTAAGGGATAATGTTGAGAAAAATAAAATTTAACTTCAGTATATCCCAACTGATTTTCAAATGGGAGAAATTTTCACCAAACCTTTGGGTTAAAAGAAACATACCTTCTTCCTAAATCAGTTAGGAATGTTAGATGGAGGAAGTCTAAAATAAATCCCAAGACTTTAAAACTCTAAAAATAGACCAAGACTAGGCTAAAAACTTGAATTTTCTAGTGTTTGTAGGCTATTTTTAGTCTCTGAACTGCGCTCGACGTTTTTCCCAAAAAGCGTCGAACGGAGATCGACGATTCCCAAAATCGTCGACCGGAGTTCAGCGCTATTAGATAGCACTAGGCTATTTTCTTTCTGGTCAGCGATCGTCGATCGGAGATCGACGCTCTCTAATTTTGTCGAACGGAGATCGACGTTATTGAAGACTCTTCAAATTCCTTTAGAAGCCCAGATCATCGAACGGAGTTCAACGAACTTTCCTTTCCGGCGTTGAACCTAAATATAAAATCATTCTTTCGACCGTCGTTCTTCTTTTGCGCTTTCATACTCTCTGCAAACTTTTTCTTTCCCTCCAAACTCTACTGTACTTGGTCGTGTTTGTTCATCTTTGCAGGTATATAATGGCTGTGTCAGTTGCCACCCTCGCCAAGATAAAATTCGACACAGGCTTTGATATTGACATGGAATCCTTTGATGGAAGCAATCAAATCTTCAAAGATATTCTGGACCTATTCAGAGAACAGCAGCTAGTGCAAATAATGACAACGAGAATGAAGATTGCAGCCGATGAGATCAAAGAATGGGTCTACACGGCGCACAATTTGGATCAGAATACATTGGTTGGTACTATAGTCGGGACTCAGGTATCCCTAACACCTACTCTCCTGACTGAAGTGTTTCAATTGAGTTCTGGAAATGTTTCTGTTGAGTTATCTGGAGAAGAATTTGCGAATATGTTAGATAGAATGGGACATTCTGCCGCTAACCCTAGCAAGTTGTTGAAAAAGAACTTATCTATTGAGTATAGATTTCTTGCCGATGTTGTTGGGAAAGTGCTGTTGGCAAAGCACTCAGCACATGATACCATCTCTAGGTATCAGTTCTACCTGATGGGAGCACTTGTGGATAAGAAACATTTGAACTGGGGAGAGTTCTTCTTTGACTTGATTAAGAAGAAAGTGAACAAATGTTTGGTAAACTTTGGGAGAATAATAGGGTTATTCCTGCACTCCAGGTGCCCTGAACTGCTGTTATCAAGTGGGATGCACATCAATGCATTAAAGAGTCTGACCTGTGTCCTGTTTGGGAAATGGGAAAGGCAGATAGTCAAGCCAACCAGGACTACTACTGATTCAGGCACAAGGACTGTTGCCGTCTCTTCCCCTCAGGCCCCTGCCCTCAATGAAGAATTTCCTGCCTCCTCCTCTTCTCAAACTTCTCCAATTCTTCCCTCAACCATTCCCTCATCCACTATAACAATCTCTACCTCCATATCCATCTCAACCATCTCCACATCAATCTCCTCCCCCATTACAATTTCAACTCCTCTGTCCACTCCTTCACATCCTCCAGCCATCACAGAACAACAATTCCATCCACTTCATTATTATCCACCTCTTGACATTCCATCTTTCAATATCATGGAAGATTCCTTCATGGATGATTCTCCCTCCTCACCTACTGAGCTTCCCTCCACTTCCTCATACCAACAATTACTCCATGACATTCTCACCCAACCATCCTTCACCTCATCCATCTTCACACCCATAACCTCTATCTCCACCATCCCAATCTATCTACCCAACATCCTACCATCCCCACCCACACATCCTGCAGCCCATCCATCACCAGCCACAATCATTTCTTCCTCCACCTCTACTCAAGTTCCACTTGAGCAAGTGGATCTCTCAGCACTGGCAGATAAGCTCTATGGGATACTGGCTCCCAAGTTAGTAGCCCTGCTAGAGACCTCCATGGATCCACTCCTGAAGTCCATAAAGGAGTTATCTGACAGGCTCTCATCTCTCTCTACTCCACAGGCAATCCATTCTATGGGGTGCCTTGATCCAGTTCTCACTGAATCAAGGCAGGGGGAGATGCCCTATGAAGTTGTGGTAGTGCCTGCTATTTCAGAGGAATTGATGCCAGAAATTGCTGCTGATGCTTCAGTTCCAGCCCCAGTACCAGTACTAGCAGTTGACCTCAGGTCACTATTATCTGATTTTGACTTTCTTCACTTCAGCTGCTTACCAACTCAGGGAGTTAAAGACTTTACTAAGGCCATTGTGCCTGTTGTTGTCTGTGATCCCAACCTAATTACTTCTTATAATCAGTTCTCTTAAGGCTGAGGAAGTTATTGTTTCTGTTTGTGTTACTGCTGCTGTTGAAGTTGTTTAATCTGCTGATATTGATATGTTGCCTGCTATTCCTGTTGCTGCTGCTGCTGATGAACTTGCTGTTTACTTAGAAGAACCTATTGTTTCAGAGGTTCCTGCTGCTCCTGCTGCTCCAAAAGTTCCTGTCTCTGCTCCTACTGCTGCTCTTGAGAAGTCAAAACAAAGAGAAGAGTATATCAAAAGTATTGATGATCTATATGATAGAGCCCAGAGTTCAGATAGTGATCAATTCAACAATGTCTCGTATGATTCTTCTAGCACCATTGCCAAGAAAAGGAAAGCAAGAAGTAAGGCCATGATGAGAGTACCTTCTTCAAAAGCCAAAGATGACAATGATATACCCTATTACATTCTTCATGACTGCCAAATCACTGAACCATGGATGCAATATTCTAAGAACTAGCTTAAAGCCACGAAGAAAAGGAGAAAGCTTGACAAGTATGAAAAAGTATCATCTCAATTCCATCATCCTCCTCCTCCTCCAAATTCAGGATCTTGTGGAGGCTCAGCTTTTCAGTCCTCTGCTTCAAACTATAGCTCCTCCCAACCTTCACAGAGATATCAACCCAGAGGATAACATCAAAGAGGTTATCAGTGTAGAAGAGGCCAGCATAGAGGAAGTCAGAGGGATTACAGAACTTACTCCAGACAACATCCTTATAAAAGGGAAGGACAAGGACCTACTGATTCTACATCAGGTCCTTTCCCTTATAAGCTCAGAGATACAGTTTTCACCAGGGCTCCTCCTACTGATTCAGAGTCAATTAACAGATATGAACCCCCAGTTCCATTTGAGGGTCCTGAGAGCAATCCTTTATCATGGACAGCTAGAATGAAAGAAATTGCTACATTAGATCAGATTAAGAAGGCTAAAGATCAAGGATTAGATACTTCCAACATCACAACCTTGTTAGAACATAGAAAGAAAGAATTAAAGAGATATGCTTCAAGGAAATTCTTTGATCAAGAAGACTATATGAAGCTGCATCCTGAGGCTGTAGTTCCAAGGTCAAGATCTCAAACCTCCTTAGGTGCAAAAGATGATAGAAGAACCAAGAAGGAAGCCCTAAATCCCAACAGAGAAATTATTTTCAAAAAGGGCAATGAGTAACTTGTGTAAGCTGATACTCATATTCATTTTCTGACTGATTCTATGAGTCTTGCTGTGTTTCTACATTGCTCAACATATGTTATCTGCATTGTTGTTTCTGTTTTTTTTTGTTTAAATCTGATGTATGTTTGTTATTTCACATTCTGTCATGTAAATAGTAATCGTAACCCAAATAGGGGGACATTGTTGGAACACCCTATTACTAATTTGGGTAAGGATCACTATGTGATTAGGATTTTGTTTTGACCTTGCTGTATAGTCTGATAGGTCAATTAGAATGAGTCTTAGGGTTAGTACATAGGTTTGAAAGCTGCCCTCAAGACCTTCTACAGATCAGGATTCAAGTGCTGAAGACTAAGACAATTCTCGTCGAGCTCAGGTCGAAGAAATGTCGAACTCAGGTCGACGATCTCTGAGCTCAGTTCAATGAGGCGTCAACCTCCGTTCGACGATCTTCAAGCTCAGATCGACGCTCTGTCTCTAGTTGTTTTCCTAGTTGCTGAGCTCAGGTCGACGATCGTAGAGCTCAGGTCGACGTTTTGTGTCTCTAGTATAAATCCAATCTCTGAGCTCAGGTCGATGATAGCTGATCTCAGATCAATGATTTTCTGAGAGGTCGACGATTTCAGAATTAAAATTCAGGATAGTTATGTAATTCATTCAGATTTATTTTCAGCATTTATGACAAAGGATTCTGTAGCCGTTTCAAGCAATCTGAGGCAAGTTTCAAGGAAGAATAATTGGAATGTTACTTAGGACTTTCCCCAGAGACAGTTGTCAATTATGGAAGTAATTTATCACTGAGTAACGGCCATCTAAAGTCAGAATCTGATATACTCCTTAGAGAATAATTTTCAGAAGAAGAACAGACAAGATTTGAAAAAGATATACAGAAGAGAGAACAAAAAAATTACCTTATCAAGAATTCATCTTCTGAGAATAGATTCAGTAGACAAAAGCTTACAGAATTACTGAGTAAGAATTCTTCAAGAACACAAGGAACATCATTGTGAAGGAGATCATATGCTGTTCTACTCCTTCAATCTTCAAGTGTTTAAAAGCTTCATTTTCAAGGACTCCAAACAATACACATTTCAACATCTGCTGAAATCATCTATTGCTGGAGATCTGAAGCAACTGAAGGCCTATCACCGTAAGCAAAGCTCATCTTCCTGAACCCTTACAAATCTTAGGGGGAGCTTTGACAACATCTTCCACTTATCTTCTCGTAGATTGTTGACAGAGAAGAACAACTCAACTCATTTTCTTTTTCCTTTCTCTCCTGTAAAAAGGTTTCTCAAAACTCCCTTCAAAAGTTTTGTGGCTGGTTTCTGAGACCTTGTCAAAACTCAGTGGTGGCAAGACACCTTATCAAAAAATATAGTTTTGGTTTTTGAGCACCTTATCAAAAGCTCGTTGGTTCCCAAGACACCTGATAAACTATTCCTGCAATGGATTCCTACCTAGGGTGAAAGAAGAGTGGATGTACCCAGGTTGTTGGGGAACCACTATAGCTCCTTGTGTCATCTGGTTTGCTGTGCTTTTTTACTTTGCTATGTGCTGTGTGATTTCCTATTTCTTGCTTACTTAGTTTTTCTTTTTGCAAGCACCTTACACATATACATAAATCAAGACTTCCACTGCTCTATAGTTTTTGAATTGTAAATTATTTTAAAATACTCTATTCACCCCCCCCCCTCTAGAGTTAAGGTAGATCTTTCACTCACTTTCAGCTTTCATGTTTACTATTGCACACATAATCAGGAATTGATGTCTGGTAATGTAATCATGTGCAGAGTGCTTTCTAAGAAGCACTTTCCCTACAATATCTACAAGGAACTTATATTCAGCAGATAAATGCTTTTTAAGCAATTTTTGTGGGGTTCTCCTGAATAACCCATGAGGCTTAGCATTATATCAAACTCTTCAGTTTTAATTTTTAATTCCTCCTCACCATTATGCAATCCAAATATTTCAGTTAAAACTGCGAGAGTGAGGGAGATGGCATTACCAGTGATAGTCCCTGTCATCACGTTCTCCACCGTGGTAGATGTATAGAACCATTCCCTAATCTCTGTTCCACAGATTTTGATGCGTGCTGATAGTAGAGTCTTGAGATGGTTGTCTTCAAGAATTTGTAGAATGTTCACAAATACAGGGTCAGAGTATTGGAAGGATTCGAAATCCAGATCGAATCCTGTGTCAAACTTCATCGATGCAAGAGAGCCTGCGGGAATCGCCATGAGAATACCTACAAGAAAAGTCGAAGATCAAGTGCAAGAGAACTAAAAGCGCGGGATGGAGGTCCAAAGAAAACCTAAATATAATGTTTTCCTGAATATGAACCGACAGACTCCATTCCAAGAGAAATGAATAGATCTTCGATCTGAGGTCGATGAAATAATTTCGACTTAAATGATCCGTCGATCTCAGTCTAAAGGGTTTAAGGCATTTCGTCGATCTTCGTTTGACGAACGTTTTCTGAAGTAGGTTCGTTGATCTCAGTTCGACGTAACTAACTTCACACACAGAGAGTTCGTCGATCTCCGTTCGACGAATATCTCACAAACTTCCCCTAGTTCGTCGATCTCCGTTCGATGAACTTTGAAAAATTCGTCGAGTGCAGACAGAAATTAAATTAATTCTTCTCCATTTATCATTCCAAGCTAATTTATGAAGAACACATGATTTCTTTCATCCAGAGGTTAGGTGAAGATATCAGCTCTTTGTAAATCAGTGTAGATATAAACAAGATTAATTTTATTTTTGTCTACACACTCTCTAATGAAATGATGTCTAATGTCTATATGCTTAGTTCTGTTGTGATGAACTGGATTTTGTGTTATGGCTATAGCACTTGTGTTATCACATAGTAATGTTGAATTATTTAAGTTGAGACCATAGTCCAGTAGTTGGTTTTGAATCCACAACATTTGGGAGCAGCAACTGCCAGCTGCAATATATTCTGCTTCAACAGTTGATGTAGACACAGATGACTTCTTCTTGCAAAACCAAGAAACTAATCTCATACCAAGGAACTGACAAGTTCCTGAAGTACTTTTTCTGTCCACTCTGCATCCAGTAAAGTCAGCATCTGAGTATCCAGTTAACTCAAACTCTGACTCAGTAGGATACCAGAGACCTAGACTAGGACAACCCTTTATATATCTCAAAATTCTTTTTATAAAAACTAGATGGGATTCTTTAGGTTTCACCTGGAACCTAGCACAAAGGCATATAGCAAAAATAATATCAGGTCTGCTTGTTGTAAGGTATAGTAGGGATCCAACAATGCCCCTATATAGTTTCTGATCCACAGGTTTCCCATGTGCATCAGACTCTAGTACAACATTTGTAGGCATGGGTGTTTTCTTTGCTTAGGCATCAACCATCCCAAACTTCTTTATGAGCTCTTTGGCATATTTATCCTGGGAAATTAAGATGCAATCAGGGAGCTGCTTCACTTGGAGACCAACGAAGTAGGAAAGCTCACCCATGCTACTTATCTCAAATCTTGAATGTAATAGATCAGATAATCTCCTGCATAATTTGGGATTAGTAGAGCCAAATATTATATCATCTACATATATTTGTACTAACAATATTTTATCATGATGCTATTTGGTAAACAAAGTCCTATCAACTATGCCTCTTGAAAAACCATGCTCTAATAGAAAGCTGGCTATGGTCTCATACCAAGCTCTTAGAGCTTGCTTTAAACCATAGAGAGCCTTGTGCAACTTAAACACAAAAGAGGGATGAGTTGGAGAAATAAAACCTGGAGGCTGTTCAACATAAACATCTTCTTTAAGTTCCCCATTCAAGAAGGGACTCTTCACATCCATTTGATAGACTTTGAACTTTTTGAATGAAGCATAGGCCAGAAATATCCTTATTGCTTCTAGCCTGGCAACTTGAGCAAAGGTTTTATCATAGTCAATCCCTTTCTCTTGTCTATATCCTTGAGCAACAAGCCTAGCCTTGTTCCTCACAATCATACCATGGGAATCAAGCTTATTTATGAATACCCATTTGGTTCTAATGACTGGGTAGTCTTTTGGTTTTGAAACCAAATCCCAAACCCTGCATCTCTCAAACTGATTGAGCTCTTCTTGTATTACAATGATCTAGTGGGGATCTTGCTCTGCATCAGATATGGATTGAGGCTCAATTTGAGAGAGGAAACAGGCATGCATCAAGTCCTGGTTAAGTTGATGCCTTGTCTTTACACCTACTATTATGTCTCCAATCACTTAGGATCTGGGATGATCCCTCAGTGTGACAAGATCAGTGGGTGGAGTTGATTTAGTAACAATATTTGGGAAGGATTCCTCTTGTGGAATTACTTCTGTTGTTGTGGAGGGTTTAACTACATCCAGATTTTCTTCATCACTTTCTTTATTGGCTTGTTGAGAAGATTGGGATGTAAATTTCAATTCATCCAATTTCTCACACAAGTTGTTTACCTGAAGGAGGTTTTTGGTAGAAATTTCTTTCTCCCGATAACCTTCATCATAGAGTTTGCTTATGGAGATGAGATTGTGCTTCAGTCTACTCATATATGAACCTTTCTTGAAAGTTACAGCTCCAATCCTGATTTTTCCATAGCCCTCTGTTTGGCCATAATTTGAATCACCAAAGATGAGCTTGGACTTATAGTCAATTAAGTTGTCCTTGCTTCTTGTCATGTGCTTGGAGCAGCCACTATCCAGATACCAGTGTTGATTATATGCTAGATAGGTCTTCATCTGCAAGTATAACACTTAGTTGTTCTTGACCCAGGTGACCTTGGGTACTTGTTGATTTATATAGGAATAACTGGAAATATATGAGCATTCAGGTTGATCTTTATAGCCTTTGGGATTATATCTTCTAGGTGGTATTATCCATGTGCTAAAGGGATTAAAGTTTCTCTTAAAATTTGGATTTCTATTGTTAAAATCTGGGATCGACGATTTCTGGTTGGATCGTCGAACTGAGCTCGATGATGTTGGATGAGATCGTCGATCTCTACTTGAAGAATGAGAGTATTCAATCTTGGAGTACAAAAATCGTCGATCTCTGTTCGACGAACCATACTGATGTCGTCGATCATAGATTGAAGAATGATTATTACTCAAGTTTGCGTTCAGAGATCATCGTTCTGAGTTCTACGATCTGTTCATATATCGTCGATCTGCGTTCGACGATAATTGCTGAACATTGTTATTTTTAATTTCAATCAGTTCAAGAACTTTATTAGCCTTATTGACCTGTTCAGTAGTTTTCTTTCCTTTGTCGGATATAAACTTTACTAGTTTAGAAAGATTATTTTTCTGAATTATAGATGGATTACTAGGGGAGGCACCTAATCCTAGTTTACTATTGTTGATCTTAGCATTTACAGTACTAGTGATATCTAATAATTGTAGACTTCTCCCATTTAAGGATTCTTCTAATATCTTGGCCTTGCTAAGTTCAGATTTCAAAAAGGATATTTGTTGATTAGCAGAAATAAGTTCATTTGTTAGGTTAGCATTCTCTGCAGTAGTTTTATCTCGGTCATTTAATTTTTCTCTGAGAAGTTTGATTTCCTTCTCAGAGATGATTAAGTCTAAGCACAAATTTTTTAATTCAAGTTTAAATTCCTCTGATTCAAAATCATAAGAGGCTATTACCTGATCCTTAGCTGATAAGAGCTCTTCATCTTCAGACTCATCAACATCTGATCTGCTACTGCCTGCCTCAAGATCCATGAGGCAAACTTCTTTGGCCTTCTGCTCTTCTTCATCATCACTGGAGCTGGAGGAGGTTGACTCTTCTTCAGTGTCACTCCATGAATCAGCAACAAATCCCTTGTCCTTCCTCTTATGCTTACTTGAAGAAGGCTTGTTGTAGTGACCCTTCCTAGAGTCACCCTCCTTTCTTCTGTCCTTCTTCTGAACTTCTGGGCACTCATAGAAGAAATGCCCAGGTTTCCTGCAGCCAAAGCACACTACTTCTTTAGATGGTGTTTTGTCATACCTTGGCTTGTCTTCATACTTGGATGGTTTCCTTCTGAAATATTTTCTAGCCATATTAAAGAATCTCTTGGAAAAGAGACTCATCAGTTTTTCATTTACAGGAATGACTTCAGAGTCACCTGCAGCTTTGAAAGAAATGTTGTGCTCTTTCCTAGTTGGTGTAGGAGTCTTGACTTCAGCTACTTCTTCCCTTGATTTTATCAGCTGCTCATAAGACTTCAGCTTTCCTAGTAGAGCTTCGGTTGAGATCTCTGTTGTGCTTCTGGCTTCTCTGATGGGCCAGATTCTTGAGCCCCATGTGCTGGGGAAGCATATGAGGATCTTGTCATTCACTTAAGTCAAAGTGATTTCCTTATCTAGAGTCCTTAGCTCACTAATAATGGAGCTGAGTCTGTTGTACATCACTTCCACTGTTTCAGCTTCATCCTTTTTGAATTTTTCATATTGAGTGATGAGGTTGGATCTTCTATCCTTCCTCTCATCTGCTGATCCAGCCACCATCTGGTTCAGGGAGTCCCAAATGTCCTTGGCTTATTGGCACTCTGCAACCTTTTGAAATATCTCATCTGACATTGTTTGAGCCAATATATTCATGGCTCTGACATCAGCTATCTTTTCCTTTCTCTGTGCATCTATCCATCTAGGGGGTGGAACTACACTCATGTATGTTAAATTTGATGGGGTTGAAGCCACTGGAGCTGGTGGTCCTGTTAAGATGGAATTAAATATATCCTAATCAATAGAATTCATGTAGAGTCTGATTCTTGCCTTCCACAGTGTGTACTTGGACAAGTTACACACTGGAGGTCTAGTGCTTTCATATTCTTTGTTCTGTGCCATGTTGTATAGATCTAGAAGATGTAAGTGAACAGATCTAACTTGGGATCTTTGGTTCAAGGGTTAGCTGGTACAACTAAAAGAACCTCCTTTGATACCAATTGAAAGTTAGGGTTAGATCTGATATACTCCAGAGGGGGGAGGGGGTGAATAGAGTATGTCTGTGTGTTTTTAAAATTTTCTTCTTTAACAGTATACTATCTTTACCTTTAATAACTATATCTAACTATCACAGATTAAAGAAAATCAAAGATCACAGAATATCTATCTAACACAGCCAAAGCAAGAATAGAAAATAAAGAACAACCAGACAACACAAGAAATTTATAGTGGTTCCCTAACCTGGGTACATCCACTCTTCTACCACCCTTAGTAGGAATCCACTACATGTTTTGATCAGGTGATTGTCACAAATGAGCTTTTGATCAGGTGCTCAAAAACCAAATCTCAAGTCTTTTGGAAGGAGACATGCAACCAGAATAATTTTGAAGGGAATTAAAATCCTATATAGAGGTGGGAATGAGAGAGTGATGTAAGTCTTCTTTTTTCAAATCAAAATGAGAAGACTGTGTGTATTCTTATTTGTTGTAAAAGCTCCCCCTGAGATATTGAATAGTTCAAGAGTGGAAGCTTTGTTCAAGGGTGTAGGCCTTTAGCTTTTCAGAGATCCTTTACTGATTAGAATGTTTCTTTCACTTGAGATCCCTGAGAACAAAGAGGGAGAGAAAGAAAGATTCTTGATGGTGATGGTTATTATTTCTTCTTCTCTTCAGAGAAGTCAATTTTTTTGAGAGATCTTTTTCACTGCACTATTGAAGATGTTTTCTTTGCTGTGACTCTAGTTGATGATGAATCTCTGCTATCGTGTATTGTTGTTTTTTTGGCAGGGAGATGTGTGTAGGATGACTGCAACTTGGTCGAATTCAAAAGAAAACTCTATAATAAATGTTCAGCCGAAATCTTGGTAACGAAAAACAGCAAGAATGCTGTCAAATATTCTATTCTATGTCTGTCCCGAGATATAAGCAATTAATTCCATGGAGGATGTTAGCAATCAATGCCGCCAGTAACGGCTCTATTCAGAAAATATAAGTGCATTGATTTGCAAAGGAATTAATAGCCTATAATGGAAATAAAATAATGAGATAGAAAGAGAAAGAATAAATAACAAAATATCTTACAGTTTTCGTCGACCTAAGATCAGCTTTCGTTGGCTGCTAATCAGCTTCGTCGACCTGAGATTTCGTTGACCTCTGATCAGCCTTCGTTGAACTGAGATCTGCTTTCATCAACCTGAGCTCTATGAATCAACTACTGTGCATAAACTGACTAATTCTGCGCTCTATGTTCGTCGACCTGAGACTGTGAAGTTAGTCGAACAAAAAACATGGTCCATCTATCGGCGTTGAGTGTTCTTTGTCTCTTAGTCAGCCTTGGCTTTGAGTGAATTATGGCGCTGAGTGTTTTAGAGTTAGTCGATCTTAGAACGGAGTTCTTCGAGCTCAGCTCAGCGATTTTAGCTCTGAGTTAGTCGAGCTGAGCACGACTATCGTTGACCTGAGATCGACGAAGGTAGATCTCTTTCTCTAAATCTTGATTTCTCTAAGTCTTGAGTGTTTGGTAGTGTTCTAGGTTGGTCCTTTGATCTATTGACTCTAGGAACATGGCCTAGACTTAAGAAATACATAAAATTTGACCCTTCTATACAACATGGGTCACAACCTAAGAAGACAACCTAACCCAAATCACCCAGGGGTTCCAACAGCCGCGAGACGTGCCTTCTCGGCAGGCTGTGGGCGAGAGCCCTTTTAGTGAGCTCATCATCTCGACTCTGGTTTCGGAGGGGTTCTGGTATCCTGACATGTCCTACTACTCAGGGATGGATGACCCTGTACAGCTTTTGCAGTGGTTCAAAGATGTTATTTCGATTAGGTAGATGACAGACGCCTTCAAGTGTCGGCTATTCGCCATCACGTTAAAGGAGAAGGCCCGAGACTGGTTCCACCAGTTGCCGACAAGCTTGATATACATCTATCAGGATCTGTGTCGAGGTTTTCTGTTGAGATTCTTGACATCGAAGAAGCGGATGAAGGAGGCGGAGTGCCTTTTTGCGATGAAGAAGAAGCAAGATGAGACGTTGGGTCATTATGTTGACCGGTTTCAGGAAGAGATCCTTTTGGTCTAGGAGGTCCCAGGGTGTGCGTTAATGCTCGCTTTCACCCTTGGGGTGAGTGAAGGATGGTAAAAGCTTTACCACCCGAGGATAATAAAGGGGGGGGGGGTGAATAAAGTATTTTAAAACTCAAGAGAGGGGGGGGGGGGTGAATAGAGTATTTTAAAAACATAATTGGTTTTTAAAATGGAATTAAAATAGTGATATATATATCTTAAGAGAGTGCATGGATGAAAAATCTAACAAACACAACACACATCAATAAGAGAACAGCAAACAACTAGACGACACAAGAGATTTATAGTGGTTCTCCTAAACTTGGGTACATCCACTCTTATACCACCCTGGTAGGAATCCACTACAGGTTTTTATCAGGTGCCCTGTTACCAATAGGTTTTTGCTCAGGTGCCCTGTCACCACAAGATCTATTTAAAGGAAGATCTCACAACCCTTTAGGCTTTTGATCAGGTGCCCAAAAACCAAGCTAAGTCCTTTGATAAGGAGACTTAAGAACAAAGTGGTTAACTTTTGAAGTAAGTTAAAACCCTGTGTACAGTGGGGTGAAAGATATGATATTGTCTTCTCTTTCTGAAACAGCTGAGAAGACTTTAGTGGATTTCTTGATGTTGATAAAGCTCCCCCTGAGTTGATTAATGTTCAGGAATTACTGGAAGCTTTGCATGGGGTAGGTCTTCTTGATGATATCCAAAAGCTTTTAGACGGATTTAGTTTTGATGTCTCTTGAAAGCTTGGAGAAGAGTAGATGATGAAGACTGAATGAGTATGCAGACTGAATAAATTTTCTCTATCTGCCTGTAACTCTTTTTAAAATCCACAACTTCTTGTGTTCAATCTTCTTGAAAAACTCTTTTATATTTTCTTCAGAAATTCTATCTATGAATTTGAATTCCACTCCTTGATTAACTGTTGAAATCTTGGAACTTGGACAAACGGCTAGATGGCAATAAATTTATTCCTTAACTATCCCAGTTATTAAGCCGAATATTTACTTTGTGAAATCCAGTAATTAATGATGCCAATGAACAACTATATTCATAAGAGTATATGCATTTAATTACTCAGAGCAATATAGGCAATAATATATAACATAAGCCTTGGTCAATCAAGAGATTAACTGCAGAGAATAGAGAAAATGAATCTGACAAAAAACGTCGACCTCAGGACAGATTTCGTTGACCTGAACTCAAAGTTCGTTGAGCTAAGAAATCATCTTCGTCGACCTGAGCTCAGAGAAAAAAATTCTGGAAGGAAACTACCAAAGCTGAGCTCCAAGTTCGTCTAGCTGAGTTAGAATATCCTCGACCAGAGAAATAGAGAGAGAATGGAGTTCATCGACCTGAGCTCAAATATCGTGAGCTCAACTCAGAGAAGGAACTCTGAGTTTGTCGATTTGCGATCGACGATCGTCGTGCTGAGTTCGAAGAACTTTGAACTGATTTTCTGAACTCTCTAGAACTATAATTCTTCTAAGTCTGGATCTCTGAAGTCTTCTCAAGGCTAGATCATAAGATGTCTAACCTAGTCAAACTGTTCTAACCTTAGAACTAACAAATTAACCCTAGGCTATATATGATGGGTCAAAACCTAATAGTGAACCTTAGCCGAAATCCAAACTAGGGATCCAACAATCTCCCCTATTTGGGTGAGGTCACTAAATAAAATAGAAAAACATAAAAACACAAGGTAATATAAATATCTGACAGAATTTTAAACTATTCAGCAGATATGATATAGCTAAGTGCAATACAAATATATATCTCAGAGAAATAAAAGTTCAAGGATTATCATAGGGAGGAGCAGAAGATGATTTAGGAAATATAATTTTTCTGTGAGGATCTTCTGCTTCCTTCTTAAACATCTTTATGTCTTTCACTCCAAGGACTGTAATAGATGAGGCTCTGGGAACAATAACTTCTGGATGTGCCTGCATATATGCATTTGGATCAAATAAATGTTTGTCTACCTGAAATTTTTCAAATTCTTTCTGCCTATAGATTGACATTGTTGTGAATTTTGATGTATCTGATCCTTCTGCTATGGCCTTGTTCATTTGAGATAAGACAATCAGTTCTTGAAATCTGACCATCCTGAAGTTTGGATCTAATTCAAGTTCATAAACTTGAGAGGGAGGTCTCTCTAGATAAGTTTTAGAAGCATCCTGAACAGACTCTTGAGGTTTTCTGAAAATAATTGAATGTTGTTGAAAATCTGTTGGAGGCAGAGGCAGTTGAGATTTGCTTTGACAATAAGCCTTGGGAGGACTGCATTAACTGTATCTTCCAGATTATATTTAGGACTTGTAAGAGGATGGTCTTTGAGGTTGAGAACTGCTAGAAGCTGGCTTCTAAAACTTTGCAACACTTCCTGCAAATTGAGAGATATTTCTTGTAGCACCTGCAGCATGAGGAGGAGGAGGAGGAGGATGTACTCTCTAGTTACTTTGAGGAGGAGGAGAGTATCTCCTGCTCTTCCTCCAAGCCTTTTTCTCATTCTTAGAAATCCACATACACTTAGGCATACCTGGGTAAGGGGTAATATTATTCAGGACATAGTAGGGTGTGTCAGCAGTTGGTTTAGTCTTAGGAACAACCTTGGCAGGAACTTTTCTCTTCTTAGATTTCATTTTTTAGGGACAGAGTCATCAGGATCAGAATCTTAATCATCATCAGATGATCCAGGAGGATTGGCATACAAATCATCAATCTCTTTTAGAACTTCTTTGGAGATCTGCTTCTTAGCCTGGGACTGTACTTGAGATTCTGGTTCTGCAAAACTTTCAGTAACACTATGATTTCCTTTTCCTTCTTCTTCTATGTCTGCAAGCATGATATCATCCAAGTTTGGTATACGACTTTCATCCATCTTATAAGTTGGAGGAGAGAAAACCTTGGGTTCAGAAACTGGTTCACAGATATCTTCAACAGATAATATTTCAGTAACCTCTGGAGCAACAAAGCTTGCCCTTATTTGGTCCATAACTGCATGACTTATTGGGGCAGAATAACATACAATGGCCTTGGAAAAATTAACAACAGAACTTGGTAAAGCAAATCTGTAAAATGGATTATAAGAATCAAGTAAAGATTTTAAATCAACTGAGGGATTTATAATAGGATCACCAACAGTGCTTATTTTTTCATCAATATAAAAAGCCATAACAATATCTGAATCCATATCTGTAATATCAACAATATCTGCATGGATGTCTATTTTGAGAGAATCTGCTACTGCTGCTAGAAGAAGAGGAGCTGGAACAACAACTGCTGATGCTACCACTGGAGGAGAAACTGGAGAAACAAGAGCTTCTTCACAAGATATCTCCCCCTGCCTAGTTTCAGAGGGTCCTGAATCTAGGCCCTCGAAGAAGGGACAGAATGGAGTGCAGTGAGAGGAGCAATAGCATTGGCTATTTGTTGCTCTAAAGAGGGAGAAATGAATTTAAGAAGATCCTTAGCAAAGTTAGAGACATTTAGATATGAAGGTTCTGGAGCAGAGGGAGTGAAGGGGTTTTGATGTCCACAATTTGAACATACAGAGAAAGCTGGGGGGAATTCAGGGAATGTGGAGGTAGCGTTAGAGGGAATGTCAGATAGAATTGATGTGGTTGGAGTTATGGTAGTAGGAACTTGAGTGGTAGGAGTAGATGTACTAGGGATGTCCTGGAAGGGAGATTAATCTAGGGATTGATGTGGAGAAGGTGGAGGTGGAGATAAAAGATTGAAGTAGGTTGAGGGGAGGTAGATGGAATGTCATCTAGATGATTTGGAGGTGGATATAGAGGAGGAATGAGATCAATCATAATTTCATCCTCATGGATGATGATAGTTGATGGTGGAGGTGATTGAAGAGGTGAAGTTGGAGGGGTAGAAGTGAAAATAACAAGTGAAGAGGAAGATGGTTGTTGAGAAGGAGGTGATGGAATTCTGCTAGAGGGAAGAACATCTTCTGAAGGTGGAGGAGAGGCTATTACTGCCCATGTATCCTCAGTAGTCCTGGAAGAGAAGGAAGCCATGGATAGCTTAGTGATGGTCCTCTCTCATCTGCCAAATAAGGCACAAGTAAACTTCTTTGAGGCATTAATGAATATGGTCTGAGAGACCAGTGATTCAGGTGCCTTAGCTTGGAGGAAGATGCCTAGAATCCTCCCAAAACATACTTCCTTCTTAGTATTCTTCTTTTTGATCAAATCAAACAATAACTTACCCCCAATTAACTGCTTTCTTATTTACCACGACACACATCACTAAAAACTGTTGCCTGGTAATGTAATCATGGGCTGTATATTTGCCCAGCAGTACTTTACCCACAACATCAGCAAGAAATTTGTATTTAGCATATAAATTCTTTTTAAGAAGTTTGTTAGGGTTTCCATCAGAATGACCCATTTTAATCAACATATTATCATAATCAGAGCTGTCTATCTCAATATCTTCGTATCCATTAACCAAACCAAATTTTTTTGTTAAAATTTCAAGGGTTAGAGAAACCTGATTTACCGCAATGGTGCCAATCATCGTATCTGCATCTGGAGTAGTCGAAGTATAAACCCATTCTCTTTTCTCTATTGCTGCTAAGTTGATTTTGGTGGTCATGAAAGTTTTCAGATGTTAATCCCCAAATAACTATAGAATATCCATGAAGATTTGATCGGAGTGACAAAAGGAATCAAAATCTATATCGAACCCCGTGTCAAACTTCATGCCAGAAAGAGATATCGCCAGAATTGCAATTGGTTTCCCTACAAAAAGAAAGAGATATCAAGTGAAAAAGAACAGAAAGCGCCATTGATACCAATTGAAGGATGGTAAAAGCTTTACCACTTGAGGGGATAGATCTATTTAACTCTAGAGGGGGGTAGGGGGTGAATATAGTTTTTTAAAAACTTAATTGGTTTTTATAGCGGAATTAAAATATTGATATATATATATATATCTTAAGAGAGTGCAGGAATGAAAAATCTAACTAACACATCACACAACACAAAAATAAGAGAACAACAATCAACCAGACGACACAAGAGATTTATAGTGGTTCCCCTAAACTTGGGTACATCCACTCTTCTACCACCTTGGTAGGAATTAACTAAAGGTTTTTGATCAGGTGCCCTGTCACCAATAGGTTTTTGATCAGGTGTCCTGTCACCGCAAGATCTATTTGAAGGGAGATCTCACAACCCTTTAGGATTTTGATTAGGTGCCCAAAAACCAAGCTAAGTCTATTGATAAGGAGACTTAAGAAGCAAGTGGTTAAATTTTGAAGGGAGTTAAAACCCTGTGTACAGTGGGGTGAAAGATGTGATATTGTCTTCTCTTTCTCAAACAACTGAGAAGACTTTAGTGGATTGCTTGATGTTGACAAAGCTCCCCCTGAGATGATTAATGTTCAGGAATTGCTGGAAATAATGCAAGGTGTAGGTCTTCTTGATGATCTCCAGAAGCTTTTAGACTGATTGAGTTTTGATGTCTCTTGAAAACTTGGAGAAGATTTGCAGATGATGAAGACTGAATGAGTATGCAGACAAAATAAATTTTCTCTGTTTGCCTGTAACTTTTTTAAAATTCTACAACTTCTTGTGTTCAATCTTCTTGAAAAACTCTTTTATATTTCCTTCAGAAATTCTATCTCTTAATTTGAATTCCACTCCTTGATTAACTGCTGAAATCTTAGAACTTGGACAATCGGCTAGAAAGGCAATAAATTGATTCCTTAACTATCCCAATTATTAAGTCGAATATTGACTCTGATAAATCTAGTAATTAATGCTGCCAATGAACGACTATATTCATAAGAGTATATGCATTTAATTACTCAGAGCAATATAGGCAATAATATATAATATAAGCCTTGGTCAATCCAGAGATTAACTGCAGAGAATTGAGAAAATCAATCTGACAGAAAACGTCGACCTCAGGACAGATTTCGTCGACTTGAACTCAAAGTTCGTCGAGCTAAGAAATTGTCTTCGTCGACCTGAGCTCAGAGAAAAAAAGTCTGGAAGGAAACTGCCAATGCTGAGCTCCAATTTTGTTTAGCTGAGGTTGAATATCCTCGATTAGAGAAACTGAGAGAGAAGGGAGTTCGTCGACCTGAGCTCAAATATCGCCGAGCTTAACTCAGAGAAGGAACTCTGTGTTCGTCGATCGATGATCGTCGAGCTGAGATCGAAGAACTTTGAACTGATTTTCTGAACTCTCTAGAACTACAATTCTTTTAAGTATGGATCTCTGAAGTCTTCTCAAGGCTGGATCATAAGATGTCTAACCTAGTAAGACTATCCTAAAGAACTAACCAATTTACCTTAGGCTATACATTATGGGTCAAAATCTAATAGTGAACCTTAGCCCAAATCCAAACTAGGGATCCAACACTGAGGCCGGGATTCTTTAGCATGGAGCTGAATATTATTCACCCCTCTCTTTTGAGGAGCTCATGGAGAGGGAGACGAAGGAGATAGACTTTGAAAGGGCCAACCCATCTTTTTCTAGGAAGCTTGCCAGGTTGGCAAAGGATGACGTGAAGGAGCCAGGAGCAGGAATAGAGAGAGTAGAGGGAAGAGAGAAGGAGAGAAGAGCCCTGAGGGTAGTAGGGGAAGCAAGTGCAGCATTAAGGCTGGGGGGCCCGGGAGCTAAACAACCGGTTGGGTTGGAGGCCCCAAGAGGGTCGCCCCTTGAGGAAGGGCGGAGGCTTCTAAGGAAGGGACATCTTCCGTGAGCCAAGGAGGTTTTATCAGCCGGCGTGGAGGCAGGGAAAGAGGGTTCACTTCCCGCTGTAATAAGAAGTGATGGAGGTCGGTCGAGGTAGAGGAGGAAGGAGAGGAGTTCGAGGGGGGGGGAGCTGGAAGAAGAGGAGGTCGAGAGGGAAGAGGGGGCAGCGTGGCATTGCCTTTCTGTGACCTCCACCAGGAGGAGGATCACGCGATGGCCACCTGACCAGAGTTCTTAGAGATGAGAGAGGCCAGGGGGCTGGGGAGGCAGGATCCACCGATAAGGATCATGGAGGTTCCGCAGTTAG
Organism: Platanthera zijinensis; assembly: GCA_039513925.1. Taxonomy (NCBI): domain Eukaryota; kingdom Viridiplantae; phylum Streptophyta; class Magnoliopsida; order Asparagales; family Orchidaceae; genus Platanthera; species Platanthera zijinensis. The sequence continues at coordinate 106,692,688 of CM077084.1, read as the reverse complement.
AAGGAGAAGACAGGTGTGAGGACTGGGCTGATGTAAGAACCCGGGGAGGGATCAGGGTGATCTATGGCGGAGTTGGGATTGAGGAAACCCATAAGGGGAGCCTTTAGACCATGTTCCGAAGGGGGTTGCCTCGACCTCCAAGGCTCTCCTCCGGAGGAAAAAATTACTTTCTCACCGATAGACATGCCAGACTTCGAGGACCCATTCTGTGATGCCTTGGTGTTTCAGACTGCGGTAAGGAACTTCACGGTCTCCAGGATCCTGGTCGACAACGGGAGCTCCGTGAACATGATTTTCAAGAAGGCCTTTGACGAGATGAAGGTCGAGGACAAGAGGGTCGTAGCTTCGGACGAACCATTGTTTGGGTTTTCAGGAGAGAGGAAGGAGGTAGGAGGAATTTGGATGCATGGTAAGATGAGGGGGCTTGTCACGGAATTGTAGGTTCATTATAGTGGACGCCCCGAGTAGTTATAACGTCATCTTTGGACGCCGCCTCATCAGTGCCTTTCGCTGTGTCCCCACCTCGTTCCACCAATGCCTCAAGTTCAATAACGAAGGGGTGCAGGTTAGGATCAGGGGGGACTTGTGTAACATCCCATTTCCAACTAGACCCCTGAGAGTGGTTTTGTCTTAACAGAACTCTAGGAAGCCCAAGAATTGAAGTTTGTCGACTAAGATTTTGAGTCAAGGGGTGGTCATGCCCGTGACCGACCCGTCACGCCCGTGACTGACCCGTCACGCCCGTGACCTAGGGCGTGACCCCCTTCGACGATCGTCGACCTCAGGAAGACGATCGTCGAGCTAAGAAATTTAAAGATAGGTCGGACACGCCCGTGATCGATCTGTCACGCCAGTGACCTTTGAATGGCATTGAGTGAGCTAAGCTCACTCAACGCCGTGGTCTGGATGGCGTTGAGTGAGCTTAGCTCACTCAAAGCCATTAGCGGGATGGCATTGAGTGCATTGAGTGCACTCAACACCATAAGTTGAATGGCATTGAGTGCACTGACTGCACTCAATGCCATCTAGTGTCGGCAGGTTGGCGTTGAGTGAGCTTAGCTCACTCAACGCCGTAGACTGGATGGCATTGAGTGAGCTTAGCTCACTCAACGCCGTAATTTGTAAGGCGGGATGGCGTTGAGTGCGTTGAGTGCACTCAAAACCATAAGTTGAACGGCGTTGAGTGCATTGACAACACTCAACGCCATTTAATGCTGTTTGGATGGCGTTGATTGAGAAGAGCTCACTCAACGCCATAATCTTGACGGCGTTGAGTGAGCTAAGCTCACTCAACGCCATAACCTTGACGGCGTTGAGTGAGCTCATCTTACTCAAAGCCATAATCTGGACGGCGTTGAGTGAGCTAAGATCACTCAGCGCAATAACCTGGACGGCATTGAGTGAGCTAAGCTCACTCAAAGCCATAATCTGGACGGCGTTGAGTGAGCTCAGCTCACTCAACTCCATAATCAAGACGACGTTGAGTGAGCTAAGCTCACCCAACACCATAATCTGGACGGCGTTGAGTGAGCTAAGCTCACTCAACGCCATCGTTTAAAGGGGCTCATTCTGGATGGCGTTGAGTGAGCAGAGCTCACTCAATGCCATAATCCAGATGGCGTTGAGTGAGCTAGGCTCACTCAACGCCATAGTCTGGGAGGTCATTATGATGGCGTTGAGTGAGCAGAGCTCACTCAATGCAGTATCTGGGATGGAATTGAGTGAGTAGAGATAACTCAATGTCGTAGCTTGGATGGCGTTGAGTGAGCTGAGCTCACTCAACGCCGTAGCTTGCATGGCGTTGAGTGAGCTGAGCTCACTCAACGCCATTTTACTTAGAATTTTTCTGGCATCTTTTTTTTCGCTTTGTGCTGGTTCAGCTGAACCGGGCCGGTCTAGGAAGTGGGCCAGAATGCATTAGTGGGCCATTTCCTTTTAATAAAAACCCAATTAAGTCTTATTTTAAAGAAGGTTGACCGGTAAAGTAAAGCTGTGCCACGTGGACCATCGGTTATGGCAAAAGGAGCAGTGACGGCCATGGCCGAGAGCTAGGCTTCATGGCCATCAATGGAATTTGATGCCATGGCCTTCCCCCTTCCCTTTCACGGCTGCATTCAACTCCTCTCAGGGAGAGGAGGAGTTTCCAGCCCTCCTCCAGCTGTTACAAGCCATTTTAGCTCCCCTCCACCATGGCCAAAGCTTGCATGTAAGAGGCACTAATGGCTGGACCGTTTCTACTCCCTCCCGAAGACTTGTTCTCCTATAAAAGACTCCCTAGACATAGATAGGAAGGTTTCACCCTTGCTAGATAAAGCTAGAGCTTATTACGTTGCTGTTGAAGAATTCCGGCGACACCACCACCGCGCCAATCGCATCCCGACGATCGACTCGACTCAAAACCTCGAATAAGGTCCTCCTCTACCTCTTCTTTTATGGATAGATCTTAGAAATCATTAGGAGAGATATCGAGCTCAAAGGAGTAAGATTGAGCGAGCTTTTTCATGGTTTTTCAAAAATAAATGGTGGTCGGGTTCGCCGGAAACCGCCTCTCCGGCGGCTGTGCTGCCGCCCGACGGTATCCCTCACCTCCACAGAGGTGGTGGTGGTGGCCGGCCAGGGAGATGGCTGGGTGGCCGGGAAATAGCTTTAGAAAAGCTACAGGAATAGTTGTTTTTTTGGTTCTGTTCGGGTTCGGGTAAAGAACAAGATGAACAGTGTTATTTTATCATATTATATATTGTATAATTAGAAATTAATTCCCTTTAATGTACACTAAGTTTAAACTGAAAATTGTAGCCCGTAGGGGCTGAAACATAAAAAGTGGTCAACTTAGAAAATGTAGCCCTTGAAGTCTAGTTTAATTCAAAGTTGATTTCACTGATTTGGAGTCCTTGTTAGACCACATCACATATTTTGGTGAGGTCTATCCATGGGGTTGTCCTGAGATTGATTTGGATGCCCACATCAATCCAGACATCCAAATGACTTGAAATTTTGGGTATGGGCTATTATTAGCCATACCTAGGTCTTATCCAAAAATCAGAATTTTTGGAGAATATTTTTCTATATTTTTTGTAAAAATTTAATAATTCATGTATAATTTAGTTAGGTATCCTAAACACCTCAAAATCCTCCCAAATTTGGGTGGAAGATCTTAGGGGGAATGTTAGAACTCTGGTAAAAATTCCACCTCATTTGGAAGTGTTTTGATTGAGTTTTAACTCGACCCTAGGTTGGCCCTTATAGGGTTAATTAGGCCAATTCATTCCTTTTGGGATTTGAGTGGTCAAACAACCTCAACATAGGCTGATATTTTGTCCACTGGCTATTTGGGCATGACACACCCTCAAATGTAATTTGGGGTGGTTTGGGATAGGGTAGCCCTAGAACCCTATGGTAGGTCCCTTAATGGGGATTTTAAGGGTTGTGAAAGTCATGGGGTAATTTTGACCTTGGATTGACTTGAAATTTTGTAAAGAGGACCATAAGGGTACTAAAGTCCTCTGGTCAAAATTCTAGGGTATTTGGAGACTTTTAGCCCACCTAAAACCTTAACCCTAGTTTAGGTCACCAACCTTAATTTGAACTATTATGCTATCAACTGAACTTCAAATAAAGTAAAATTTGGGCAGGATTATTTTCTGGTCTAAATGGCCATGATATAATTTTGTTGGGATTTTTGAGTTAATTTATACAATACTTCATTTACAACTCTAATTGAGCCCTAGATATTTATTTTGATGATTTTGAAATGTCTATGCACTGGAATGTTATTAAATCTTGGATTAGGGCATCTGATAGCATGTTATACCTTTTGTATTTTTCTTGGGAGTTTTATCTGATTATTTTGGGTACTTGCTTCTTTAAGTTACCATTTGAGTTATGTAGTCAAAAATATAATTAATGCCCAATTACTATTTGGAAAATTATGAAATTTGGTCAGTGGGTGTTTCAAACCATGATAGTCACCCTGTAATTTTCTCTAGAATTTTAGATGAATAAAAATAGTACCTCCTTCTCTAATCTAGGAAAATTAGTGTTTTACATTAATATAAATTCAGAGCCCAAATATTAGAGAAAAATAATTGGACTTGGTTTCTGATGGTTTTTGGTCACTATAAAGCTTCTATAATTTTCTTGTGATTTTTGGATATATATTTACAGTACTTGCTTCATAATATAGTAAAAGTGGCCTAAAATGGTAAATTATGAACTGTAGGCCTAAACACCTCTGAAATTTCTCAAAATTTGTAATTACTGCTTAAATGACTCATTAGATTTTTACTGATTTTATGGTGATTTATTGTTGGCTCATTAGTGCACTTCATGTTCATAATAGGGCATTGGGAGGCTTAGAATAAATAAATTAAATGCCCGATAAATAGAAAAAATTTGGAAATCTTGGACATAGTTATATTAGGTCATGGTGGACTCCCAGTACTGATTTTAGGGAATTTGGATGAGAAAATTGGAGTACCCCCTAACGGGAGCACCATGTAGCTTAGTGTGGTCTGCATATAGTGATAGGACCGGAGTAGGCTAGCTCGGAGGTTAAAGTCACCTAGGAGTAGAACTACTTTTTATAAAGAGGGTCTTGGTTCAAGGGTAGAAATCAATTACAATAAGTGCCTTGGAAAGGGAGCTTTGGGATTCACCCCATCATAGCTCCTAGTACCGCTGCGAGCCCTTCACCGGGTAAACCTCGGGAAGTTCAAGGTTAACCTTAAATCTTAGGAATAAAATGATCAAGAGTAACCCTAATAATAGTTTTACCTCACACCTACACTTGTACACTTAGGAATAAGAATTGGCATGGAATGGGTAGAGTAGGCCCGTGGTCTAAGGGCCTACTAGTAATGTCAATGGTCTGGTTTATGATTGGGAAGTCCGGGGAGCGGGATGCTCGGCGACTTGGAATATACTTGGTACCCGAGAGAGCTGGAAGCTCGGTAACATGAAAACTTGTACAAATACAACTGTCATGATTGCATGTGCATAAAAGTGGTGGGTCATAGGTACTGGACGCTCGATCACACCGACGTCAGTACATTGACTCGGCGGTGTGGGACACTTAGCCAAAGAAAGCCTGGTGGATATAGCCATCACTAATACGCAGATACTCTAGGTTGTGTTCTTCTAGGGGCGTATGGAAGGGCTAGGCCTTGTAGTGTGGTTACCCGCCTAGGAGTGGGGCGCCCAACCCACTGTCTCCGTTTGCCACTACGGAGGTTCCTCGGGGTGAAGCTAGCTGCCCGAACAGGGGGAACTAAAGGTCTATGCACATGGAGTCATGTGGGTGTGTTTCACTTGCTTGTGCATTCCCTAGTATATTTGTGTGTCATAGCATAAACATTCCCACCTATCGTATAAGATGGTATGGGGCGTTTTAAAGGATAGGCCCTGCAAAACGACCCCTTGGTCTATAGGGGTAATCCCTATAAATCAATGGTTATATTTCTTGTGCTTTTACTTACTTGCTACTCCTTACCGTTTACCTTTGATAAGTTTATAAATTAGAGTTAAATTCTATATATGTATGTTGCTGTTTGATAACCGACACCCCAAAGTATAAGTGGTATGGGACAATTTATACTATGGGAGCCCTACAAAAGATCCCATGGCTTATGCGCTTCCGCACATAAGTTAAGGTTACCTTTCCTACTTTCTGCATCTATCATATTTACTATGGAATTGCTAGCATAGGCTCGCTGTCACCTGCATTTGGCTTATTCTCCACCTTCATATCCTTCCCTTTCTTCCTCTCCGCTCGGTACCTAGGAGCCATGGGGGAAGGGGTAGGGGATCATAGGGCTTAGTCTTTTAGACGAACGGTTTTCGAACCAAAACATTTTAGGTGTACCATATGGAAGGGTCACGGGTTTTGCAGTTTCTGACAGAGTTGACCCCGCGACCGTGTTACCATTGTCACCAGCCTGGACATACACGGGTCAAATGCCCCTTTATGGGTGGGATCCCACCAGCTCAGCAGCTAGGAGGCCGTAGACGTAGATGCAGACGTGGTTTGAGAGGCGGCGACTGTAGGCCGAAAAGGAAGAAGCACACAGAGATGCAGCACCAGCAGAGTACAGAGTCGGTGGAGATGGGCCAGTCTAGCTTGGGTGCTCTCGGTTCAGTGACAGTTACGATAACGCTTAGTTTTAGTTTTGCTTCCGCGAGAGACTTATAGTGAGGATTACATGTACTGGGCATAAGCCCTCCTTTTGTACTCTGATTATTATTATTGTGGACTCTCCCTTTGTGGAGATTTATTTATATACATGTGGTTATGGTGGACTAGTTTTATATTTATTTATGCTACTATTCTGCGATCGATTTGGCCGGCAGGATCGGCGTTTTGTAGTGACGACCTTCCCGGGCATGATGGTGTCACCGCAAAGTAGTGGTTCTGGGACTAAGACCCCGGTGTCGAAAAGAAAAAAAAAGGGGGTCTTACAAGTGGTATCAGAGGAAACCTCGATCGGAAAAGTAGCAGTCCACTAACCCTGGGTCACCCCCGCTCGAGTTTAGTTTGGGGACACACAAAGCAGCGGAAGCAGTGGTGTGCCCATAAGGGAAATAACATGTGAAAGTCCACTTCATCATTAATTGAAATTCCTCTTTGTAGCCTGCGGCAAACCCTGCCCCTAGCTGGGAACACCTCCGGCTGCTAAGATCTCATCTTATAACCCTCTCACCAATGAGTTAGACTCAACCAACTAGGACTCGTGACTAACCATGACAATTTATAGTATGCCCTAGTTCAAAATAGACCTTGGGTATGAATTTGGTTAAGGTAAGGACACACCCAAAGAGAATAAAGGAGGAGTTTAGCACGAGAATGACTACCTAAGACGTAAACTCAGGTGTCTCTACTATCCCAATCAAGGATTATTCAAAGCGGTAGACTACTTTAAGGAGAATTGAGACCAATAATACATTAGCAGAATGGTAAAAGACAAGTAGTCTTAACCCTCAATACCAGTAATAAAATTACCTAGAGGCAACCACTGAGACAAACACTGAGGGTCAGATAGGAATTCAAGTTCGGAAGATACCCATTTGGGATTGTGAACATTTTGACCCGGATAAGGTTGTCGTAAATGTGACTCGGAGGGTTTAAAGTATGGAGTATATTAACGAGTTTCAGGGTGGAACCCCATGTCGAAGATTGATGCCCTAGGGATTGTGCACCCAGATAGGACAGATGTAACAGGGTAATATCAAAGATACTTAGCCCAAGATAGGTAGGGGCTTATCTTTTATTTATTGGGGTCTAAACTTTTTTTTATTGGGCAAATTAGTATTGGCTTGGGTTCCCTTGGACCTAGTTTAGGGAAAGTGGCGTAGCGTAATAAACATAGTGAGATTGAAGTCGATATAATTCGACGTTATTCGGGCGAACATAAGATTTTGTAAAAAAAACATGTTTGGAATGATGACCCGTAGCGTTACCAAGACAATGACATGGTAATTAGACGGAGTAATTACGAGAATTAACTATTATCACGTGGAGATAGATGACGGGTAACAAGATTTGGGATATCTGAGAAGGTAAAGATTTAATCGCTATGTTGTATCATTAAAAGGATGATATATCTCAGAACATGTACCCCCGGAGTGCAAATTTGAGGACATCGCGTTGAATTTTATTCATGGACTTACCCGATCACGGATGGGAAACGACTCGATTTGGGTCATCGTCGATCGGTTGACGAAGGTGGCCAGATTCATTCCGATCAAGAAGGATGACTCTGTCGGGGTACTAGTGCGGAGATTTGTGGAGCAGTTTGTTTGATACCATGGGGTGCCCAAGACGATCGTGTCGAATCGGGATGGTCGGTTAACTTCCAGGGAGTGGAGATCCGTGCAGGATTACTTAGGCACGCGATTTACCTTCATCACCGCATTCCATCCCTAGACGGATGGGCAGACGGAACACACCAATCGGACGCTGGAAGATCTTCTGAGGCTATGCATTTTTTACCACGGGGAACCATGGGAGAAGCTCCTAGCCCTTGTCAAGTTCTCCTATAACAACAGCTACCAGTCCAGCATCAGGATGGCGCCTTACGAAGCCTGGTATGGAAGGATATGCAGGACCCCGCTTTCTTGGATGCAGGACAAGGATCCGAAGGCGTTCGGATCGGATTTTGTCAAAGACACCGAAGCTTATGTGAGACTGATCAGAGACAGGATGTTAGAAGCGCAGAGCAGACAGGCTAAGTAATATGATGCCCGACATCGTCAGGTAGAGTTTCAGGTGGGGGACCGAGTGTTTTTGAAGATCCGTCCGATGCATGGAGTTTCACGGGTGCCTGGTCGGAGGAAGAGCTCAGCCCTTGGTATATGGGCCCTTACAGGATCCTGGAACGGATCGGGGCCCTAGCTTACAGGCTGGAGTTGCCACTAGATCTGGCAGCTCTGTACGACGTATTCCATGAAGTTTCTTCGCTTAGGAGGACTCTACTGCGCCCGGAGCAGAAGATTTTAACCATAGATGGACCGGTAGCTTCCGACCGGTCAGTTCACTTGGAGCCGATCAGGATCGATGGCACGGCAGTGCGGGTCTTACGACGGAAGAAGGTTCCGTTAGTCAAGGTTCTGTGGAACAAGCATGGGCAGTATGAGTATACATGGGAGCCACAGGACTTGATGCGGAAAAAATACCCAGAACTTTTCGGTGAGTTACACCTCACAACCCCTCTGGACAATCAACTTGCGTTCTTGTTTTAAACCAATAGGACTGAAATTTCAAGAATAGGGGATAATCTTTTGTTTATTGGGGTCTATACCTTGTCAATTGGACGAATTTGTCTTAGAATCAAAACTGCACACAGCAAACCTAACGTAGAGATGTAAATCTTTCAACTCTCATGGGATGTTACAAGCCTTTCTCCCGATAGGAGTCCCGTAGGCTTAACCTTGATTTCGGGGACGAAATCTTTGTTTTGTTTATTAGGATTTGTAACATCCCATTTCCAACTAGACCCCTGAGAGTGGTTTTGTCTTAACAGAACCCTAGGAAGCCCAAGAATTCAAGTTTGTCGACCAAGATTTTGAGTCAAGGGGTGGTCACTCCCGTGACCGACCCGTCACGCTCGTGACCTACGGCGTGACCCCCTTCGATGATCATCGACCTCAGGAAGACGATCATCGAGCTAAGAAATTTCAACATAGGTCGGACAAGCCCGTGACCGATCCGTCACGCCCGTGACCTTTGAATGGCATTGAGTGAGCTAAGCTCACTCAACACCGTGGTTTGGATGGCGTTGAGTGAGCTTAGCTCACTCAAAGCCATAAGCGAGATGGCGTTGAGTGCATTGAGTGCACTCAACGCCATAAGTTGAATGGCGTTGAGTGCACTGACTGCACTCAATGCCATCTAGTGTCGGCAGGTTTGCGTTGAGTGAGCTGAGCTCACTCAACGCCGTAGATTGGATGGCGTTGAGTGAGCTTAGCTCACTCAACGCCGTAATCTATCAGGCGGGATGGCATTGAGTGCGTTGAGTGCCCTCAACACCATAAGTTGAACGGTGTTGAGTGCACTGATCGCACTCAACGCCATTTGGTGCTGTCTGGATGGCGTTGAGTGAGTAGAGCTCACTCAACGCCATAATCTGGATGGCGTTGAGTGAGCTCAGCTCACTCAATGCCATAACCTGGACGGCGTTGAGTGAGCTAAGGTCACTCAAAGCCATAATCTGGACGGCGTTGAGTGAGCTAAGCTCACTCAACGCCATAATTTGGACGGCGTTGAGTGAGCTAAGCTCACTCAATGCCATAATCTGGACGGCGTTGAGTGAGCTAAGCTCACTCAACGCCATCGTTTAAAGGGGCTCATTCTGGATGGCTTTGAGGGAGAAGAGCTCACTCAATGCCGTAGCTTGGATGGCATTGAGTGAGCTGAGCTCACTCAACGCCGTAGCTTGCATGGCGTTGAGTGAGCTGAGCTCACTCAATGCCATTTTACTTAGAATTTTTTGGCATCTTTTTTTGGCTGTGTGCTTGTTCAACTGAACCGGGCCAGTCTATGAAGTGGGCAAGAATGCATTAGTGGGCCATTTCCTTTCAATAAAAACCCAATTAAGTCTTATTTTAAAGAAGGTTGACCGGCCAAGTAAAGATGTACCACGTGGACCGTCAGTTTTGGAAAAAGGACCAATGACGTCCATGGCCGAGAGCTAGGCTTCATGGCCATCAATGGAATTTGATGCCATTGCCTTCCCCCTTCCCTTTCACGGCTGGATTCAACTCCTCTCAGGGAGAGGAAGAGTTTCCAGCCCTCCTCTAGCTGTTACAAGCCGTTTCAGCTCCCCTCCACCATGGCCGAAGCTTGCATGTAAGAGGCACAAATGGCTGGACCGTTTCTACTCCCTCCCGCAGCCTTGTTCTCCTATAAAAGACTCCATAGACTTAGATAGGAAGGTTTCACCCTTTCCAGATAAAGCTAGAGCTCATTACCTTGTTGATGAAAAATTTCGGCGACGCCACCACCGCGCCAATCGCATCCCGACGATCGGCTCGACTCCAAACCTCGAATAAGGTCCTCCTCTACCTTTTCTTCTATGGATAGATCTTAGAAATCATTAGGGGAGATATCGAGCTCAAAGGAGCAAGATTGAGCGAGCTTTTCAATGGTTTTTCAAAAATAAATGGTGGTCGTGTTCGCCAGAAACAGCCTCTCCGGCGGCCGTGCTGCCGCCCGACGGTAGCCCTCACCTCCACAGAGGTGGTGGTGGTGGTGGCCGACCAGGGAGATGGCTGGGTGGCCAGGAAATAGCTTTAGAAAAGCTACATGAATAGTTTTTTTTCTGGTTCTGTTCGGGTTCGGGTAAAAAAGAAGATGAACGGTGTTATTTTATCATATTATATATTGTATAATTAGAAATTAATTCCCTTTACTGTACACTAAGTTTAAACTAAAATTTGTAGCCCGTAGGGGCTGAAACTGTTGGAACACCCTATTACTAATTTGGGCAAGGATCACTATATTTTTAGGAAAATTGGTTTGACCTAGATGTATAGTTGAAAATGTCAAAAAAGAATGAGTCCAGGGCTTAGAAATTAGGTTTGAAGCTGCCCCCAGGACCATTCAAAGATCAAGACTTAGAGCTGAGACAAAGACAATTTTCTACGAACTCAGTTCGATGAAACGTCAAACTCCATTCGACGCTCTCTGAGCTCAACTCTGCTGAGTCGTCGAACTCCGGTCGACGATCTTCGAGCTCAGATCGACGATCTTCTTTTAGCTACTTTCCCAGTCGCTGAGCTCAGTTCGACGATCGTAGAGCTCAGTTCGACGTTTTCTGTCTGCTGTGTTAATCCAATCTCTGAGCTCAGTTCAACGATCGTAGAGCTCAGATCGACGATTTCTGTGAGAGATCGACGCCTTCAGAATTCAAATTCAAGGACAGGTATGGATTATAATAAGAATTAATTCCTGCATTGATTGCAAAGGATTTTCTAGCCGTTTAAATCAATCTGATGCAAGTTTCAAGGAAAGACTAAATGGAATATTGCTTAGGACTTTCCCCAAATACAGTTGTCTATTATGGAAGTAATTTATGACTAATTAAACGGCCGTCTAAGATAATATCTGATATACACCTTCAGTTTTCATTCGGATAGCACAGATACACAAGATACAGTGATCAACACAGACAATACAAAGAGATACAGAAGAATTAGATTACATTACAGAAGATTGAACAACACAATTTCTCTGATCAAGATTTCAACTTCTGTTATTTACAAATCTACTAAATCTTCAAGTGTTCAAAGGCTTCAACATCAAGGACTCCAGACACCAAATATTTCAGCTTCTGCTGGAATCATCTTCTACTGGAGATCTAAAGCTTCTGAAGGCCTATCACCCTAGCAAAGCTCTCACTCCTAAACCATTCTACATCTACGGGGGAGCTTTGACAACATCAACAATCCACTCGTCTTCTCTCAGTGATTTGAGACAGAGAAGACATCATCATCTCTTTCTTTTTCTTTTCCTGCTGTAAAAGGGTTATCAAAACTCCCTTTAAAAGTTCTGAATCTGGTTCTGAGAGCCTTGTCAAAACTCAGTGGTGGCAAGACACCTTATCAAAAAATCTAGATCTGGTTTTTGAGCACCTTATCAAAAGCTCATTGGTGCCCAGGACACCTGATCAACTCATCCTGCAGTGGATTCCTACCAAGGGTGGTAGAAGAGTGGATTTACCCAAGCTTTTGGGGAACCACTATAGATCCTTGTGTCTTCTGCTTGCTGTGTGTTTGTTATTGCTGTGTGCTGTGTGATTCTTATTTCTTGCTTTAACTTTATTTTTCTACAAGCACCTTACACATATAATTAAATTAAATCTTCCACTGCCTTACATTTTTTAATTGTAAACATTATTTTAAAATACTTTATTCACCCCCCTCTAGAGTCAAGGTAGATCTTTCTCTCACTTTCAATTGGTATCAGAGGCAGGTTGGTTCTTACAGGCTAACACCTGAACCAAAAGATCTATGAAAAGATCAATCATATATAGAGGGGTATTATTTTCTGTATTGTATTTATTTTCCAAAAACCATGGCACAAAACAAAGACTATGCTAGCACCAGACCTCCAGTGTGCAATCTTTCCAAGTTTGCACTTTGGAAGGCAAGGATTAGATTATACATGAATTCTATTGATGAGGATATTTTCAATTCTATTTTGACAGTGCGTCCAAGACCTCCAGAGACCACAAGCACAAGTGTTGTTCCACCTCCCTCAGGAACAGATGCTGAAATAAAGAAGTGGAAAACTGCAAATGCAAAGGCCATGAATATCCTTGCTCAGACTATGTCTGATGAGATATTCCAGAAGGTTGTTGAATGCTGCTCAGCTAAAGACATATGGGATAAGCTTTCAGAAATTGTATTAGGATCTGTTGATGAAAGAAAGGACAGGAGATCCCATCTCATATCCCAATATGAGAACTTCGAGAAAGGTGAAGCTGAATCAATTGCAGACATGTACACCAGGCTCAATCTGATAGTCAGTGAGTTAAATTCATTGGATAAGGAAATCACACTCACTGAACTCAATGATAAGATTCTAATGTGCTTCCCCAAAACTATGGATTCAAGGATCTGACCAATTAAAGATGCTAGAAGCCTAAGTGAAATTACCACAGAGGCTCTTCTAGGCAAGCTCAAATCTTATGATCTGCTCATCAAGAATAGGGAAGAAGAACAAAAGGCTACTTCTCCAGTCATCATAAAGGAGAAGACCATAGCCTTCAAAGCTACAGAAGAAAAGCCTGAAGACAAAGTTACAGGAAATGATGAGCTCCTAAGTCTACTTGCCAAAAGATTCTATAAGATGGCCAGGAAGGACTTCAGAAAGAAGTCATTCAAAGGGCATGAGAAGCCTAGATATGACAAGTCCAACATCAAAGAAATCATTTGCTTTGGATGCAAGAAATCAGGCCACATTGTGCCTGACTTTCCAGAGAATAAAAATAAGGACAAAAAGGACAGAAATGAGAGAAGAAGAGACAAGGACTCCAGAAAGAACAACAGCAACAGATCCTCATCCAACAAAAATAAATATACAAGGAAGGGATTTATAGCAGAAAGCTGGAGTGACACTGAAGAAGAATCAGAAACCTCATCCAGCTCAAGTAATGATGAGGATGATGCTGAGGAAAAAGAATTCTGCATGATGGCAATCAATGCCTCCCAGCAAAACTCTGATGCAGAACAAGAGTCTGATTCTGAAGTTGAAATTGGATCTGAAGAGGATGAGGTGAAGACCTATCCAGAGATGGCCTAACAATGGTATCTGGATAGTGGGTGCTCAAATCACATGACAGGGAACAAGGAGAACCTATCATCATTCATAACCAAACTTGGACCCAAAGTAATTTTTGGTGATTCAAATTTTGATCAAACCAAAGGATATGGTGCTGTTCAGATATGTTCAGTCACTTTAAAGAAGGTTGCATATGTGGAAGGACTGAAGAACAACCTGATCAGCATCAGTCAACTATGTGATGAAGGATATAAGGTAAAAGGAAAGGAGAATTCTGCTTCTACCATAGAACCATTGCAGGTACACTCTCTTTCAGAAAGTATGGACAGATTACAGGTTAAAGAAAAGGATTCATCTTTTCCACCTATCCAGCAAAAGGATGAGAGCAGTGATGATGAAGTGGATGTGCAACATCTAAAAGACCCAGTTGTTCCACAAGAGGAAACAACAACAATAGTTGGTGAACAATCAACACCCACTATTGATCTAGAAATAACAAGAGATCATCCAATCTCTCAAGTAATTGGAGACATCTCAGCTGGTGTGCAAACAAGAAATCAGGTCAACCAGAACCTGATGCACACTTGCTTTCTATCTCATGTTGAGCCTCAATCCATTCAAGATGCAGAACAAGATCCCTACTAGATCATTGCTATGCAAGAGGAACTACATCAATTTGAGAGGAATAAAGTTTGGGAACTAGTGGCAAGGCCTAAGGATCACTCCATTGTTGGAACAAAATGGGTGTTCAGGAACAAGTTGGATGATCAGGGAGTCATTGTAAGGAACAAGGCAAGGCTAGTTGCTCAAGGCTACTCTCAAGAAGAAGGAACGGACTATGACTAGACCTTTGCACTAGTTGCAAGGTTAGAGGCCATCAGAATATTCCTAGCTTATGCTGCTCACAAGGGATTCAAGGTCTACTAAATGGATGTGAAGAGTGATTTTCTCAATGGAGACATCAAAGAGGAAGTCTATGTTAGACAACCTCCAGATTTTATCTCTTCAACTTATCCTGATCATGTTTTCAAATTGCATAAAGCACTGTATGGACTCAAACAAGCTCCCAGAGCATGGTATGAGACCCAATCATGCTTTCTTCTGGAAAATGATTTTATTAGGGGTAGAGTAGACCAAACTCTTTTTATTAGAACCCATAAGTCTCATACCCTACTAGTACAAATATATGTAGATGATATTATCTTTGGTTCTACTGATTCAAATTTGTGAAAAAAATTTTCCAATCTGATGCACTCTAAATTTGAAATGAGTAGCATGGGTGAGCTTTCCTTCTTTCTAGGATTGCAAGTCAAACAACATGCTGAAGGCATATTTATTTCTCAAACCAAGTTTGCAAAGGAACTGGTTAAGAAATTTTGTATGTCTGAAGCATCTTATATGAAAACACCTATGCCTCTTAATGATGTATTAGATGTTGATGAACATGGAAAACATGTTGATCAGACAACATATAGAGCAATGATTGGCTATCTATTGTACCTTACAGCTAGTAGACCTGATATAATGTTTGTTACATGCATATGTGCTTGGTTCCAAGTAAGCCCTAGAGAGTCACACTTAACTTTAGTAAAGAGGATTCTTAGGTTTGTAAAAAGTTGTCCAAATCTAGGACTCTGGTATCCAAAAGACTCAGGATTTGAATTAACTGGATTTTCAGATGTTGATTATGCTGGATGCAGAGTAGATAGGAAAAGCACCAGTGGAACCTGTCAGTTCCTTGGTGATAGACTTGTCTCTTGGTTCTGTAAGAAATAGACATCTGTGTCTACTTCAACTGCTGAAGCTGAATACATGGCAGCAGGTAGTTGTTGCTCACAAATTCTGTGGATTCAAAACCAGCTTCTAGACTATGGCTACAACTTAGAAGGGTCAAAAATCTTTTGTGATAACACTAGTGCTATCTCCATAGCAAAAAATCCAGTCCTCCATAGTAGGACAAAACATATAGAGATTAGGCATCACTTTCTAAGAGATAATGTTCAAAAGAATAAAATTGAACTACAATATATCCCAACTGATTTGCAAAGGGGAGATATTTTCACCAAGCCTTTGGATGAGAAGAAACATACCTTCTTCCTCAATCAGTTAGGAATGCTAGATGGAGGCTATCTAAAATAAATTCCAAGATTTTGAAAATCTAAAAACAGACCAAGACTAGGCTAAAAACTTATATTTTCTATTATCTGTAGGTTCTATTTTGTCTCTGAACTGTGCTCGATGTTTTCCCAAAAATCGTCGAACGGAGATCGACGCTTTCCAATAAGCGTCGACCGGAGTTCAGCGTTTTCCAGGCAGCGCTAGGCTATCTTCCTCTAGTCAACGATCGTCGAACAGAGTTTGACGCTCTCCAGTATCGTCGAACGAGGATAGACGTTATTGAAGACTCTTCAGATTCCATTAGAAGCCCAGATCGTCGAATGAAGTTCAACGATCCTTCTTTTCCGCCGTCGAACCCTAATAAAAATCATTTTTCGTCGTCGTTCTTCGATTGCGCATTCATACTCTCTACAATTTCTTTCTTTCCCTCCAAACTCTACTACACTTGGTTGTGTTTGGTACTTTCTTACAGGTACTCAATGGTTGTGAACATTGCGGCTCTCGCGAAGATGAAGTTTGATACCGGGTTTGATATTGATATGGATTCATTCGCCGGCAGCGATCAAATTTTTAATGATATTCTAGAACTCTTCAAGGAATAACAACTAGAGAATATTATGTCAACAAGAATGAAGATTGCGGCTGACGAAATAAAGGAATAGGTTTTTACTGCAAGCAATGAGGATGAGATTACTATAGTCGGCACGATCAACGGGACTCAGGTACCGTTGTCCCCTATTCTTCTGACTGAGGTATTAAACTTAAGTTCTGGAGATGTTTCCCCTGATATGTCTGGTGAAGAATTTGATTCCATGTTAGATAGAATGGGTCACTCTGCTGTAAACCCTAATAAGCTGTTGAAAAAGAATCTATCTGTTGAATATAGATTTTTGGCTGATGTTGTGGGCAAAGTGCTCCTGTCCAAGCACTCAGCACATGATACCATCTCAATGTATCAGTTCTGTTTAATGGGAGCAATAGTTGACAAGAAACATCTGAATTGGGAACTATCTTCTTTGATTTGATCAAGAAGAAAATTAACAAAAGTTTTGTCAATTTTGGGAGGATTCTAGGGGTTTTCCTGCATTCCAGGTGCCCTGAATTACTGGTTTCCATTGGGATGCACATGAATGCATCTAAGAGATTAACCTGTGCCCTATTTGGGAAAAGGGACAGGCAGATTATAAAACCTGCCAGGACTGCCATAGCTTCAGGCACAAGGACTCCTGCAGTCACTTCCTCTCTGGCTCTAGAAGAACTGCCTGCCTCCTCTCCTCCTTTTCCTCCACTTGTTTCTACCTCCATCTCCACATCAACCACAACAATCACCTCAACCATAACTATCTCTTCCCCCATTACCATCTCATCACCTCTTTCTCCTCAAGCCACTTCAGAAACATTCCACCCACTCCACTATTATCCACCTCTCACCATTCCATCATTCAACATCATGGAAGACTCCTTCATGGATGATTCCCCTTCCTCTCCTCTTCAGCTTGCTTCTACCTCCTCCTACCAACAGCTACTTCAAGATATACTCTCCCAAACATCCTTCACTCCATCCATCTCCACTCCTATACCATCCATCTCCACCATCCCTATCTCTCAACCATCCATTCTACCATCCACCACAGCATCAACTGCAGTCCATTCACCATCAGTTCCAGCCACCTCTTCCTCCACCTCTACTCAAGTATCCCTTGAACAAGTGGATCTTTCAGCTCTGGCAAATAGGCTTTATGGGATACTGGCCCCCAAGCTAGTAGCCCTGCTTGAGACCTCCATGGCTCCACTCCTCAAATCTATACAGGAGCTATCTGACAGGCTGTCTGCTATCTCCTCTCCTCAGGCAATTCCTTCAAAGGAGTTTCTTGATCCAGTCCTGACTGAATCAAGGCAGGGGGAGATGCCTCATGAAGCTGAAGAAGTGCCTGCTGCTGCTCCAGTACCAGTGTTTATAGTGGACCTCAGGTCACTGTTGTGTGCTTTTGATATTCTTCACAGAAGATATTAACCAACTCAGGGAGTTGAAGACCTCACTAAGGCCATTGTGCCTATTTCAGAATGTGATCCCAGCCTGATTATATCATATGTCAATTCTCTTAAGTCTGAGAATGTTGCTGCTTCTGTTTGTACTGCTGCTGCTGCTGTTATATCTGTTGAATCTACTGACATTGAAATGCTGTCTACTGATACTGATACTGCTGTTGCTGAAGAATTGGCTAGTTTTTTTGAAGAAAAAGTCTTTGAGACTCCTGCTGCAGTTTCTGTTGCTATCCCAACACTTCCTTCTCCTGTTTCTCCTGAGAAATGAAAATCCAAGAGGAATACATCAAGAGAATAGATGATCTGTATGACAGACAACAGAGTTCTGAAAGTGACAAGTTCAGTACTGAATCTGATGACTCTGCTGGCACCATTGCCAAAAAGAGGAAAGCTAGAAGCAAAGCTATGATGAGAGTTCCTCCTGCCAAGGCCAAAGATGTAAATGACATACCATATTATATTCTTCATGACTATCAGATTACAGAGCCCTGGATGCAATTTTCTAAGAATCAGTTAAAGACTATGTGAAAGAAAAGGAAACTAGATAGTATGAGAAAGGGTCCTCCCAGGATAAGCCTCCTCCTCCTCCAGACTCAGGATCAGGTGGAGGCTCAGCCTTTCAAACCTCTGCTTCAAAGCAAAGCTCTTCCCAATCTTCCCAGAGATATCATCCCAGATGACAATATCAGAAAAGTTATCAAACTAGAAGAGGTCAACACAGAGGAAGTCAGAGAGAATATAGAACTTATTCCAGACAGCAAAGGGACGGACAAAGACATATGGACTCAACCCAAGGTCCTTTCCCTTACAAACTCAGAGATACTGTTGTTACAAGGACATCTACTGCTTCAGAAACCATAAATAGATATGAACCTTCAATCCCTTTTGAGGATCCAGAAAACAATCCTCTATCTTGGACTGCCAGGATGAAAGAACTTGCTGCTCTAGATCAATTGAAAAAGGCCAGAGAACAAGGTAAAGATACTTCCAACATCTCTACTTTTTCAGAGCAAAGAAAGGCAGAGCTGGAGAAATATGCTTCAAGGAAGTTCTTTTACCCAGAGGATTACATGAAACTGCATCCTGAGGCTGTAGTTCCTAGGCCAAGATCTCAAACCTCCTTAGGTGTAGGTGATGACAGAAGGTCAAAGAAAGAGGCTCTCAATTCCAACAGAGAGATTGTATTTAAGAAAGGCAGTGCAAGGAAATGAATTTTGTAAGCAGACAGTACATTCATCTTTAAACATTTGCTGATATTCTATCTGAATGCTGCTATATCATATGTTCTGCTCTGTTGTTTTAAATTTTGCTTTTCTGTATATGCTTTTGTATTTCTTACTGAGTCCTATAAATAGTAATCCTAACCCAAATAGGGGGAGATTGTTGAAACACCCTATTACTAATTTGGGCAAGGATCACTATGTTTTTAGGAAAATTGGTTTGTCCTAGATTTATAGGTTAAAAGGTCAAATTAGAATGAGTCTAGGGCTTAGAACTTAGGTTTGAAGCTGCCCCCAGGACCATTCAAAGATCAAGACTTAGAGCTGAGACAAAGACAATTTTCGTCGAACATAGTTCGACGAAACGTCGAACTCCGTTCGACGCTCTATGAGCTCAACTCTGCTGAGTCGTCGAACTCCGGTCGACGATCATCGAGCTCAGATGGACGATCTTCTTTCAGCTACTTTCCCAGTCGCTGAGCTCAGTTCAACGATCGTAGAGCTCAGTTCGACGTTTTCTGTCTGCTGTGTTAATCCAATCTCTTCGCTCAGTTCAACGATTGTAGAGCTCAGATCGACGATTTCTGTGAGAGATCGACGCCTTCAGAATTCAAATTCAAGGACAGTTATGGATTTTAATCAGAATTAATTCCTTCATTGATTGCAAAGGATTTTCTAGCCGTTTCAATCAATCTTATGCAAGTTTCAAGGAAAGACTAAATAGAATATTGCTTAGGACTTTCCCCAGATACAGTTGTCTATTATGGAAGTCATTTATGACTGATTAAACGGCCGTCTAAGAGAATATCTGATATACTCCTTCAGTTTTCATTTGGATAGCACAGATACACAAGATACAGTGATCAATACAGACAATACAAAGAGATACAGAAGAATTAGATTACATTACAGAAGATTGAACAACACAATTTCTCTGATCAAGATTTCAACTTATGTGATTTACAAATCTACTGAATCTTCAAGTGTTCAAAGGCTTCAACATCAAGGACTCCATACACCAAATATTTCAGCATCTGCTGGAATCATCTTCTGCTGGAGATCTAAAGCTTCTAAAGGCCTATCACCCTAGCAAAGCTCTCACTCCTGAACCATTCTACATCTCAGGGGGAGCTTTGACAACATCAACAATCCACTAGTATTCTCTCAGTGATTTGAGACAGATAAGACATCATCATCTCTTTCTTTTTCTTTTCCTGCTGTAAAAGGGTTATCAAAACTCCCTTCAAAAGTTCTGAATCTACTTCTGAGAGCCTTGTCAAAACTCAGTGTTGGCAAGACACCTTATAAAAAAATCTAGATCTGGTTTTTAAGCACCTTATAAAATGCTCATTGGTGCCCAGGACACCTGATCAACTCATCCTGCAGTGGATTCCTACTAAGGGTGGTAGAAGAGTGGATGTACCCAAGCTTTTGGGGAACCACTATAGATCCTTGTGTCTTCTGGTTGCTGTGTGTTTGTTATTGCTGTGTGCTGTGAGATTCTTATTTCTTGCTTTAACTTTATTTTTCTACAAGCACCTTACACATATAATTAAATTAAATCTTCCATTGCCTTACATCTTTTAATTGTAAACATTATTTTAAAATACTCTATTCACCCCCCCTCTAGAGTCAAGGTAGATTTTTCTCTAACTTTTAGAAACATAAAAAGTGGTCAACATAAAAATTGTAGCCCTCGAAGTATAGTTTAATTCAAAATTGATTTCACTCGATTTGGAGTCCTGGTTAGACCACAGCACACATTTTAGTGAGGTCTATCCATGGGGTTATCTTGAGATTGATTTGGATGCCCACATCAATCCAGACATCCAAATGACTTGAAATTTGGGGTATGGGCTATTATTAGCAATACCTAGGTCTTATCCAAAAATCAGAATTTTTGGAGAATATGTTTCTATAGTTTTTGTAAAAATTTAATAATTCATGTATAATTTAGTTAGGTGTACTAAACACCTCAAAATCCCCCCAAATTTGGGTGGGAGATCTTAGGGGGAATGTTAAAACTCTGGTAAATGTTCCACCTCATTTGGAAGTGTTTTGATTGAGTTTTAACTCGACCCTAGGTTGGCCCTTATATGGTTAATTAGGTCAATTCATTCCTTTTGGGATTTGAGTGGTCAAACAACCTCAATAGAGGCTGATATTTTTTCCACTGGCTCTTTTGGTTATGACACACCCTCCAATGTAATTTAGTGTGGTTTGGGATAGGGTAGCCCTAGAACCCTAGGGTAGGTCCCTTAATGGGGATTTTTAGGGTTATGAAAGTCATGGGGTCAAATGACCTTGGATTGACTTGAAATTTGGTGAAGAGGATAATAAGGGTACTAAAGTCCTCTGGTCAAAATTCTAGGGTATTTGAAGACCTTTAGCCCACCTAAAACCTTAACCCTAGTTTAGGTCACCAACCTTAATTTGAACTATTATGCTATCAACTAAACTTTAAATCAAGTAAAATTTGGGCAGGATGATTTTCTAGTCTAAATGTCCATGATATAATTTTGTTAAGATTTTTGGGTTAATTTATACAGTACTTCATTTACAACTCTAATTGAGCCCTAGATATTTATTTTGATGATTTTGGAATGTCTAGGCACTGGAATGTTATGAAATCCTTGATTAGGGTATCTTATAGCATGTTATACCTTCTGTATTTTTCTTTGGAGTTTTATCTTAATATTTTGGGTACTTGCTTTTTTAACTTACCATTTGAGATATGTAGTCAAAAATACAATTAATGCCCAATTACTATTTGTAAAATTATGAACTTTTGTCACTGGGTGTTTCAAACCATGATAGTCACCCTGTAAATTTCTCTGGAATTTTAGATGATTAAAAATAGTACCTCCTTCTCTAAGCTAGGAAAATTAGTGTTTTACATTAATATAAATTCAGAGCCCAAATATTGGAGAAAAATTATGGGACTTGGTTTCTGATGGTTTTAGGTCACTATAAAGCTTCAATAATTTTATTGTGATTTTTGAAAATATATTTACAGTACTTGCTTCATAATATAGTAAAAGTGGCCTAAAATGGTAAATTAGGAACTATAGGCCTAAACACCTCTGAAATTTCTCAAAATTTGCAATTACTGCTTAAATGCCTCATTGGATTTTTACTGATTTTATGGTGATTTATTGTGGGCTCATTAGTGCACTTCATGTTCATACTTGCGCATTCGGAGGCTTAGAATAAATAAATTAAATGCCCGATAAATAGAAAAAATTTGAAATCTTGGACTTAGTTATATTAGGTCATGGCGGACTCCCAGTACTGATTTTAGGGCATTTGGATGAGAAAATTGGAGTATCCCCAAACGGGAGCATCATGTAGCTTAGTGTGGTCTTCATATAGTGATAGGACCGGAGTAGGCTAGCTCGGAGGTTAAAGTCACCTAGGAGTAGAGCTACTTTATATAAAGAGGGTCTTGGTTCAAGGGTAGAAATCAATTGCAATAAGTGCCTTGGAAAGGGAGCTTTGGGATTCACCCCATCATAGCTCCTAGTACTGCTGCGAGCCTTCACCGGGTAAACCTCGGGAAGTCCAAGGTTAACCTTAAATCTTAGGAATAAAATGATCAAGTGTAACCCTAATAATAGTTGTACTTCACACCTACACTTGTACACTTAGGAAGAAGAATTGGCATGGAATGGGTAGAGTAGGCCCGTCGTCTAAGGGCCTGCTAGTAATGTCAATGGTCTGGTTTGTGATTGGGAAGTCCGTGGAGCGGGTTGCTCGGGGACTTGGTATATGCTTGGTAGCCGAGAGAACTGGAAGCTCGGTAATATGAAAACTTGTACAAATATTACTGTCATGATTGCATGTGCATAAAAGTGGTGGGTCATAGGTACTGGACGCTCGATCACACCGACGTCGGTACATTGACTCGGCGGTGTGGGACACTTATCCAAAGAAAGCCTAGTGGATATAGTCAGCACTAATATGCGGATACTCTAGGTTGTGTTCTTCTAGGGGCGTATGGAAGGGCTAGGCCTGGTATTGTGGTTACCTATCTAGGAGTGGGGGGCCCGACCCACTATCTCCATTTGCCACTACAGAGGTTCCTCAGGGTGAAGCTAGCTGCCCGAATAGGGGGAACTAAAGGTCTGTGCGCATGGAGTCGTGTGGGTGTGTTGCACTTGCTTGTGCATTCCATAGCATATTTGTGTGTCATAGCATAAACATTGCCACCTATTATATAAGATGGTATGGGACGTTTTATACGATAGGCCCTGCAAAACGACCCCTTGGTCTATAGGGGTAATCCCTATAAATCAATGGTTATATTTCATGTGCTTTTACTTACTTGCTACTCCTTACCGTTTACCTTTGATAAGTTTATAAATTAGAGTTAAATTCTATATATGTATGCTGCTGTTTGATAACTGACACCCCAACTTATAAGTGGTATGGGATACTTTATACGATGGGAGCCCTGCAAAAGATCCCTTGGCTTATGCGCTTCCGCACATAAGTTAAGGTTACCTTTCCTACTTTCTGCTTCTATCATATTTATTATGGAATTGCTAGCATAGGCCCCAGCTGCTTTTGGCTTATTCTCCACCTTCATGTCCTTCCCATTCTTCCTCTCCGCTCGGTACCTAGGTAATGGGGAAAGGGGTAGGGTATGATAGGGATTAGTCTTTTAGACTAACGGTTTTCGAACCACAACATTTTAGGTGTACCATATGGAAGGGTCACGGTTTTTGTAGTTTCTGACAGAGTTGACCATGCGACCGTGTTACCATTATCACCAGCCTGGACATACACGGGTCAAATGCCCCTTGATGGGTGGGATCCCACCAGCTCAGCAGCAAGGAGGCCGAAGACATAGACGCAAACGTGGTTTGCGAGGCGGCGACTGCAGGCCGAAAAGGAAGAAGCACACAGAGATGCAGCACCAGCAGAGTACGGAGTCGGTGGAGATGGGCCAGTCTAGCTTGGGTGCTCTCGGTTCAGTGAAAGTTATGGTGACGCTTAGTTTTAGTTTTGCTTCTGCGAGAAACTTGTAGTGAGGATTACATATACTGGGCATAAGCCCTCCTTTTGTACTCTGATTATTATTATTGTGGACTCTCCCTTCGTGGAGATTTTTTTATATACATGTGGTTTGGGTGGACTAGTTTTATATTCACTTATGCTACTTTTCTGCGATCGATTTGGCCGGCAGGATCGGCGTTTTGTAGTGACGACCTTCCTGGGCGTGATGGTGTCACCGCAAAGCGGAGGTTCTGGGCCTAAGACCCCGGTGTCGAAAAAAAATGGGGTCTTACAACCTGATGGTGGCGAGGCAATGTGAAAGTGAGGGTAAGATCTATCTTAACTCTAGAGGGGGGGGGGGGTGAATAGAGTCTTTTAAAGTAAATTTACAATTTAAAATTACACAGCAGTAAAGGCTTAATTTATGTATAGGTGTAAGGTGCTTTGATGTAGAAATAAAACTAAAGCAGTAAAATAAAAACCACAGCACACAGCAAAGAATATGCACAAGAAACCAGAAGACACAAGGAGCTATAGTGGTTCCCCAAAAACCTGGGTAAATCCACTCTTCTACCACCCTTGGTAGGAATCCACTACAGGATGAGTTGATCAGGTGTCCTGGGCACCAATGAGCTTTTGATAAGGTGCTCAAAAACCAAATTGGATTTTTTGATCAGGTGTCTTGCCATCGCTGAGTTTTGACAAGGTTCTCAGAACCAGAATCAAAACTTTTGAAGGGAGTCTTGATAACCCTTTTACAGTAGGAAAAGAAAAAGGAAGAGGTGAAGTTGTCTTCTCTGTCTCAATCACTGAGAGAACACTTAGTGGATTGATTGTGTTGTCAAAGCTCCCCCTGAGATGTAGATGGTTCAGAGATGAGAGCTTTGCTAGGGTGATAGGTCTTCAGAAGCTTCAGATCTCCAGCAGAAGATGGTTTCAACAGAGGCTGAAATATGAATTGTCTGGAGTCCTTGATGTTGAAGCTATTATCACTTTTCAGTATGCCAATATTCAACTAATTCTCTAAGATTGATCACTTGATTTTTCTGAGTTGATCTCACTATCCTGTGAATCTGTACTGAGAATTTCTTTTTATTTTTCTCCTGTTTTAGATTGTCTATACGTGTGTAGTATCTTGTTGTATTGTGTATCAGACTAGAGAAGAAAGAGGTTTTATTCTCTGAAGATCCTCTGTCCAAGATAGTCGTTAGCGGTCAATAAATGTCTTCCATAAATGTTTTGTCTTCTGGAGGAAAGTCCAATAAACATTCTCTGATAAATCCCTTGAAACTTGGTCCAGAATAAATGAAAACGACTAGCAGATCTCTTGAAATAAATGCTAAGAAAATTTGAAAAACATTCCAAAAGCTGACTGAATTTGAATCCTCAAAGTCATCGATCTCTCAGGAAAAACGTCGATCTGAGCTATACGATCATCGACATGAGCTCAGAGATTGGATTGAACATCAGACAGAAAACGTCGACCTGAGCTCGAAGATTGTCGACCAGAGCTCAGCGACCAGAAAACAAGCTGAAGGCAGAATGTCGATCTAAGCTCGAAGATCGTCGACCGAAGTACGACGACTTAGCAAAGTAGAGCTCATAGAGCGTCGAACGGAGTTCGACGTTTCGTCGACCTGAGCTCGACGAAAACTGTCTTTGCCTCAGCTCTAAGTCTTGAACAATGAATGGTCCTGGGGGCAGCTTCAAACCTAAGTTCTAAGCCCTAGACTCATTCTAACTTGACCTTTTCAACTATACAACTAGGTCAAACTGATTTCCTAAAAACATAGTGATCCTTGCCCAAATTAGTAATAGGGTGTTCCAACAATCTCCCCCTATTTGGGTTAGGATTACTATTTATAGAACTCAGAAATAAATACAAAATCAACATACAGAAAAACAAAAATCTAACACAATAGAGTAGATTATGCAACATAGCAGCAATCAGATGGAATATTAGCAAATGTTCAAAACTAGTATACTGTCTGCTTACAAGTGTCATTTATTTTCACTTCCCTTCTTAAATAAGATTTCCCTGTTGGGATATAAAGCTTCTTTCTTTGACCTTCTGTCATCCTTTGCACCTAAGGAGGTTTGAGATCTAGCCCTGGGAACCACAGTCTCAGGATGCAGTTTCATGTAGTCCATTGGGTCAAAGAATTTCCTTGATGCATACCTTTCCAGTTCTGCCTTTCTTTGATCTGACAAGGTAGTAATGTTGGAAGTGTCTTTCCCTTGTTCTCTGGCCTTCTTCAGCTGATCTAAGACAGCAAGTTCATTCATCCTAGCAGTCCATGATAATGGATTATTCTCTGGATCTTCAAAAGGAACTGCAAGCTCATATCTGTTGACAGTTTCTGAAGCAGTAGGAGTTCTTGTATCAACAGTTTCTCTGAGTTTATAAGGGAAAGGAGCTTGAGTTGAGTCCATGTGTCTTTGTCCTTCCCTTGCTTGAAATCTGTGTTCTCTTTGATTTCCTCTATATTGTCCCCTTCTGGACTGATAACCTCTTTGATATTGCCCCCTGGGATGATACTTTGTGAGGATAAGGAGGAACTTTGCTTTGGAGCTGAGGTTTGAGAAGCTGAGCCTCCACATGATCCTGAATCTGGAGGAGGAGGAGGAGGAGGCTGAAACTGGGATGAACCTTTCTTATACTTATCAAACTTTCGTTTCTTCTTCATGGCCTTTAGTTGGTTTTTAGAATATTGCATCCATGGTTCAGTTATCTGTCAATCATGCAGAATATTGTAGGGTATATCATTAGCATCCTTGGCCTTAGTAGGAGGGAACTTCATCATGGCCTTGCTTCTGGCCTTCCTTTTCTTTGCAATGGTACCAGAAGATTCATCAGTGTCAGTGTGAAACTGATCACTTTCTGAGCTCTGGGGTCTATCATATAGATCATCAATGCTTTTGATGTACTTCTCTTGTTGTTTCAGTTGTTCAGGAGTCAGATCAGGAGCAACAGCAGCAGTAGAAACACAACTTATTGAAGCAGCAATAGGAGCAGAAGTAATTAGAGCAGCAGGTTCAGGTTCTTCCAGATAAGTAGCAAGTTCGTCAACAGCACCAGCATCAGCAACAACAGACAGCATTTCAATGTCAGAAGATCCAATAGATGTAATAGCAGTAGCAGCAGTAGCAGTAAAAATAGAAGCAACAACATCCTCAGCCTTGAAAGAGTTGATATATGATGCAATCAGGCTGGGATCACATTCTAAAATAGGCACAATGGCCTTAGTAAGGTCTTCAACTTGTTGAACTGGTAGATAATTGAAGTACACAGTATCAAAAACTAACAGCAGGATCTGAAGATCCACTGCAAATACTGGAGCAGGTTCTGAAACTTTAGCAGCCTCAGGCAAATCCAGAGCTTCATTAGGCATCTCCCCCTTCCTGGATTCAGTGAACACTGGATCAAGGCACCCAGATGAAGGGATTTCCTGAGAGGAGAGGAAGGGAGATAGCCTGGTAGACAGCTCCTGAACATTTTTCAGAAGTGGAGCCAAGGTGGTCTCCAGCAATTAGGTTAGCCTGGGGGCTAGCAGCTCATACAACCTGTCTGCCAAAGCTGAAAGATCTATATGCTCAAGAGGGGCTTGAGTAGAGGTAGGAGGTCATGTAGCTGGAAGTATGTTTGCTGGAACTGATGGAATGGATGGTGTGGAGGTAGGAGGTATAGGGATGGATGGCTCAGTAGTAGGAATTGTTGAGATTGATGTTACTGGAGTGGAGATGGATGATATGGGAGAGGAAAAGGATGGGGTGAAGGATGATTGAGAGAGTATGTACTGTAAAAGTTGTTGGTAGGAAGATGTAGATGGAATCTCAGGAGGAGTGGGAGGAGAATCATCCATGAAGGAGTCATCCAGAAGATGAAATGATGGAGTGGTGACAAGTGGATAGTAGTACAGAGGGTGGAATGGTTCTTAGGTAGTGGCTGGAGGAGGTGAAATAGGTGATGAGATTGTAATGGGGGAAGATATGGCTATGGTTGAGATGAGTGGTGAGGTTGATATGACTGGTGTGGTTGATGTGGAGACTATGGCAGAGACAGCTGGAGGAGGAGAAGCAGGCAAATCTTCTGCTGTGGCAGAGACCTGAGGAGGAGTGACTGAGGCAGTCCTTATGCCTGAAGCAGATGTTGCCACAGCAGCCCTGTTGGGGTTGATAATCTGCCTGTCCCACCTGCTGAAAAGGGCACAGGTGAGCCTTTTGGATGCATTGATGTGCATCTCACTTGAAACGAGTAGATCAGGGCACCTGTAATGTAGGTAAACCCCTATAATCCTCCCCAAACTGACACAGCTTTTGCTAATTTTCTTCTTGATCAAATTAAAGAAGATAGATCCCCAATCCAGATGTTTCTTATCAACTAAAGCTCCCATTAAGCATAACTGATACCTTGAGATTGTATCATGAGCTGAGTGCTTTGCCAGAAGCACTTTCCCAACAACATCAGCCAAAAATTGAAATTCAATTGATAAATTCTTTTTCAGCAGTTTATTAGGGTTCACAGCAGAGTGACCCATTCAATCTAACAACGAATCATATTCCTCTCCAGACAAATCAATGGATTCATTCCCAGTACATAAGGCGAATACTTCTGTCAAAAGAGCGGGGGACATTGGTACCCGAGTTCCATTGATGGTGCCGACTATAGAATTTCCATTCTCATTGGTGGCAGTAAAAACCCATTCTTTTACTTCATCTACTGCAATCTTTATTCTGGTGGACATCAACTGAACTAATTGCTGTTCGCGGAAAAGATTCAGAATATCTTTGAACCGCTGATCGCTGCCATCGAAGGAGTTCATATCGATGTCAAAACCTGTATCAATTTTCATTTTGGAAAGAGCGGCGACCGACACTGCCATCTGTACCAGCAAAGATTCAACAAACACGACCAAGTGTAGAGAGTTTGGAGGGAAAGAGAAAAATTTGCAGAGAGTATGAAAGCGTAAACGACGAGTGGCGGCCGAAAAATGATTTTATATTAGGGTTCGACACGAAAAAGGAAGGATCGTCAATCTCCGTTCGATGATCAGGACTCCTAAGGGAAGCGGTAAGGTCTTCAACATCGTAGATCTCAGTTCGACGATCTAGAGAACGTCGAGCTCAGTTCGACGATCGAAGGCCTGAAAGAGATAGTATACAACTATCTGACAAGCTCTGAACTCCGGTCGACGTTTTTTGGGAAACCGTCGATCGACGTTCGATGATTTCTGGGGAAAACGTCGAGCGCAGTTCAGAGACAGAAACTATCCTACAGAAACAAAAAGAAATGAGTTTAGCCTAATCTTGGTCTGTTTTTACCTTTTCAAAATCTTGTAATTTATTTTAGGCTTCGTCCATCTAACATGCCTAACTAATTGAGGAAGAAGTTGTGTTTCTTTTCATCCAAAGGCTTGGTGAAAATATCTCCCCTTTACAAATCAGTTGGGATATATTGAAGTTCAATTTTATTTTTCTCAACATTATCCCATAGAAAATGATGCCTAATTTCTATGTGTTTTGTCCTACTATGGAGGACTGGATTTTGGGAAATGGAAATAGCACTGGTGTTGTCACAAAATATTTTAGACTTCTCTAAGTTGTAACCATAGTCTAGGAGTTGATTTTGAATCCACAAGATTTGTGAACAAAAACTACCTGCAACCTTATATTCAGCTTCAGCAGTTAAAGTTGACACAGATGTTTGTTTCTACAAAACCATGAGACAAGTCTCTCACCAAGAAACTGACAAGTTCCACTGGTGCTTTTCCTGTCTATTCTGCATCAAGCATAATCAACATTTGAAAATCCAGTTAAGTCAAATGCTGAATCTTTTGGATACCAGAGTCCTAGATTTGGACAGCTTTTAACATACCTAAGATTCCTCTTTACTAAAGTTAAGTGTGAAACACTAGGGCTAACTTGGAATCTAGCACATATACATGTAGCAAATATTATATCAGGCCTATTAGCTGTAAGGTACAATAAAGAGCCAATCATTGCTCTATATGTTGTCTGATCAACTGGTTTCCCATGTTCATCAGCATCCAATACAGCATTGGTAGGCATGGGTGTTTTCATACATGATGCATCAGACATACCAAATTTCTTAACCAGTTCTTTTGTATACTTGGTTTGAGAAATAAATATGCCTTCAGCATGTTGTTTGACTTGCAATCCTAAGAAGAAGGATAGCTCACCCATGCTACTCATTTCAAATTTAGAGTGCATAAGCTTGGAAAACTTTTTGCACAAGTTTGAATCAGTAGAACCAAAGATGATGTCATCTACATATATTTGTACTAGTAGGGTATGGGACTTATGGGTTCTAATAAAAAGAGTTTGGTCTACTCTCCACCTAATAAAATCATTTTCCAGAAGAAAGCATGCTAGGGTCTCATACCATGCTCTAGGAGCTTGCTTTAGACCATATAATGCTTTATGCAGTTTGAAAACATAATCAGGATGAGTTGGAGAGACAAAACCTAGGGGTTGTCTGACATAGACTTCTTCTTTGATCTCCCGATTGAGAAAAGAACTCTTCACATCCATTTGGTAGACTTTGAATCCCTTGTGAGTAGCATAAGCTAGGAAGATTCTTATGGCCTCTAACCTTGCAACTGGTGCAAAGGTCTGGTCATAGTCTATCCCCTCTTCTTGAGAATATCCTTGAGCAACTAGCCTTACCTTGTTCCTTACAATAATTCCTTGATCATCCAATTTGTTTCTGAACATCCATTTTGTTCCAACAATGGAATGATCCTTTGGCTTAGGCACTAGTTCCCAGACTTTGTTTCTTTCAAATTGATGCAACTACTCTTGCATAGCAATGATCCAGTATGGATCTTGCTCTGCATCTTGAATGGATTGAGGTTAAATTTGAGAGAGAAAGCAAGTGTGGATCAGGTTTTGGTTGACCTGATTTCAGGTTCGCACACCAGCTGAGATGTTTCCAATCACTTGGGAGATTGGATGATCTCTTGATGTTACTAAATCAATAGGGGGTGTTGATTGTTCACCAACCTGTATTGCTGTTTCCTCTTGTGGAACAGCAACTGGCTCTTCAAGAAAATTTTCTTCCAGATGTTGAGTAGCTTCTTCATCTCCACTACTTTCATCCTTTTGAGTAACTTGCAATCTGTCCAAGTCTTCAGCTAGAGAATTTACCTGCAAATTTTCGATGGTAGAAGCATTCTTCTCCTTGAAAGATATATTAGTTTCATCAAAAGAAATATGAACAGATTCTTCTATTTTTTGAGTAGTTTATTATAAACCCTATAAGCTTCACTGATCATGGAGTATACCAGAAACACTCCTTCATCAGCTTTTGCTTGAAATTTTGCTAAATATCTCTTGTCATTATTGTGAATATAGCAAGTGCAACCAAAAATATTGAAATAGTCTACTTTAGGTTTCTTCCCTTTGAGCAATTCATAGGGAGTCTTGCCCTTCAGTTTATGTATTAGACTTCTATTCAACACATAATTGGAGGTGTTTACTGCATCTGTTAATAATATAGTTGTAGATTCAATTAGGGTTCTATTTTTCCTTTCAGCTACCCCATTTTGTTGAGGAGTTCTAGGAGCTGAGAATGTATGCCTGATCCCTTCACTCTGACAGAACTCTTGCATAAGAAGAGAATCAAACTCTGTCCCATGATCACTTCTGATCAGGGCAATGTGAGTGTTGAACTCAATCTGTATGCATTTGAGAAACTCTGTCAAACACTTGAAGTTATAAGACTTCTTCCTCAAAAAGAACACCCATGTGAATCTTGAGAAGTCATCTACAATCACTAAAGTGTAGGATTTCCCTCCTAGGCTTTGTACTGTAATGGGTCCAAAAAGATCCATGTGTAACAGATACAAAATCCTAGGTGAATCACTCTTGTTAAGTGACTTAAAACTATTTTTAGTTTGCTTGTCTAATTGACAAGCCTTGCAAAGTCCTTCCTTCTTGTAGGGGCCAGAAGGTAGTCCAATAACAAGGTTGTCCTTTGATAGCCTAGCAATGGTTCTAAGGTTAATATGTCCTAGTCTCTTATGCCATAGAATATTAGGTCTAGATATGAAATTAAACAGGCAAATATCTACTTTAGATGAATGAAAATCTACTAAGTAAATGTTAC
Organism: Platanthera zijinensis; assembly: GCA_039513925.1. Lineage (NCBI taxonomy): Eukaryota > Viridiplantae > Streptophyta > Magnoliopsida > Asparagales > Orchidaceae > Platanthera > Platanthera zijinensis. The sequence goes on along the minus strand of CM077084.1, from coordinate 106,660,404 downwards.
CTTTTCTGTTACCTGTAAACAAAGTTGTGTTGTCCTCTGACTTGACCTTGCATATAGCTTTGTTGAAAGTCACTTGATATCCTTCATCACAAAGTTGATTGATACTTATCAAGTTGTGCTTGAGTCCTTCAATATAAGCTACTTTCTTGAAGGTGACTGTTCCAATTTGGACTGCACCATATCCTTTTGTTGTTCCAAAGTTTGAATCACCAAAAATTACTTTGGGTCCAAGCTTGGCTTTAAAGGATGTGAAGATGTCCTTGTTCCCTGTCATGTGCTTTGAGCACACAATATCCAGATACCATAGCTGGTTTGATGTTGGATAGGTCTTCACCTGCACATAAATAGCTATTATGTTTTTAACCCAGTTTACCTTGGGCCTAGGTTGATATCCCTTAAATTCAAAAATGAAAGACATCCCAGGTTGACTCTTATAACCTTCAGGATGGTATCTCCTAGGAGGTACTATCCATTCAGTATAGGGATTGAAACCTTGGGATGTAGGACTTCTAGGATTGAATCTAGATGTACCTTTGAAGGATTGTTCAAAGTCCTGATCTCTGTTCGACGATCGTCGAGCTTAGGTCAACGATCTTGGGTCAGATCGTCGATCTCTGTTCGAAGATCGACTGTCTAAAGAGTTCAGAGTTCAGGTGTCGTCGAGCTGAGTTTGACGATCGTTTCTTGGATTGTCGAGCGCCGTTCGACGATCTTCGAGCTCTGTTCGACGCATTCTGTTGAACTATATCTTTCTTTGGCAAATCTGCATTCTTCCTAGTTACCTCTACAACTTCCTTCCCTTTATCAGAGATAAATTTGATTGGAGTTATCAGAACTATAGGCTGGCTGGATGAAGCTCCCAAGCCCAGTGTACTATTAAGTCTAGAGTTCACTGTGCTTGTGATATCCATCAGTTTGATGCTTCTCCCATTAAGGGATTCTTCAAACTGCTTGGCCTTTGATAGTTCACTCTTCAGTGAAGCTATCTCCTCCCTATAGCATTTTAACTCTTCAGATAGTTTGAAGTTCTCTGATTTTAAAGTGCTATACTCAGACAGTTGTTTTCTGAGGGAAGTGATTTCCTTCTCAGACTCCAACAGATCTATGCATAATACTTTAAACTCATGTCTAAAGTCCTCAGAACTGAAATCAAATGAATTGATAACCTGATCTTCTTCTAGTTGAACTTTTGAATCTGATTCTGACTCTTCTGCTTCTGAATCTGTTTGAGAGACATTGATAGCCATCATGCAAAATTCCTTTTCATCAGCATCATCCTCATCATCACTGGAGCTGGATGAGGCTTCAGAATCCTCTTCAGTTTCACTCCATTTCTCAGCAACAAATCCCTTCCTTGTATGTGTGTTCTTGCTGTAGGAGGGTTTGTCTGAGGTGTTCTTCTTGAAGTCTTTCTCCTTTCTTCTTTCTCTTCTAACTTTCTTGTCCTTGTTTTTGTTTTCTGGACAGTCAGACACAATATGGCCTGGTTTCCTGCAACCAAAACATATAATTTCTTTGTTGTTATTTGATTTATCATACCTTGGCTTATCATGTCCCTTGTATGATCTCTTTTTGAAGTCTTTTTTGGCCATTTTGTAGAATCTTTTGGCCAGTTGACTTAGGAGCTCATCATTTCCTATAGCTTTATCTTCAGGCTCCTCTTCTGTAGCTTTGAAGGCTATGGTCTTCTCCATTCTGATGACTGGAGAAGTAGCCTTTTGTTCTTCTTCTCGATTTTTAATGAGCAGCTCATAAGATTTGAGCTTGCCCAGGAGAGCTTCAGTTGTAATCTCATTTAGACTTCTGGCATCTTTGATTGGCCAGATTCTTGAATCCCAAGTACTGGGGAAGCACATTAGGATTTTGTCATTCAGCTCAGTCAATGAGATTTCTTTATCCAGAGTCTTTAACTCATTGACAATCAGACTTAATCTGTTGTACATGTCTGCTACTGACTCAGCTTCTTCTTTCTTGAAGTTCACATATTGGGATATGAGATGGGATCTTCTATCTTTTCTCTCATCAGCAGATCCTGAGGCAATCTCAGAAAGTTTGTCCCAAATTCCTTTGGCTCATGAGTTGTATTCAGCTACCTTCTGAAATATCTCATCAGACATTGTCTGAGCTAAGATATTCATGGCCTTGGCATCTGTAGTCTTCCACTTCTTTATTTCAGCATCTATTCCTGAAGGAGGTGGAACAACACTTGTACTTGTGTTTGTTGGTGGACTTGGGCACACTGTCAAAACAGAATTAAATATGTCTTCTGATGCAGAAAAGATCACGGCAGTGAACCGATCGTACAAGTAATATAAAATGGGCGAGTTTTCCTAAGTATCGATGTCACAAGGAACACAGTAAGGTGGAGTTAATTTCGAGGAGGACTTGAAACTGAAGTCCTCGGGTCGGAGGTAATGAAATGGGGGGTTTTGATGGTTGTGGAAACAGGAAATAAATGTTACAAACTACTCCTATACAATGCCACTATGCAAAGCTTCGCTAGGCGGGATGAAGACTAGTCGGCCCGCTTATGCACCGATTCGAAAGGCGGATGGACGAGTAGGCTAGCGGATGAGGTGGAGAGAACGGCGGAATGAGGGACGTAAGCACCTCTTCGCAACGCACGCCACTAGCAATTGCTAGTGCGGCAAGGATGATGGCGGATGGATTATGGTGCACCTCAAGCAATATAAAACGAAAATACAAATCACATAGACATGATTTCATATAGACGTATTCTACAATTAAGCGTACATCATCAATAAATGAAATTTACAACAACACATAAACAACAACAAAGGAAGAACAAGACAAGAGATCGACCGTATCCGAAGTCTTGCTGAGGATTCACGGTTGGAATCGTCGAGTTGTCAATCCGCATCCAAGCTCGGTCCTCAACTGCGTCCGGGGTAGAGAAGGGCTGTCACCACCTTCCAATGGCCCGTCTTCTTCGTTTCACGATAGTGGAAGAAGGTTGCAAGCTTCCCCTTTCTTAGTGGATATGGCGTTGAAGCTTGAAATAAGCCCAAGAGATGATGGAGGAGGCCGAGAGGAAGCTCCGGCTTGGATTTGGAGGTGAAAGCTTGCCCGGAGCCTCTCCCTAAGGTGGAGGATGAAGGGAAATGACGGAACCCTTCGTCGGGGACGAAAAACGGCGGAGAAAATCGCGGATCTCCGGATTAGGGCGAGACCTGCGCTATTTATAGAAAGCAGATTTAAACACTGCGCACGATCACAGGCGCACGACCAGTGGTCGTGCGCGATATGGTCCGTGATCGTGCGATATGGAGGCAGAAAAGTGGAAAAAGATGGCGTGACTGCGCACGATCGGCAGCGCACGAACAGTGATCGTGCGCGGTATAGCTGGTGATCGTGCGATATGGCGGGACAGAACTTTCACAAAAGAGGTCATGACTGCGCACGACCGATGATCGTGCGCCAAAGAGGTCGATGGTCGTGCGTGGGTAAAAATGCACGACCATTGACTCCTTTGCCAGAAAATGGTGAAAGCCCTATCCCGGACGCCCACACGATCCCAGAACCTGCAGGAAAACTGGACGGGATGTCGACATGGCAGTCACAGACATAAATATAATGCACAACAAAAGGGAAATACACACATGCACAAAATAGGCTAAAACGGTGCACAAGAAGTGGAATGTCGTAGCGAACCAAAAAGAAGTGCTAATGACGCTAAATGGTAGTGCAAAGACATGCAAATGGGCCCAAATGAGTCCGGAATTAAGTATAAAATATGGACTCATCACACCCCCAGACTTAACTGTTTGCGCGTCCCGAGCTAACACAACTTAAGCATTTAAGTAAAAAGAACTAGCTAACAAAGAAATTGCAGAACGGAGTACCATGCGAAGTCGCATGCCCGTGTGCATAAAAATATAGTAGAGGAAATCCTTAAGTATACAAAATATTTTATATTTTTCACAATGCATATTTAAAAGTTATTATTACTCAAAAATAGAATCACGGTGAATCATCCAGCCCTACGTAAGAAGAAAGTAGGCAGGCCACTAAGGTGAGCTTTGCCAAAGATTGGGGCTCAGGATCACCTCCAAAGGAATCCACCAATGTCAGGGACCATACGCTTGCCCGTTCACACTCTCTCCACGGCACTAGTTAGACTCAAGCGCAAATCCGTAGGACTTTAGGAGAATCATGGGTCTTGGGTTACGGTGAGGTAAGCAATGATAAAAAGAATGGCTATGCACCTAACCCAAATGAGCTAGCCTAAAAGAATCCCTCAGCAAACCACAATATAACCAGGTGCACCACACCCCCAGACTTGATTTTTGCAACATGGGTGTGTGAACCGCCTACTCCAAATCAAAATCATCTCCAAAAGATTTTCAATTAAACTTTTTCTTTCATCATTTTTTTTCTTTTTATTTTCAAAATCTCAGCAAATAAAAACTTGGGCGCGCTTCCACATTTTCACGAATAAAAATACCACATCACAACCCAATCATGAAAATATAAAACACTAAGCTCGAACTTGGGTGTGCGACTAGGATTGGCTATGAGGCTTTGGTGAAATAATGGTGGAGCTGAATCAAAAGAAGGGTAGGCACAATGGGGTTTAGCGAGGATATGACGTTAGGAACAGTACGAAGCTCAACCGGGCCAAAATGATTGCCTACATCACGCTCACGCTAGACTAACCATGCACCAATGCTTCGAGAGTAGCTTGGGGCAAGTTCTTAGTCCACCGAGAAAGATCATCCCTCCTCCCGACTCGAGCAAAACGAGTCTAGTGGCGGCTACACACATTCCTACGCTACCGTTTGATTCACACCAGATTCACCAACTTTTGAGTAGAATAAGAAATATTTACGCAAATAGAAAAATATAAAACTATAAGCATACAGAAAAATAAATTCTACACAAATTTCTACACAAAACGAGAGCAATTGACTAGGAACACAGCAAGGCCAACATTTTACTCTATCGTGCAATCCTAAACTAGCACAATAATTTTTCCAAATCAAACAAAAGAAATGAGTTTAACACGCGGCACGCTAACAACTAAGCACGCGCTCATGTGGGTACAGTGGTGTGCGATGTAATGAACTAAATAAAATAAAATTACAAAAGCTTCAAGTATGCGCATACAATGTGCACGTCCAAAAGGCAACAACTAATAGCTCTCCCCCAGACTTAGACTAAACAACACATCAAATGATAGAGAAATTAAAATCAGAATGAGCTAAGGGAAGAGGTTACCCAATGCTCAACTAGTGAGCATACCAGAAGACGCGTGGAAAGTAGAAATAGGCTCGCCATATGAAGAATCACAACCCCGCCAACACAAAGTTGCCAAAAATATCTGCAGGGGTGAGCTCCGCAAAAGCAAAAGAAAAAGATACACAAAGAAATGCTAAAATAAAATAGACATGGAAATAAAAAATTCAAAAAAGAAAAAATGAAAGATAAGTACTGGGGTTATTGTCATTCCCACACGACTTATTAAATTCTAAACAGTTCTAGCTAATGGGCCTATGAAAAGAAAAATGCACAGGTAACTGGCCTAATATCCGTTGCGGTAACGGGTACCGATACGGACATAGAGCAGTTACCCCTCTGCCTAAATAATCATACCTGCTCCTCGCAGGCAGAGGAAATAGGAAGTAAGATGAGGAGGAGCACTGGTCCTCACTCAACTCACCACAAAACAAATCCTTGCCTAGCAAGGTATCGTCCACCACAGGTTCGTAAGGAAGCGACGGTAACGGCAAAAATGCCAGGCACATCGACAACCTTACATACCCGTGGAGATTCCACCTGCACAGGCTCAGATAAAGAAGGGGGATCAAGGAATAAAGGAGACGAAGAACATAAGGAACTAATCGGGGGAGTGGTCCCGGTCTCACTCCCAGCAGGATCCAAGCATAGATCACTGTCGGCGTCATATGAGTCATGACGATGGGGATCTGAGAATAGGAGGTCCTTGGTGGTGGTTTGGATCCCCTCGTCCAACAAGGAAGTGGAAACTTCCGCATCAGAAAGGATCTCCTCATCAACACACCTCGGTGCGGCATTATGTTCTAAGACGTAATACTCTCCATTAAAGAGAATAATGTCCTCATCACACCATGGCGCATCCTCATATTCCCAATCTCCAAAGGGCACAACATCATCAACCAACTCACTAAAAAGAGTAGTAGATGATTCTTGTAAAGAAAGCGAAGGAACAACAACATCAGAGAAAGTAGGTGCAGGTTCCTCCGGGGGTGAATCAAGAAGAGGGGAAGAAGGTATAGAGGGCGACGGTACCGAAATGTCGTCACATCGATCAGTAGAAAGTCTGATGGGTGTATCCACAGCAGTCCCCCATAGACAAGGTGGTACTGCGGATACATCATCAGAATCAGAAGGAGCAGCCCTTTGAGAGGTGGATGAGACAATCCGGATGTCCGGTTCATCATCCGCCTCCAACTGGCGCTGAAATTCTGCGCAATCTTTCAACACATGGTCGGTGCTACGACAACACAAACATCGTTTTCCATTACTCCTTGGTCCAGGTGGGACCAGAGAGGAATATGAAAAATGTGAAGGCGGAGAAGAGTAGTGACCATAAGACTGGGGTACGGTGTATGAAGTACCATAAGACAACTGTGCTCCATACACTGAACCACGAGAATTATGCTCTCATTTTTCAGTGGGGCACTCATCACTGCTATGCCTATAATCCCCGCACCAACGGCAACGGATATTCGCATAAGAATACATGGTGCAGTAAGAAAGAATTCACCACGAGAATTTTCTAAGCAAAAATTATCTACACACAAGCAGATAAAAATAAAAAGGAATACCTGCTACTGAAATATCAAAATTAGAAAAGGAATAAAGAAAAATAAGCAACAAATTATAAAAACTAAAGCAAAGAAAAATAAAACATGGAATGAACAGATGGAAAAGGGCTTCAATATATAATCTCCCTCTCCAAAAACTCACACGACTGTGTTCCCCGGCAACGGCGCCAAAAACTTGATGCAGAAAAGATCACGATAGTGAACAGGTCGCACAAGTAATATAAAATAGGCGAGTTTTCCCAAGTATCGATCTCACAAGGAACACAGTAAGGTGGAGTTAATTTCGAGGAGGACTTGAGATTGAAGTCCTCTGGTCGGAGGTAATGAAATGGGGGGTTTTGATGGTTGCGGAAACAGAAAATAAATGTTACAAACTACTCCTATGCAATGCCGCTATGCAAAGCTTCGCTAGGCGGGATGAAGACTAGTCGGGCCGCTATGCACCGATTCGCAAGGCGGATGGACGAGTAGGCTAGCGGATGAGGTGGAGAGAATGGCGGAATGAGGGTCGTAAGCACCTCTTCGCAACGCACGCCACTAGCAATTGCTAGTGCGGCAAGGATGATGGCAGATGGAAAATGGCGCACCTCAAGCAATATAAAACGAAAATACAAATCACATAGACATGATTTCATATAGACATTATTCTACAATTAAGCATACATCATCAATAAATGAAATTTACAACAACACATAAACAACAACAAAGGAAGAACAAGACAAGAGATCGACCGTATCCGAAGTCTTGCTGAGGATTCACGGTTGGAATCGTCGGGTTGTCAATCCGCATCCAAGCTCGGTCCTCAACTGCGTCCGGGGTAGAGAAGGGCTGTCACCACCTTCCAATGGCCCGTCTTCTTCGTATCACGATAGCGGAAGAAGGTTGCAAGCTTCCCCTTGCTTAGTGGATATGGCGTTGAAGCTTGAAATAAGCCCAAGAGATAATGGAGGAGGCCGAGAGGAAGCTCTGGCTTGGATTTGGAGGTGAAAGCTTGCTCAGAGCCTCTCCCTAAGGTGGAGGATGAAGGTAAATGGCGGAACCCTTCGTCGGGGACGAAAAATGGCGGAGAAAATCGCGGATCTCCTGATTAGGGCGAGACCTGCGCTATTTATAGAATGCAGATTTAAACACTGCGCACGATCACAGGCGCACGACCAGTGGTCGTGCGCGATATGGTCCGTGATCGTGCGATATGGAGGCAGAAAAGTGGAAAAAGTTGGCGTGACTGCGCACGACCGGCAGCGCACGAACAGTGATCGTGTGCGGTATAGCTGGTGATCGTGCGATATGGCGGGACAGAACTTTCACAAAAGAGGTCATGACTGCGCACGACCGATGATCGTGCGCCAAAGAGGTCGATGGTCGTGCATGGGTAAAAACGCACGACCATTGACTCCTTTGCCAGAAAATGGTGAAAGCCCTATTCCGGACGCCCACACAATCCCAGAACCTGCAGGAAAACTGGACGGGATGTCGACATGGCAGTCACAGACATAAATATAATGCACAACAAAAGGGAAATACACACATGCACAGAAATAGGCTAAAATGGTGCACAAGACGTGGAATGTCGTAGCGAACCAAAAAGAAGTGCTAATGGCGCTAAATGGTAGTGCAAAGACATGCGAATGGGCCCAGATGAGTCCGGAATTAAGTATAAAACATGGACTCACCATCTTCATCAATAGAATTCATATAAAGTCTAATCCTTGCTTTACAAAGTGCAAACTTGGATAGATTGCACACTGGAGGCCTGGTGCTTGAATAATCTTTGTTCTGTGCCATATCTTAATATAAAATTAAATGTAATGAAAATAACCCTCTTAAAAGATTGATCTTATCAAGGATCTTTTGGTTCAGGTGTTAGCCTGTATGAACAACAAACCAACCTCCCTCTGATACCAATTGAAAGTGAGGGTAATATCTATCTTAACTCTAGAGGGGGGTGAATAGAGTATTTTAAAGTAAATTTACAATTTAAAATTGCACAGCAGTAAAGGCTTAATTTATGTATAGGTGTAAGGTGCTTTTATGTAGAAATAAAACTAAAGCAGTAAAATAAAAACCACAGCACACAGCAAAGAATATGCACAAGAAACCAGAAGACACAAGGAGCTATAGTGGTTCCCCAAAAACCTGGGTACATCCACTCTTCTACCACCCTTGGTAGGAATCCACTGCAGGATGAGTTGATCAGGTGTCCTGGGCACCAATGAGCTTTTGATAAGGTGCTCAAAAACCAAACTAGATTTTTTGATCAGGTGTCTTGCCACCACTGAGTTTTGACAAGGTTCTCAGAACCAGAATCAAAACTTTTGAAGGGAGTCTTGATAACCCTTTTACAGTAGGAAAAGAAAAAGGAAGAGGTGAAGTTGTCTTCTCTGTCTCAATCACTGAGAGAAGACTTAGTGGATTGATTAGTTTTTCAAAGCTCCCCCTGAGATGTAGATGGTTCAGAGATGAGAGCTTTGCTAGGGTGATAGGTCTTCAGAAGCTTCAGATCTCCAGCAGAAGATGGTTTCAGCAGAGGCTGAAATATGAATTGTCTGGAGTCCTTGATGTTGAAGCTATGATCACTTTTCAGTATGCCAATATTCAACTAATTCTCCAGGATTGATCACTTGATTTTTCTGAGTTGATCTCACTATCCTGTGAATCTGTACTGAGAATTTCTTTTTCTTTTTCTCCTGTTTTAGATTGTCTATACTTGTGTAGTATCTTGTTGTATTGTGTATCAGACTAGAGAAGAAAGATGTTTTATTCTCTGAAGATCCTCTGTCCAAGATAGCCGTTAGCAGTCAATAAATGTCTTCCATAAATGTTTTGTCTTCTGGAGGAAAGTCCAATAAACATTCTCTGATAAATCCCTTGAAACTTGGTCCAGAATAAATGAAAACGGCTAGCAGATCTCTTGAAATAAATGCTGAGAGAATTTGAAAAACATTCCAAAAGCTGACTGAATTTGAATCCTCAGAGTCGTCGATCTCTCAGGAAAAACGTTGATCTGAGTTCTATGATCGTCGACCTGAGCTCAGAGATTAGGATTGAACATCAGACAGAAAACGTCGACTTGAGCTCGAAGATCGTCGACCGGAGCTCAACGACCAGAAAACAAGCTGAAGGCAGATCGTCGATCTGAGCTCGAAGATAGTCGACCGGAGTACGATGACTTAGCAGAGTTGAGCTCAGAGAGCGTCGAATAGAGTTCGACGTTTCGTCGACCTGAGCTCGACGAAAACTGTCTTTGCCTCAGCTCTAAGTGTTGAACAATGAATAATCCTGGGGGAAGCTTCAAACCTAAGTTCTAAGCCCTAGACTCATTCTAACTTGACCTTTTCAACTATACATCTAGGTCAAACTAATTTCCTAAAAACATAGTGATCCTTGCCCAAATTAGTAATAGGGTGTTCCAACACAATGTTACGTGACGGCAGTCAACAATATATCCTGGATGGCAGAGGCGAAGGTGTGGGAGATGGCGGTGCAGGAAGAGGTTTTCGGAGGGAGAGGAGGTGAGCCTGGAGGAGGCGAGCGAGGAGATGGCAGAGGAGTAGAGTGGAGGAGTTGTACCTGAGGTCTAGAGGGACGAAGGGTCAGAGATGCAATAGGGTCGGCAGGAGGAAGGAGTAAAGGGAGAGGAGGAGGAGTTGAGATGGAGGCCCTAATGGGCATGGAGATTGAGCAGCATGAGAGCCTGGGAGAGGCAATGGAAGTTTAGGAAGCATGAGGGGAGGAAGAGTTTTGGCAGGAAGAGGAGGCAAGGGTCGGCTGGGAGTAGTCGCGGCTGGAGCCGACTGAGGAAGTGGTGGAAATGGAAGTCTTCAGCAGTGCCGGCCAGGTGCAAAGGGTGCAGATCAGCGGGTGCTTAGGTCCCGGGGACCAGGAGCAAATGCGAGATTGTATTCATAGCAACGCCGACATCTTTGCTTGGAGCATTACAGACATGTAGGGCATCGAAGCGGATGTAGCCTGCCACTGCCTGAACTTGGACACCCGAACGCACCCCATTTGCCAGAAGATGAGGACCATCGCTACCAAGCTGGAGGAGCCCATCCGCGAGGAGGTCAAGAAGCTTCTTGAGGCCGACTTCATCTCAGAGATCCAGTATCCGGGATGGATCTCCAATGTGGTAATGGTAAAGAAAGTGGGAGGAAAATGGTGCATGTATATAGACTTTTCTTTATTAAATAAATCATGCCCCAAGGATTGCTACCCCCTACCTCGGATCGACGTGTTGGTTGTTTCAGCCGTTGGTTTTTCTATTATGAGTTTTTTAGATGCTTTTCCAGGTTACAACCAGATCTGAATGCATCCTCCTGAATGTCAAGGATATCTCCTTCATCACGAGGGAGGGATGCTTCAGCTATAAAATGATGCCCTTTGGGATGAAGAACGAAGGGGCTACCTACCAGCGCATGATGGATCGAGTCTTCCATGGCCAAAGGGGAAGGAACCTGGAGGTTTATGTTGACGATCTCAAAGTCAAAAGCAAGGGCGTGGACTCGCAATTACGTGACCTGGAGGAGACTTTTGCCACCTTACGGAAGTTCAAGATGAGGCCGAACCCTCTGAAGTGTGTCTTCGGGGCAAGTCGAGGGAAGTTCCTTGGACATCTTCTGACCACGGCAGGGGTAGAACCTAACCCTGATAAGGTGAAGGCCATCCTAGAACTGGAGTCACCATGAAATGCTAAGGAGGTCCAACGCTTAACAAGCAAGCTAGTCGGGCTAACCAAGTTCCTCTCTAGGTCGTGAGAGAAATGCTCATCATTCTTCAAGGTGCTGCGGGGTAATCAAAAATTCGAATGGACCGTCGAGTGTGAAGAGGCTTCCTAAATACTGAAGAGGCATCTCTCCCAGGCTCCGCTACTTCAAAGCCCAAGGGAGGGGGAGGATTTAGCCTTGTATCTTGGGGTGGGAGCAGAGGTCGTAAGCTCCATTGTGGTCAGGGAAGAGGGGAAGAAACAATTTCCGATCTACTATATTAGCGGGATCATGAAAAAGGCAGAGCTCCGCTACCCCATTTTAGAAAATCTGGTGTATGCTTTAATCATTTTGTCTAGGAAACTTCGGCCATACTTCCAAGCCCATTCGATCAGGGTGGTGACAGACCATCCCCTTCGCAATATATTTGAAGGAGTGGAACACTCGGGATGGTTGGCCAAGTGGTCTATTGAACTAAGTGAGTTTGATATCTCGTTTGTGCCAAGGCTTTCCATTAAAGCGCAAGTAGTGGCAGACTTCTTAGCTTACTACGTTGTTGAGATTGGGGCCGAGGATCCGCGACCACAGGGGTCATGGAAGTTGATGGTTGACGGTGCTTCGGGAAAACATTCCCTTAGGGGAGGAGTAGTGTTGATAAGTCCTGAGGGGTTCACTATAGAACAAGATGTGGTCTTGCCCTTCCCGGTCACTAATAACCAAGCAGAGTATGAGGCTGTGATAGCCGGCCTTCATTTGGCAAAGGAGCTTGAGATCCAGGATGTGGAGGTTTTTATGGACTCATTTGTAGTGGCATCACAGATCCGAGGAGAGTTAGAAGCTCGGGAGCCACCCTTGTTAAATACTTATCCAAGGTAAGGGTGATGATCGGAGGGTTCCAAAAATTATCAATCCAACATGTTCCGAGGAGAGTGTAGCAGCCAATCGGTTGGCTAAGTTTGGACCTCGGAGAGGAGGAGCCCTAATTGAGCTATTTCGACCGACAATAGAGAAAGGAGAGTTAACGGAATTGGATCGGCAACCCTCGTGGGTGGATCCATTTGTAACTTTTTGACAACAGATGAGCTCTCGGAAGGGACCAAGGATACGAAGAGCTTTAGGCACAAAGCGGCTCATTACCTAATGATTGAAGGGGGATGCATCCAAAGATGTTGTTTGGGATCCTAGCAAGGTGTGTGACGGAGGAGGAAATCCCAAGGATCCTGGAGGAAGTATACTCCGACGAATGCTGCATTCATTCGCGGGGTAAGACGTTGGAAGCAAGGGTATTTTTGGCAGACCCTAACAAAGGATGCGGCCGAGTTTGCGAGGAGATGTCGAAAGTGTCAACTGAACACCCCCTCCAGCTCTTACCTGCTCAAAGGCTCTGAAGCATCACGGCGTTTTGGCCTTTCGCCAACTGGGGGATGGATCTAGTCGGGCCTTTCCCTCCGGCTAGTGGGCAGAGAAGGTTTCTTCTGGTCATGATTGACTACCTTTCAAAGTGGCTGGAGCTCAAGGCACTGGCCAAGGTCACTTCCCAAGTCATCAGAAACTTTGTTTGGGGGAGATCATATGCAGACACGGGTTTCCCCAGGCGATAGTGAAGGACAATTGCCCCCCAGTTCGCCAGTGAGGAGTTCAACAGCTTCTGCACCCAACTTGGGATAGACCTTAGGTTTTCTTCCGTACACCACCCCAGGAGTAATGGCCATGTGGAGGCAGCAAACAAGATCATTGTAAGCTTGATCAAGAAAAAGGTGGAGAACTTGAGGGGGAATTGGGTGGAACAGCTGCCCTCAGTGTTGTGGGCCTTTTCGGACAACCCCAAACACGACCACCGATGAGACCCCCCTTCAAACTTTCCCATGGGTGTGAGTCAGTCTTGCCCGTGGAGTTCGAGGTTTGTTCCCTGCGTGTTACGACCGTGGGTGAAGGAGATGAGGTTTGGAGGTTGGAGAATGAGAAGGAGTTGCGCCTCTTTTTGGATATGGTGGAAGAGCTGTGCGATGTCGCAACTATCAAGTTGGAGGAGATAAACGGTGGATGGCAAAATACTTTGACAAGCATATCATAATCAAATAGTTCGAGGAAGGAGATCTGGTGCTAATGAAAGTTGAAGCTGCGGGAAGATCAACCCGCGTAAGCAAGCTTAACTCAAATTGGGAAGGGCCTTATATTGTTAAAAGGGTCCTGAGAACGGGAGGTTACCACCTCCAGGACATGGAGGGGAGGTCCATGAGCCACACCTGGAGCGGTGACGATTTAAAATGCTTCTACCCATGGGGGGGAAGGTGAAATTGCATATTCAAAGTCAAGCTTATTATATTACATTCACTAACTTATTTTTGCTTTACCTATTGTGAAATTCTTATGGTAAGGAGATTAGATGATTGCACTACCCCGATCCTGGCTTGGCCCCAGGTAGACCTGCTGATGTAGTGACGACTGTGATTCAGACGTGACTACAATACGGACTCTTAAACGTTACCGAACAAGAAATAAAAAGAGAGAACGCCGACCAAAAGCGAACGAAAAGGGGTCGGTTGGTTCCCAAAATCCGGGACTCGATACCACGTCCTTAGGACCTACCTCTCCAACAAGCACACAACTCACCGTAAGCCGGACTCGATACAACGTCCTTAAGACATACCTCTCCAACAAGCACACAACTCACCGCACCTACACAAGCATCTATTCATTTCAATATAGCCGTTTCAAGCGCAGCAATAATTTATTTCGCAGCGGCGGAAAACCTTTAAGAGCGATCGAAATTCGAGTCGTAATTAATTCCCTTGTTGGCACATAAATTGCGACGAACAGAAGAGCAAATCGAGGCTAGGCCACGTTGCACCCCCGAGACGGATCTACCTATTCCGGACAACAAGAGATTCAATAACAACACCTTCAAATTCAGATTTTGCAAGCGACGGATTTAAAAATCGCGAAAAAACGGTGCATGAAAAACCTCCACAAACTAAAACAAGAATCACACAAAGAAAGAGATTACCCAACCGGGATAAAAGTTCACACAAAGATAAGGTGGGAGAATCACTCTCTCCACGGATCCGCCGGCATCACACCGAGGGGTTTGTAACCTTCTTCCACGGAGTCGCACCAAGGAAGCCGCGCCGGAGTCGCACCGAACGGATGGAGGGAGCAAGGGGCGGCGGTTTCACACCACACAAGGGGGGCCGGCGGTTTCACACCACCAAGGGGTCGGCGGCTTGGAGAAAGCTCTTGGCCGAAATTCTCAAAGGAGAGAGAGTTTTAGGTTTCAAATATTCAATGATCTTATTCCTCATAATCACCTCTTTAAATAGGAGTTTACAATAACTCTTAGCCCTCCATGATGGAGATGTAATCTCATCCATCCAAAAGGCTAAATGCACACCAAAATAAAATATTGTTCCAAATGAAAAATAACACATGCCATGAATATAAAATTATCACTTAAACATAGGATAATTTTATATTCCTCAAATATAAAATAAAGTGCATGAAAATAATAAAATTAGGCTAATTTTTCATGGCGGTTTTAGCACGCCGCGGGCGGAGGTGGTAGCGTGCACTTCCTTCGGTGTCATCACGGCGTCTCAGATCTTTATGTCGTAGCGCCTCGGCAACCGGGTCATCATCAAGTAGCGGTGGCGCTGCATCAATCCTCCCCCACTCAAAATCACGTATCTCTGAGGCGTGAGTGGAGAGATAGCGACGGAGAAGCTCGGCATCCAAACGTTGAAGCTCTGTCGCGAGTACCCAAGAGTCGTCCGAACGCGGGTGGTCACGCCAACGGACGAGGAAGCGGTAAGTAGTACCATTTGGAATAGTGAATGGTTCCGCAACGAGTATCATATCTGGAGTGAGAAATGTCCTGGGGAACCTGGGAAACATGTCAGCAGTAGGAGTAAAAGAAGATAACGTACCATCCGATGTTATACCTGCGGGGACCGAAGGAGAGAGATCATCCGAACTACCACTCCCCAACCCATTAGAATTTTCAGTGGAGGGAGAAGACGACAGAGAATTCAATTCAGGTGGAGGTAAAACAAACAACGTCAAATCCGAGACATTAAAAATAGGGGAGATACCCCAATCAGCCGGCAAATCCAAAACGAAAGCGTTATCACCTAGTTTCTTGATAATCCGAAAAGGGCCGGCGCGCTTCGGTGCCAACTTCTTAATGGTGCCAGATGGCAAGCGTTCGAGAACTAACCGGACTAGGACCAAATCGCCAACTTTAATGTGCAACACCCTCCTATATAAATTAGCGTGCGACTGATAAGACTCGTATTGAGCAGTCAAGGTAGCTCGTATACGTGCATGTAAGTCATGAATATGTTGGGCGAAGGATTGTGCAAACTGACTTGTCTTGTATGTTGGGGGCGACGGTACCAAGTCAATAGGCACAGGGGCCTTGTATCTATGGACAATCTCGTTTGGTGACAGACCAGTAGACCGATTTTTGGAATTATTATAAGCTAATTTGGCGTGGGGAAGAAGAAGATCCCACGTGCCTTTGTGATCGCTTACGAGGCATCTAAGAAGGCTACCGAAGCTTCAGTTATCAAAAACCAAACCATTCACATAACGGTGGAAGACTATTCGAAACAACCTCGCAAGTAATTTAAAGGACGCATTTAGAAGGGTCAAGAAATTAAAAATGCGCCTAATTAAATTAAAACCATGAGGGGAGAACCCATGTGCCACATGACTTGAATTAATAGTATAAAATAACGGAATTATGTCCGGTGGCACATGTGCTTTAAATTCAAAAATTAACGTAGTGGGTTCCAACGTTTTTGTTTTAAATTTAAAATTAAATTTTGATTTAAAAATATCATGATAAATACTCAGCGGAAAACGTTCGTCATCAACTACGTTCGCCCACGTCCTTCTAAGTAAGTTTAACGGGATGGTGGGAATAATAAACTTCTCTAAATATGAAGGGCTAGAAATGACTAAATCATCTACTCGAGCTAAGGGAACCGGAGGGAGAGTCGACAGGGTTGACTCTGTAGGGGGAACCAAGTCACACTCAACGTCAAAGCATGGATTAAGCGTCCAAGAGAATGCCTCCGGTTGCAAGCCTTTAAAATCAAAAGTAAACTCGAATAGTGGATTCGTCCTCACTGAAAACTCATCCTCAGTTAACGTTTCGCCCCAGAATGAATCCACCAAATCATTAGAAATTTTACTTAAGTCAGAAACAGTGATCGTCTCAATAGTAGGCAATTTCGTATCCGATAAAATTTCCAAACTAACTTGGGCCTCAGGCGAAGGGGCTATCATCAAAGAAAAGTCAGTTGGGCCCTCAGTGCTATCGTCATCCAAACATAATTCTTCCCATGAGGTGGGGACATCGTCTAAGTAAGAATAGGGGGATGGGCAAATCGAATCCAGGGGAGTATAATAATTAGCTTGAGTTCCAAGCGGCGATAATAACGTCAAAGGACTAACTCCCGGATGTATCACACTAACCTTATCCCAAACTGAACATCCATCCCAAGGTGACTCTACCAATACCGTAGAAACCTCTAATAATCCTGGGTCAACCAATATAACGTCGGATCCTAGCAAGTCATCACCTAAATCAGTGACATGTAAGCTCTCAGCATCGGAAGACTCTACCGACTCAACGGGAATGTCTACTAGCTCAGGGTCAACAGAAGATTCCATGAATAAATTATCGTCGAAGGGGATTGGAGATGATTCCTCAGGGGAGAAATCCTCTTCCAGGTCACTAGGGTAACCAATCTCCTCAACGTCACTAAAAGCGTCAGTGAAACTTGCCTCGTCCTCAATGACGGGCGCAGTCCTAATCACATCCTCAGGTTCAACAGGAGAGTCAGGCACTATCGTAAGTGAAGGAAGACTCTCACCTAGCTGATTAATTTCATCTTCTAGAGATTCCATATCCACATAAGCATCCTCAGAGGTATCAGTCACTATATCAGAGGGCTTAGATGTCGAGGCTAAGGAAGCAAGCACCCTAATAGTAACCTCTTTCGATTTCAAATTTTTGGGCCGGAATGGCTTATGTTTCTTATAGGTGGGACTAGGCACACTCTGGGTAATACTACCTCTTTGGGGATTGGATCTATCCTGAGGCGTAGGGTCACTCCTATAAGCGGATACAGGTCTAGTACTGTAACTATTCTTACTAACGGGAGTGGTGCTATTAGTGCGCAGGTAGGCGGGATCAAATTGATCCGAGAGGAGGTTACGCATGTGCGGCCAAGCATAACGATAGCTACCAACACGACGCTCTTCGTTTAACCAAAATAATCGGGCCCGACCTACTAATCGCTCTCGGGCAAAGCTAACCTTTTCGTAGTCATCCAATAAGTGATAATTAAAATATTGTTCTAATCCCTTAAGCCAGTCTCTAAAATTTTGGGGATACTCTAAACCGTCATAAGTACGATAAATGTGGTGTGCCCTAGGGGTGTGATTAGTCATATCCTTAGCATAGGAATAGTCTAACCGAGAAGCATATACGTCATATGTCATTTAGTGAGAACCGGAGAGGAAACTCGATCCGATACTTGTGCACACGCAAAGAAAAATAAACTGGCCCTAATTAAATCTCAAAGATTTAATTGTTCCCGCTAGTTTAAAAAAATAATACATGCATATTTTTTTATTTTTTGAGCAAGAAAATTGTAAGGATTATTAATTAAATTTTTTCAGATTTTTTTTTATTGCAGAAAAAAAAAATTAGCCGGCTATTGGCACACCAAATACTAAATTTTCAAATTAATTAATAAAAATAATTACTGAATGAAAAATAAATTTTTTTTTGTTTTCTTATTAATAATTAGATGGAGAAATACCAAAAATTTTAAATTTTCGATTTTGAGAAAAAAAAACATTTTTAGGCAGCTATTTGCAGACCACTATTATTATTTTTTTTGTAATTTTGAGAAAAATTTGAAATTTTTGGATTTGAAATTTGAAACTTGGAATTTGAATTTTGAATTTTGAATTTTGAATTTCGAAATTTGAAATTTTGAAATTTGAAATTTTAATTTTGAATTTTGAATTTCGAATTTTGAAATTTGAAATTTGAAATTTGGAAATTTGAATTTTGAATTTTGAATTTTGAAATTTGAAATTTGAAATTTGAAATTTGAAATTTGAAATTCAATTCCAAATTTGAATATTTAATTTTGAAATTTTAATTTTTAAAATTTGAAATTTTGAAAATTTTAAATTTGAAATTTTAATTTTCAGATTTGAATTTTTTTTTTGAAATTTCGCTGAAAAATAAAGATTTCAGCCCGGTATTTGCAGACCAACTAGACAGAATTACGATGTTCCAATTTTCAGGCTGACCTAACGAAGATGAATCAAAAAATTTTCTGTTTTAATGATGCTGGAAATAAGTGCAGGAAGCTACAAAATTTTTTTCAGAATTTTTTGACAAGTTTAAAATTCCGAAGGTTTTACTAAACGCAGACCAATCCGAAAATTTCAGATCCTAGAAAGATGAGATCGACCAACGAAGAACGCAGAGAGGATGTTTGCAACTTGGGAGTTGAAACGACCGCCTCTGATACCAAATTGATGTAGTGACGACCGTGATTCGGACGTGACTACAATACGGACTCTTAAACGTTACCGAACAAGAAATAAAAAGAGAGAACGCCGACCAAAAGCGAACGAAAAGGGGTCGGTTGGTTCCCAAAATCCGGGACTCGATACCACGTCCTTAGGACCTACCTCTCCAACAAGCACACAACTCACCGTAAGCCGGACTCGATACAACGTCCTTAAGACCTACCTCTCCAACAAGCACACAACTCACCGCACCTACACAAGCATCTATTCATTTCAATATAGCCGTTTCAAGCGCAGCAATAATTTATTTCGCAGCGGCGGAAAACCTTTAAGAGCGATCGAAATTCGAGTCGTAATTAATTCCCTTGTTGGCACATAAATTGCGACGAACGGAAGAGCAAATCGAGGCTAGGCCACGTTGCACCCCCGAGACGGATCTACCTATTCCGGACAACAAGAGATTCAATAACAACACCTTCAAATTCAGATTTTGCAAGCGACGGATTTAAAAATCGCGGAAAAAACGGTGCATGAAAAACCTCCACAAACTAAAACAAGAATCACACAAAGAAAGAGATTACCCAACCGGGATAAAAGTTCACACAAAGATAAGGTGGGAGAATCACTCTCTCCACGGATCCGCCGGCGTCACACCGAGGGGTTTGCAACCTTCTTCCACGGAGTCGCACCAAGGAAGCCGCGCCGGAGTCGCACCGAACGGATGGAGGGAGCAAGGGGCGGCGGTTTCACACCACACAAGGGGGGCCGGCGGTTTCACACCACCAAGGGGTTGGCGGCTTGGAGAAAGCTCTTGGCCGAAATTCTCAAAGGAGAGAGAGTTTTAGGTTTCAAATATTCAATGATCTTATTCCTCATAATCACCTCTTTAAATAGGAGTTTACAATAACTCTTAGCCCTCCATGATGGAGATGTAATCTCATCCATCCAAAAGGCTAAATGCACACCAAAATAAAATATTGTTCCAAATGAAAAATAACACATGCCATGAATATAAAATTATCACTTAAACATAGGATAATTTTATATTCCTCAAATATAAAATAAAGTGCATGAAAATAATAAAATTAGGCTAATTTTTCATGGCGGTTTTAGCACGCCGCGGGCGGAGGTGGTAGCGTGCACTTCCTTCGGCGTCATCACGGCGTCTCAGATCTTTATGTCGTAGCGCCTCGGCAACCGGGTCATCATCAAGTAGCGGTGGCGCTGCATCACCTGCTGCGCAGGCTCTCACTAGCTGGTTGGTCTGAAGGCTCGCCTGTGGGGGTTAGGGACTCCCCGAGTGCTGCTCGGCCCCGGGTAGACTCGCTGCTAAGGCTCTCATTAGCTATGCAGGGCAGAAGGCACACTTGAGGGGATAGGATTTATTCTTGGAGATACTTCAGCTTGGAAACTATTACACTACCCCAAGCCTGGCTCGGCACCAGGTAGACCCGATGCGTAGGCTCTCACTAGCTGGCAGTTCGGAAGCCTCGCCTGTGGGGGTAAGGGATACCCTGAGTGCTGCTCGGCCCCGGGTAGACTCACTGCTCTCAGGTTATCATTAGTTGGGCAAGGCAGAAGGCACACCTGGGGGGGGGGGAGGATTTATTCCTGGAGATACTTCAGTATTGAAATTCTTGCACTACCCCGAGTCTGGCTCAGCCCCAGGTAGACCCGCTACACAGGCTCTCACTAGCTGGCAGGTCCAACGACTCGCCTGTGGGGGTAAGGGATACCCCGAGTGATGCTCAGCCCCGGGTAGACTCGCTGCTCAGGCTCTCATTAGCTGGGTAGGGTGGTAGGCATACTTGCGGAGAAAGGACTTGGTCTTGGATATGTTCTTGGAGATACTTCGGCTTGGAAGCTTTTGCACCACTCAAAATGAGCCTCGACTCCGGGTAGACTAGCTGTCCGGGCTCTCATTCAACCCGGCAGGATAAAAGGCACACCTGGTAGGTAGAGGAAAGAGTTTGAGAACATCTTTCTGCAGGAGGGTCTCGAAAACGGAGTTCTCTGCAGGGGGCCTTCGACGGGAAGCACTTGGCCAAACAGCGGGAAGTTCTCGGTGAAACACCGTTTGTTCGCGTATTGCGAAGGGGCGGGGATTAAGAACCTACGGTCAGTGCTTTTGGCAAAAGGTTCTGGGCAGAAGGCACTCAGCAAAAACATACTAGGCCTTGAACTCTCAGCAGGGTTCCACCTATTAATCTATCACTAAGGGGTGAGACTCTCCTAAGATGGTCGGGGGCCTCGGCGAGAACGCACTTTAGAAGCATTAGACAAAGAAACTTTATTCGCTTTTATGAGAAGATAAGAAAATAGAAAACCAATCATTTATATATATATACGAATGTGTTTAAAGAAAATAAAATGGTTACATGTGAGAACACCTTGCACATTCATAAAGAACAAAAAAGAGAGGGGCGACGAAAATCTTCAAGGGGTTTCGCCGGATCGCTCGCTCGAGCTCTCGCCAGAGCTCCCACCTGAGCTCTTGCCAGAGCTCTCGCCAGCTACAACTGGAGATTTCGGGACTTCCGAGGGCGGGGAATCGGGTGCTCCCGGGAGCTTGGGGTCAGGATCAAAGAGCCACGAGAGAAGCCTGCGGGCAACGATGGTCTCGCCTCCCTCATTTAGACACCCCACCTCTCGCAGCGTCTCTATCGTCAGCCTGTCCATTTCCTGGGCATTGGCCTGCAGCAGCTTGTCGATGTCATACTTGGAGTAGTGGTGGCTCCTTAGCCTCTCGTCCAGCACGGGAGGAGGAGGGATCGCAGCCACAGTTGCTTGCGCGCGCTGGAGCCGGGCATTTTGCAGGACGTTCTCGCATTCCAGACCGGCCAGCTTTGCGCGAAGCAGCATGCTCTGGGCGGAGTCTTGTGCACAGAAGAATGCTCTTCAGCACATAAAGAAGGAAAGGGAAAGCGGATTATGAACTAAGGGGGGAGTGAGAAGCCTTGGAGGATCTATCTTACTTCATTCGCCGGGCGCAGAGATAGAAGCCGTTGGGCATCCACCAGCTCGAACTTCAGGGCTTCCACGTTGGCTGCCACCTCTTATCTTGCCTTGTGCATGCCGATGAAGTTGCGGTCGATAGTAATACTTTGGCGCGCACATATATGCATGAGCTCAACCCCGCGCATCAAGTCCCGAATGGAGTCGAAGGCCAAGAGGCGTCTGGGCGATGGATCAAAGTGGTCGGCGTCCTCGCGACTGTAAAGGCCGTAGGAAAGTGTGAAAGGATCGATGGTGACCTTGTCTTTCTCCGTCCAACTGGGAAGGAGGGTGAGATCGAGGCTCGGTTGGCTTCAGGATTCCACTAGATCAAGGGCTTCCCCTCTGCGTCCAAGAACTTGTTGCCGTAGCAAATGTTCTGATTCCCTCTCGGCATCAGCTTGGGGGGGGGGGGGGGAACTTGGGCAGAAGTCTCGGGGGCCGCCCTCTCATCTCCGGATCCACCTGCGGCCGACGGGTTCTCGGCAGGAGCCATGTGGATTTTGCGAGGGCCAAACGGTCGGTCACAGCCCTGGTCACGTCGAACGGCTGGTGCAGGGGGATTTCTCACTCACCTGCGATATCAAAAGCAATTAACTCTCTGCATCTTAAAGTATAGAATCGCATGGTAAAGGCGAGATCATACCTTCAACGGGACGTACGGGCTGAAGGGAGTCTATGTCCCGCCTGAGGAACTAGACGTCGAAGTCCTTGGTCCCAAATAACTCAAGGATGGCGCTCTCGCGTGACCCAAGCGTGGGAGTCTTGTAGGCGGCATAGTCATACTGTAAGGGCGTGAGAGGAACGTTGCCGAAGTTGCCTGAGACGTAGAAGAACTTCTCCCTCCAGTGATGGTTCTTGTTGGCGAGACCACAGGTATTGAGCAGCTGCCCTGAGAAGAAGACCACCCCGCCGCTCTTGGCCAAGAAGATGAAGATCTTTCGGAAGATGGGTAGGCTGAACTCTATCCACTCGGCTTGCATGTAGTAGATAAACGCTACCAGGATGGAGACTGAGTTGGGATTAAGTTGTGTGGGAACCACCTTGTATTATCGATGGGCTTGGCGCATCTCAGCCAGAGGGGGAGGCGGAAGCCCACCTCAAAATTCTCTAGAGGGATGGCGAGCTCCACCTCTCGCGCGAGATTGACCCTGTCTTTGTTTCCTGGGTTTCTCACGTTGAATCCGGCAGGGTTGAAGTTGGTGGTTATCAGCTTTTATTCGTTTAGGGTCAGGTAGCAGGGAGGAAACTTGTGCTTTAGGAAGGCTTTCACACAGTTGGAATGGCCTTCGCTCTCGCCTGAGATCGTGATTAAGGGGTTCAAGGCAAGAACTATTAAGAAGAGGGCGAGAGCGAGATAAAGTGGGGAAAACAAGCGAGGTTACAGAGAGGCGCGAGAGCGGCAAGGAAGGAGGCAAGGGTTTCAGATCAGAGAAATAAATGTGGTAGGTGGATCAGCCTATTTATAGAAAATCGTTGTAATGATGTTTTTTCCAAAAAGACTGCGGGGGTACGTTCGTCAATTCCCGAGGAATCAGCGCCTCAATTTCCGCTCTAACACGCTTTGGTCGCCTAAGCAAACATGGGGGGGGGACTCCTTGGAGAGACCACATCCCATAGATAAAACGGTGACGAATAAACAGGAAGCTAGTGTTTGCGCAAGTACCACAAAAGTAAAGAGTGAAACAAAAAAGTAGAGAGCAAAGCGGGAATGAAAGAGGGGCTCTCGCCGGGCGAGATCCCCACAATAAAAAATAATAATAATAGTTCAGTATTAGTTATTGTCCAAATTCAAGAAGGGGTACATCGGGGGAAGGGTAGGCCGAGAGATGGGGGAGGCGAGACGTCATTGTTCAGTATTTTTCCCAGCGCCATCATCCCCAGTACCGCATCCCCAGTCCCGCATTCCCGTCCTCGGAGGAACCCGCAGATTTAAATAAGATGTCAGGGTGGTGCACCCAAGGTTAATCAGGCGCGCTTGGTCCCGAATCCGCGCAACATACCGCCTTGGGGACGTCTCGGCGGTATGTGTATCCTGCCGCTCCGTCTCGCCAAGGAGGTGGGTGTAGTCCCGCTCGATGACTGCCATTCGCCGCTCCACCATCTTGTGTAGGCTCTTCACTATAGAGAAGTTGGTCCACTCCCATCGCACGAGCTTCGAGAAGAGCTCCGCCACCCTCTTGCGCCGTTTCCTGCCATTCCAGGCAACATCCAGGAACTATTCCATCTCGTTAGAAGAAGGGAAGGGGAAGCTCTCGGCCTCTTCCCTTTCCTCTTCATCTTCATCTTCCTCCTCTTCGACTCCCGCCTGGGGCTCCGTACCCCTTGGTAAGAGAGAGGGTTCTAGTAATGACAAGGGAGAAAGTAGAGGGAGTTGTGATTTCTCGCATACCTTAAACATGGCGAGAGCCATCGAACGATTGCGGCCGAGAAGGGCCGGGCTCCGCCTCGGGTTCCTTTCCAAAGAGGAGGTGGAGCATCTTTCCACGCCCCGGGCGGAATGTCTTACGCATGACAATCCCGACCTAGCCAGGAGCAGGGGCGGAGACACCATCCCTCGCAGGAGGGCGAGCCTCTTGTGAAGGCACGAAGGGTTCGTTGGCCACTCCTCCCGCCGGTAGGGCGAGATCAGCAGTCAGGGTAACCTGGTTGGCAAGCAAGATTTAGTTTCCCCGGGTGGAAAGACCAGGGCTGGCGGGAGCTCGTGCTGCGAGAAGTCAATTCGGCAGGAGTAGAATACATTGATTGGAATGAAATGTTGGAAAAAATGGGGGCAAAAGGTTACTTGGGGTTCTCGGAGGGTCAGTTAGAGAGTTTCATCCGAGACCCGGGGTGGATCCCTGGGGAGGAGAGGCGTCGACTCTGGGGGCACCAACGGGGACCCAGCGCCGACATCTTGAACCACCTCCTACGAGAAGTACGACATATCAATCATCGATCCTTCTTTTTCTACATCAGTTCACAGTTCTCAATAGTCAGCGAATCAGAGAGACATACCTTCTGCAGAGGAGAAGGATTATCTGCACGGCTTAGGGTCGGGGTAGGCAAGCCCCGGTTCTCATTCAAAAGTTCTCTCCTGACCGACTTTGCTTTCTTCCTCTTCTTCTTCTTTAGCTTGGGGGGAGCTCAGTGGCCGACTCCTTTCTCGTCAGCCAAGGGGCCACCAGGTAACTTTTGGCGCGGGCTCGCACGTGCGCCGCATCGATGCTGTCTTGCAGGCCTTATAAGAGCGGCTTCTCTACGCGTTTAGGGCAAATGACGAGATCGCGCGAGGACTCAACAAGGGGGCTACATCGGCAGCGATGGTTTTGTGACTATCAGCAGATTTATATATATATAGATGTGGGATGGCCCACCAATAGATTCCTTTTAAGGAAAACACGTGATCAACAAATAAAAAGGGTTGTACCTGTCTTTTCAAGCGCAGGGCTAGCTCGAAAAGATTAGGGATTGTGTACAACCCCATATTCGCTAAGTGGAACCCATAAATACCTAGGGCCAGGTTTAGGCTAGCTTTGGGCTAGCCCCAGGTGAATAAAACTACTCTCTCCCAATCAGGGTTGAGCTCAACTTTTATCAAGCTCGACCTTTGTCGAGCTCAGCTTAGGTCTCGTTGAGCTGGGCTTGACATTCATTGAGCAAGTTCAGAATAATAGAGCTCTTGCATAGGGGCACGCAAGAGCGTTCGCCCTTTGGTAAGCAGTTCGTTGAGCATAGCTCGATGCCCTCCAAGACAGATCAAGCTTCGGCAAAGGCATACTCCCGCCTAAAGACGGGGGGGGGGGGGGGGGGGCGAAAGCAGGCACAACCTGAAGCATTCTTCAATATCCTTTTAGTTCCCGCCAGGTGAGGGCGGGAGAGTTTTCGGCGATGCATAAGCACCTTCAGTTCTCTGCAGGAAGGCTCCCGCCGGGTAGGGCCCATGGTGAAATTACCTGGATGCCCTAAGGTAAAATTACTTGTATACCCCAAGGGTCTGCATTTAGCTCCTCAGAATAGTGGAGTTTGGCTGTTGGCAGACCAGCCATGGGTAATTTAGTAATTTCAAGTCAACAAAGGCTATAAATATACCCACAGGGGCTCCTTAGAAGGCAAGATTTAATATTATCCTAAGATCTTCTAGTTCTTACTAAGGAGCTCCTAGCCCTGCATTTGGCTTTGGAGGGGAACCACTCAGAGAACTTTCAGGTTAGAGGTGGGACCTCCTAGCTGAGGCTTTGAGTCGGTTTCTGGTCCTTTACTGCCAGTCTGAGGTCAGAGTTTGGGAGAAGTAGGTGTTGGCTACACCCCTGATTTCAAACATTCATTGAGTTCAAATTTTTTTCTTCAAAAACAACCACGTGCCCGGAGTTCCTTGAGATGAGGGTAAATAGGGAGCAACAGCCCGCTAGGAAGTGCGGATTGAGGAGGTCCTACCCAGGGGAGAGGAGGACCGGTGCAAGGATCACGCTGATGTTGGAGTCTGAGGAGGGATCAGAGTGATCCACGGAGGTGTGGGAGTCGAGGTTGCGTGCAAGGTGAGCCTCCATAATATGTACTGCCGGAGCGTCACCTCAACATCTCTAACTCCATTCCTAGAGGAGATGATCACCTTCTCAAGGAAGGACATGCCAGATAATGAGTATCCATTTCGCGGCGCCCTAGTAATCCAGGATACTATCGAGAATTTTACTGTCTCTCAGATCCTCAATGACAAGGAAGCTCAGTTAAAATCATCTTCAACAAGGCATTTGACGCGATGATGGTAGAGGCTAGGAGGGTGTTGGCCTCGGATGGGACTCTCATCGGATTCCCCGTGGAGAGAAACGAAGTAGAAGGAGGAGTAGGGATCCATGTCACCCTGGGGGGGCCAGTCCATAAACTTCAGGTTAATCATTATGGATGCTCCCATCCATTACAACACAATCTTCAGACGACCCCTTATCAATGCTTTCCGCTGCGTACCTCTTCCTTCCATCAGTGCTTGAAGTTCAACGCCGAGGGCATCTATGTTTTTGTCCGGGGAGATCCCAAGATAACAAGGGAGTACTATATCACGGTTGTCAACACCATCTCCTGGCAGGAGGGAGCAGAGGAGATGGAGAGGAGGATAGTAGAGTGTCTAGGCAAGAGGCTGAAGGGGGAGCCAAGGAGACGGAGGTAAAGGAGGAAGAGGTCCGCGCCCATATAGAGGCATCAAAGGAAGTACTGGAGGGGAAAGACGAGGTTATGGCTATGGAGGAATCTGAGGAAGAAGTTCTGGCTGCAGGCGAGGGGGCCGCAGGTGAGTGGGGGGATCAATCCTTGCTGGAAGCTCTATAGGAAGTGGTGTAGTTGGAGATTCTCAACTGAGAAGGTAGAGTTGAGAAGGTGCGACTCAACAGGGGGATGAGTCTAGAGAATCAGGGGAGGATGCTGGAGTGCATCCAAAAGAATGTATACATATTCACATGGAGCGCGACTGACATGTTGGAGATTAATGTGGACGTTGCATGCCATCGTATCAACCTTGATCCAGAAGCCCGCCCCATTACGCAAAAGAAGAGGTCTACCGCGGACAAGCTGGCTTAGCCCATCTGTGATGAGGTGGGTAAGCTCCTCAAGGTCAGATTCATGTTCGAGATCCAGTACCCCTGTTGGGTCTTCAATGTTGTAATGGTTAAAAAAGGAGACGACCAATGGAGGATGTGTGTAGATTTTTCTCTTCTTAATAAATCATGTCCTAAGGATTGTTACCCCTTGTCCGCAGATCGACACGCTGGTTGACTCAACTGTCAGTTTTTGTGTAATGAGTTTTCTAGATGTTTTTTCAGGTTATCATCAGATCAGGATAAACCCGCCCAATATAAAAGATGTCTCCTTCATCACTAGGGATGGGTGCTACTACTACACGATGATGCCTTCCGGGCTAAAAAATACAGGGGCAACGTATCAAAGGATGATGGACCGGGTCTTTCGGGAGGAGAAGGGAAGGAACTTGGAGGTCCATGTAGATTACCTTATGATTAAGAGTCGAGATGTTGACTCTCACCTTCAGAACCTAGAGGAGACCTTCAATACCCTACAAAAATACAAAATGAGGCTAAAACCCATGAAGCATCTCTTCGGGGTCAGCAGGGGAAAGTTCCTAGGTCATCTCCTTACTCCCGCGGGGGTGGAACCCAATCTTGACAAGGTGAAGGTGATCATGGAGTTGGGGTCGCCGAGGAATGCCAAAAAAGTCCAGCAGTTGACTAGGGAAGTTATCGGGGTTGAGCAGGTTCCTCTCTCGAGGCAGGAGAGAAGTGCTCCCCATTTTTCAAAGCATTGAGGGGGAATCAAAATTTGAATGGTCTAAGGAATGCGAGGAAGCGTTCCAAGCTTTGAAGAGGCAGTTGACCCAGGCTCCGCTGCTCCAGGGACCAAAGAAGGGGGAAGATCTATCCCTCAACCTCGGGGTCGGGTCTGAGGCCATAAGCTTCATCTTAGTCCGGGAAGAGGGGAAAGTAATTACCTATCTATTATGTGAGCTGGGTATTGAGGAAGGCGGAGCTCTGGTACCCGATTCTAGAGAAGCTAGCCTTTGCCTTGGTCATCTCAGCTTGGAGGCTTTGGCCCTATTTCTAGGAACACTCCATTCGAGTGGTGACTGACCATCCCCTCCATAATATCTTTGGGGGGGTATAGCATTTGGGAAGGCTGACAAAGTGGTCAGTAGAGCTAAGTGAATTTGACATATCTTTTGTTCCCCGCCTCTCGATCAAGGCTCAAGAGATGATCGACTTTTTGGCCGAATATGTGGTCGAAGTGGCGGAGGCCGAGCTCACTCATCCAGTTCCCTGGAAGGTGATTGTAGATGGCAGCTCGGGAAGATAGTCTGTTGGGTTCGGCGTTCCTTCTCTTGACCCGTGGTGCTTTGCTACTTATTTAAGAAATTAAGTAGCGCCCTCTCCAACAGTCCGGGATTTTGGTGTAGTTCGGTATGCGCTTGATCCTTCACATTTTTTGGGGGTGGGAGTATTCTTAGAAAGCCCTCATGAAATAAAGTCTGAGAAAATAGTGGTTATTCATTTTCCCATCACCAATAATCAGGCTGAGTATGAAGCGGTGATAGCAGGATTGCGCCTGGCAAGGGAGCTGGGGGTGCATGATGTGGAGGTGCTCACGGACTCTATGGTGCTGGATTCCAAGATCAATGGGGAGTATGAGGAAAGGGATCCTACGCTAAAAATGTACTTAGCAAAGCTAAAGGGGGTCATCGGCTTGTTCCAAACATTCTCCATCAGGCAAGTGCCTCAGGAAGAGAATGTTTAGGTGGATCAGCTGGCCAAGTTCCGACCTCAGGTGGAGAGCACCATCACTGACTTGTTCCGCATGTCCGTTGAAGAGGGGGAGCTAATGGAGGTTGACTAATGCCCCTCTTTGATGGATCCTTTTGCAACCTTCCTATCCATATGGGAGTTTCCAGAGGGCATGGATAAGAAACGTTTCAAGCACAAATCGGCATACTACCTCATGCACGTCGGGCAGTTGTATAGAAAAATCCTCTCATGGTTGTTGGTACATTGCGTAGCGGAGGGAGAAGTACAAAAGCTCCTTGAATAAGTCCACTCCGGAGAAAGCGGAAGCTACTCGAGGATTCAGACACTAGAGAGGAGGATAATCAAGCAAGAGTACTTATGGTCGACCCTGGGATAGGATGCCGCTAAGTTCACGAAGAAATGCCATAAGTGTTAGTTGTTCGCCCCTCTCCAACTGCTGTCGGTTCAGCAGCTCAAGAGCATCACGACACCCTTGCCTTTCGCTATCTGGGGCATGGATCTGGTGGGACCCTTCCCTCAAGCCAGCGATTATTTTTCTATGTGGTTGGAGGAGAAGGTGCTGGACAAGGTGACCTCCCAGGTAGTAAAAAATTTTGTGTAGGGGGAGATCATCTATCAGAATGGATTGCCCTTAGACATTGTCACAGACAATAGGCCGCAATTTTCCAGCGCCGAGTTTATCAGTTTCTGCGGGCAACTTGGAATTGATCTCAGGTTTGCATCATTCCATCATCCCAGGAGTAATAGGCAGGTGGAGGCAGTGAACAAGATCATCGTGAACCTCCTGAAGAAAAAGGTGGAAAACTTGAAGGGAGGCTAGGTGGAACAGCTCCCTTCAGTCCTCTGGTCCCTGAGGACCACTCTAAACATTGCCACGGGGGAGACCCCCTTCAAGCTCTCCCATGTCTGCGAAGCAATGATCCCCATAGAGTTCGAGGTCTAGACACCTCAAGGTAGTTGAGGTGTAGGAAGGCAGAGAAGTGTGGCGGGCCGAGAACGAGGATAAGTTATGGTTCTCCCTAGATATGTTGGAGGAGCTATGTGATTTGGCTACTATCAGGCAGGAAGAGGTCAAACAGAGGATGGCTAAGTACTTTGATAAGCATGTCCTGATCAAACAATCCACGAAAGGAGACTTGGTCCTGAAAAAGGTGGATGCAGCAGGAAGATCAGATACCGTGGAGAAGCTCACCCCAACTGGGAGGGTGCATATATTGTGGAGAAAGCCCTAAGGTCAGGAGGGTATCAACTCCAAAATGTGGATGGAGAGACCTTAAGTCGCACCTGGAGCGGTGATGACTTAAAATGCTTATACCCATAAAACATGTACGTACTTTTCTTTTGTGAATAAGAAATATTTGTCTTTCAACACTTTTGGTAGTAGAATATGTGTTAGGCCATGTTCATAAACTAGACCCCGAGTAGATCCCACTGTCCAGATCTCACCTAGCTGGCAGGGCTGGATGTCACTCGAGAGAGTCTACCTGTACCCCGAGCAGATCCCCATATCAGGCTCTCACCTACCTGGCAGGGCTGGATGTCACTCGAGAGAGTCTACCCAAACCCCAAGCAGATCTTGCTGTAAAGCTTTCATCTAGCTTGTAGGGTTGGATGTCACTTGTATGAGTCTACCCGGACCTCGAGCAGATCCCATTGTCAGTCTTCCATCTAGCTGGCAGTGTCGTGATCCTCGGTGGACATCTTTCTTGCTCTAGAGCCAAGTCTCGAGATGCTCCTGCTGTCATGGCTTTTATCTAGCTGGCAGGGCCAGGATCCTCGGTGGATATGTTTCTTTCTCTAGAGCCAAGTCCCAAGATAGTCCCGCTGTCAGGTATCCATCTAGCTGGCAGGGTCGGGATCCTCGGTGGACATCTTTTTTCTTGGATCCAAGTCCCAAGATGCTCCCATTGTCAGGCTTCCATCTAGCTGGCAGAGCCGGGATCCTCAGTGGACAATTTTCTTGCTCTAGAGACAAGTCCAGAGATGCTCCCACTGTAAGGCTACCATCTCGCTGGTAGGGCCGAGATCCTCGGTGGTCATCTTTTTGCTCTAGAGCCAAGTCCCGAGATGCTCCCGTAGTCAGGCTTTTATCTAGCTGGCTGGGTCGGGATCCTCAGTTGATATATTTCTTGCTCTAAAGCCAAGTCCCGAGATGCTCCCGCTGTTAGGCTTCCATCTATATGTTAGGGCTGGGATCCTCGGTTGACATCTTTTTGCTCTAGAGCCAAGTCCCGAGATGTTCCCTCTGTCAGGCTTCCATCTAGCTGGCAGGACCGGGATCCTTGATGGACATCTTCTTGCTCTAGAGCCAAGTACCGAGATGCTCCCGCTGACAGGCTTCCATCTAGCTAGCAGGGGCAGAAACCTCGATGTATATTGTCAAATCAATAATCAGGACCCATGCATTTAGAGTGGACCCAACAAGGATTTGGATCCAACAATCTCCAAGCGAGCTGGTAATGGCGAGTCGGGATCTCGGAAATACAAAGGGGTGGCACTATCTGAGCAAGGAATGGTCAAAGATTGAGAGCCAAGATCTCGGCAAGAGGGTGAGCCAAGGCTGTTCTCAACAATTACACTCCACCCCGTAAAGATTTTACTTGGGAAATTTTTATTTTTTTCAAGTCTCTAAGAGGAAGAAATCTCATAGGCGAGCTGGGTGGTCATAGGCCCAGCACATCGAGTAGTTTGATTCCTGGTATCTGGGGCTCGATGGATCTCACAATCTTTATGCGGGTATGTATCCTAACTCAAGCACATTCTAGCGGCGAGTTCTATCCTTGCGAGGTCACACTGTAAGAGAGTGACTTGTGCGGGAGTATAATATAGTAAGTAAATATAGAGAATAAGCAAACAGGTAAGAAAATTTTGCAAAGTATTTTTTCATCAATATATTAGCTATTACAAAGGGCTCGCATCGGTGATGTTACAAAATGAGGGGGGAAGATCATTACAAAAAGAAAGAGAAAAACATGTGAGCTAGGCCTCCCCCTCCCCTCCAGAGTCGCCATCCTTGAAGCCTTGGACATCTTTGAAGTGCGAGTTGAAGTTGTCCTCCTTCATGCCAGGAGGGGTAGAGGGGAAAGCTCTAGCACCAGGTCCTTCGCCGTCATGTCCTCGCAACCCTCCACCAAAACCTGCATGTCCCGCATGATCTGCAGAATGTATTCGGTAGTTCTGATGGAGTTAATGCGCAACTTCTCATCGACCTCAGCCTCGTTGAACACATTCGGCTTCTTATCTGGAGCGCCCAGCTCGCCAATAGAGGAGGGAAGGATGATATCCATCACACGGGCGAGCTCGCCCTGGAGCCTTTTATTCTCCTCCTACAACTTCTTATTCTTCTCCTCTAGCTCAGCAAAGGATGCTCGCAGGCGATCTGCGGTTTCGGCATCCTACAAGGCAAGAATGGTAAGAGAAAAATTGTCGAAGGCCCAAGTAAAATGATAAGGGGTTGGATGACACTTACCACCCCGCCGACAGCCTTGGCAAGGAGGTCCTCAGCGATTCCAAGTCACCTCTTTGAGTCGGCGGCGTTGTCCTTGGCGATGTCGCGCTCCTGCTTGGCCTTCACTAGCTTGTTGCTGAGGCCAAAACTGTGGCGGTCCTCCATGTGTGATAGATCCAGGGCTTGCAGTTGGTGTCGCGAGCTCTCATGGCCTATCTAATGGAGGGACATCTTGTGGTAGGCCTCGGCGTCCTCGCGGCCATATAGGCCTAAGGCGAGTGCGTAGGCGTGTCTAGTAGGGTGGCGGCCCTCCGACCAGGAAGGATGGAGGGATGAGATAGAGACCCCATGATTCTTCTCATCCCATTGGACCATTGGCTCATCGAGCTGGTCCTTGGATTTCCCCCCTAATCCAAAGAGCCGATGATCTTTTGGAAGGCCCGGTTCGTGGACCGCGAACTCATCTGCAGCTGAGGAAGTATGTGGGTCACCGTTGCCCTGATCTTTCTCGAGAGATTTCTCTGGCATGGTCTCGGGGGAGCTCGTGTATCTTTGTTTTTGTTATTGTTGTTGTCTCCCCTTCGAGATCGCCATCGCCCTCTTCATCTTCTTAGAATATGGAGGCTTGGAAAAACCTAACTCGCTCTGGCAGGCCTCAGGGATCTGCCCGCTCGTGCGCGAGTGTGTTGGGGTGAAGTCCTAGGTTCGCAAAGGGACGGTGCTCGGGAATCAATCGCACCCCTACATTAAAAAACTTGTTAAAACTTCATATTTATTGGCGAGCCCAATAGAGAAAGAAAGGGAAAGAAGCATACCTTCACCGAGAAGAACCGGGGGGAGCGAGTCGTGGCCCCTTAGAAGGATGGTGTTAGAACCCCTAGTTGGATTTGGGCTAGGTTCACTGAGTTAGGATATGACCCAACATGTATAGATCTGGGTCATAGTTGTGTCTTAGAGTCTAGGTTTAGTCCCTGAAGGCAACAGTTCAATGGACCAGCCTCCAACACTGCCAGAGACTCAAGACTTAGAAGATTTAAGACTTAATAAAAAGGAGATCTGCGTTCATCGAACTCCGGTCGATGATCGTCGTGCTCAGCTCGACTAACCCAGAGACAATTCTCTGAGCTGAGCTCGACGAACTTAGATCTCAGCTCGACGATCTTTGAACATAGTAATAAGTCCTCTGTCAAACTTCAGTCGACGAACTATGAACATCAGGTCGACAAACTCTGTCCTCAGGTCGACTAACACTTCAGCTCTCAGCGACAAAATTGACTCAGCACCACAGTTCACTCAAAGCCAAAGATCTCTCAACGCCAAAATTTATTCAGAGCCAAAGTTCACTCAACGCTCTCAACGCTATCAATTACTCAATACTCTTAAACGACACAACTCTAGAATGGTGATCTGACAATCAAAGCCAGAGGACATCTCACTCAATGCCAAGTTCAATACTTCAATACTCAACATCAGAAAATATTCCAAGTCCAGACTGCAGACTCATCTCGACGATCTTGGATCTCAGCTCGACGAACAGCCGTTCTCAGGTCGACGAAATCACAGGTCGATGAAAGCCATTCTCAAGTCGACGAAAGTCCATTCTCAAGTCGACGAAAGCTATTCTCAGGTCGATGAAAACTATAATGCATATTGTTATATATTCTTTCATTTTCTGTCTCCTTGTCTTATACTACTATAAGCCGTTAATTTCTTGAATAATCAATGCTCTTATATCTTTTAAATTGAGCCGTTACTGGCAGCATTGATTACAAATATCCTTCATTGAATTAACTACTTATATCTCGGGACAGACATAGAATAGAATATATGATAGCATACTTGCCATTTTCATTTCCGAGATTCTGACAAAGCATTTATTGCAGATTTTTTGAATTTGACCAAGTTACAGATATAATTTGAGGATCTCTCAAAAAAAAGAGAGAGAAATAGTCATTGAGAGCTAAGAAAAAAATAGAGAAGAAAAGTGATACACAAAAACTCATGTGCCATCAACAAGCAACACACAGGAAAAAGCTTACAGACATCAAAAGTGTAGTGAAAATAGTTCTTAAAAAAACTACTGCTCTCAAGAGAAGAAGAAGGAACAATCATCATCATCAAGAGTCCTTCTTCCTTTCTCCCTTTGCTTTTAGGGATCTTAAGTGACAAGCTATTAGAATCAGTAAAGGATCTCTGAAGAGCTAAAAGGCTTACTCACCCTTTTGCTAAGCTTCCACTCCTGAACCTGTCAAGATCTCAGGGGGAGCTTTGACAACAACACAAATCCACTAGTCTTCTCTCAGTTATATTTGAGAAAGAGAAGAACACCATCACTCTCTGATCCCCACCTCTGTACAGGGTTTTAATTCCCTTCAATATTATTCCTGGTTGCAAGTCTCCTAACCAAAAGACTTGAGGATTGGTTTTTAAGCACCTGATAAAAAGCTCATTGGTGGCAGTCACCTGATCAAAACCTGTAGTGGATTCCTACCTAGGGTGGTAGAAGAGTAGATGTACCCAAGTTTTAGGAACCACTATAAATTTCTTGTGTTGTCTGTGTGGCTGTGTAGTTTTTTCTTTGTGCTTATGCTGTGATATATTCTTATTGTGTAGCTTAGTTTATCATCTACACTTGTGCACCTATACACTTATACTATAACAACCTATTTTATTAAAAGATCTTTTATTTCAATAAAAATCAAAAGATTTAAATAACTCTATTCACCCCCCTCCCTCTAGAGTTTTTCAGAGCTTACCCTAACTTTCAATTGGTATCAGAGGGTGGTTAATCACATCATACAGGCTTACACCTGGATTAACTAAGATCCTCAGGATAATCTCTGAATAAATCTTATTAGACTCTTTGATTAGATTTTATTTTTCTGATATCATGGCATAGAACAAGGACTATGCCAGCACCAGACCTCCAGTTTGCAACTTGCAAAAGTTTGGGATCTGGAAGGCAAGAATCAAGCTTTATATGAACTCTATTGATGAAGACATTTTTAACTCCATTTTGACAGGACCACCAGCTCCAGTGGCCTCCACTTCAACCATAGTAAATCTTAGTGAAGTGCCTCCTCCAGATCAAGATGATGCACACAACAATGCAAAGAATGCTGATGCCAGAGCTATGAACATACTGGCCCAGACTATGTTAGATGACATATTTCAGAAGGTTGCTGAATGAACATCTGCCAAAGCCATTTGGGATTCCCTCAACCCAATGGTAGCAGGCTCTGTTGATGAGAGGAAGGACAGAAGATCAAACCTCATATCCCAATATGAGAACTTTAGGAAAGATGAAGCAGAATCAGTAGAAGTGATGTACAATAGGCTGAGCTCTATCATCAGTGAGCTCAGAACATTGGACAAGGAAATTACTCTGACTGAGGTCAATGACAAGATCCTCATGTGCTTCCCTAGCACTTGGGATTCCAGAATCTGGACCATTAGAGAAGCTAGAAGCATGGCTGAAATCTCAACAGAATCTCTGCTTGGAAAGCTCAAATCATATGAGCAATTGATCAAGTCAAGAGAAGCTGTAGTTGAACCAAAAGCTTCAACACCTACTAGAAAAGAATAGAACTTGGCACTCAAAGCTGCATAAGAATCTTCCAGCATATCAACAAATGAAGAACTTATGAGTCTCTTTGCTAAGAGATTCTATAAAATGGCAAGGAAGGACTTTAGGAGAAAGCCCTCAAGGAAGGAAGATAAACCCATGTATGACAAGACTCCTTCTAAAGAGGTTGTCTGTTTTGGATGCAGGAAACCTGGACACTTCATCTCAGAATTCCCAGAAGTTAAAAAGAAAGACAGAAGGCAAGGCAAGGATTCAAGAAGACATCAACATAGCAAGCCCTCCTCTAGCAAGTACAAAAAGAAGGAGAAGGGCTTTGTAGCTGATACCTGGAGTGATACTGAAGAAGAAACATCATCCTCCAGTTCCAGTGAAGATGATGAAGAAGAAAAGATGGCAAGAGAAATGTGACTTATTGCAATTGATGTTGGAAGCAGCAGATCAGATTCATAAGAATCAAGTGATGAAGAATTCCTCTCTGAAGAGGATCAGGTAATTGCTTCATATGATTTTCAGTCTAAGGAATTTCAATCTGAGTTTAAACTCTTATGTTTAGACCTAATACGATCTGAGAAGGAAATCAAACTTCTCAGGGAAAAACTGTTAGAACAAGAAAAATTCATTGCTGAAAATGAAAAGTTAACTGAAGAATTAAATCTGGCTAATCAACAAATAGTATTTCTAAAATCTGAATTAAGTAAGGCTAAGGAATTAGAAGAAACCTTAAATGGTAGAAGTTTACAACTGATAGATATAACTAGCCCAGTTAACACAGGATCTAATAATAACAAACTAGGATTAGCAGCCTCATCTAGTGAAAAATATCCTAATTAAGAAAAATCAACTATCAAAACCTATTAACTTCATTTCTGAAAGTGCAAAGAAAAACACTGCATAAGTAGAGAAAGTTAATGAAGTTCTTAAACAATTAGAACTTAAGAAAACCAATCAGAAGAATAAAAATAAACAACATAACTATGTTCAGCAAATTTCGTCGAACTCAAAACGATGAAATGGGTATGGTTCGTCGATCTCAGAACGACAAACTTTGAACGCAAATAATAATGTAATTTATTCTTCGAACTGGGATCGACGAAAGCAGTATGGTTCGTCGACCAGAGATCGACGCTTTCGGGGCTATGGAAATGGATATTTCCATTCTTCAAGCAGAGATCAACGAACTCAATCCCGATCGTCGAGCTCAGGTCGACGAACATACTCAAATTTGTCCAACTCAGTTCATAACCTAAAAAATGATAAACCTTTTAATCCCTTTAGTTAGTGGGTCATACCTCCCAGAAGGTATCATCCTTTAGGTTATAAGGATCAACTTGAATGTTAATTCATTTCAAGCTTTAGTTATGTCAAACATCAAGGACCCAAGGTAACCTGGGTCAAAAACTGCTAATCCCTTTTGCAGGTAGAAGAGAACCCTGTCTCTCAAAATAAATGGTACCTGGACAGTGGTTGCTCTAAACATATGACAGGTTGTAAAGAATGTCTAATCCACTATAAAGCCAAGATTGGTACCAAAGTAATCTTTGGGGACTCAGACTTTGGACTGATAGAAGGTTATGGTGACTTCAACTGTGGAGCTATCACATTCAAGAAAGTGACATATGTGAATGGTCTCAAGCATAACCTGATATCAAAAAGCCAACTATGTGATACAGGTTATCAAGTAAGCTTTACTAACTCATTATGTCTTATCTCTTTAAACAACACAACTGTTTAAACTGGAATTAGACAAGGCAACATCTACTTAGTAAATTTTGAATCAGCTAATTCTGAAATTTGCTTATTCGATTATATTAGCATTCAAACAAACTTATGTCACAAAAGACTAGGACATGTAAACCATAAAAATATAACTAGGTTATCTAAAGACAATCTTGTAAGAGGTTTACCTTCTGGTCCCTACAAGAAGGAAGGCCTCTACAGGGCTTGTCTGCTAGGAAAGCAAACTAAATCTATTTTTAATCCATTAATAAGAGTGATTCACCTAGAATCTTGTACATGCTTCATATGGACCTTTTTGGCCCTATTGCAGTACAAAGTCTATGAGGAAAGTCTTATACATTAGTTATTGTAGATGACTTCTCTAGATTCACATGAGCTTTCTTTTTGAGAACTAAGTCAGATAATTTTAAAGTTCTCACAGATTTTCTCAAGAATATACAGATTGAGTACTCTACTCAAGTTGCACTGATCAGAAGTGATCATGACACTGAGTTTGACTCTCTTCTTATGCTAGAGTTCTGTGAGAAGGAAGGTATTAAACATTGTTTCTAAGCTCCAAGAACTCCTCAACAAAATGGGGTAGTTGAAAGGAAGAATAGAACACTCATCTAAGCTGAAGGTACATTGCTTACAGATGCTTCATGCCTCTTTACTACTGGGCAGAAGCAGTAAGCACAACAAACTTTATTCTGAATAGAAGTTTAATACATAAACTAAAGCTTAAGAATCCCTATGAACTACTCAAAGGGAAGAAACCTATATTAATCCTATTTTAATGTATTTGGATGTATATGCTATATTCACAATAATGACAAGAAACATCTTAGAAAGTTTGAAGCTAAGGCTGCAATGGGAATTTTTCTAAGATATTCCCAAGTCAGCAAGGCATATAGGGTGTTTAATAAATCAATACTAAAAATTGAAGAATCTATGCATGTGAAATTTGATGAATCTAACATGTTTTATAAGGAGAGAGATATCTCTACAAACAACAATCTGTAGGTACAGAATTTGTGTGATATCTTAGATGATCTAAACCTTACCAAAAAGGTTGAATCACATCCCTCTCCACAAGCTATATCGGAAGATGAAAGTGAAGAAGAGACTGTTGAAGCAGTTCAACTTCCTCCAACAGTTGATACAATTCCAAAAGAGGAATTAAATCAAATAACTATTGCTGAACCAACTTCTCCTAATAATCTTGTCACACTTAGGGATCACCCTAGATCTCAAGTAATTGGAGATATATCATCAGGAGTGCATACAAGACATCAACTTAACCCTGATGTGATGCTTGCCTGCTTTCTCTCTCAAATTGAGCCTCAATCCATATCTGATGCAGAGCAAGATCCAAACTGGATTACTGTAATGCAGGAGGAACTCAAGCAGTTTTAGAGGTGTAAAGTTTGGGACTTAGTTCTAAGGCCTAAAGGCTATCCAGTAATTGGGACTAAGTGGGTATTCAGAAACAAACTTGATGAGCATGGTGTGATAGTGAGGAACAAGGCAAGGCTTGTTTCTCAAGGATACAAGCAAGAGGAAGGAATTGATTATGATCAAACCTTTGCTCCTGTTGCCAGACATGAAGCTATAAGGATCTTCTTAGCTTATGCAACATTCAAGAAGTTTAAAGTCTACCAGATGGATGTAAAAAGTGCATTCTTAAATGGAGAACTCAAAGAAGAGGAGCATGTTGAACAACCACCAAGTTTTATCTCTCCAACTCATCCCTCTTATGTCTTTAAATGCATAAGTCTCTCTATGGTTTAAAGCAATCTCCAAGAGCTTGGTATGAGACCTTAGCCAGCTTTCTTTTAAAGCATGGTTTTTCAAGAGGCATGGTTGATAGAACACTTTTTACAAAATTGCATCATGATAAAATTCTATTAGTATAAATATATGTAGATGACATAATCTTTGGTTCCACTAATCCAAATCTGTACAAAAGATTTTCTGATCAAATGCACTCAAGGTTTGAGATGAGTAGCATGGGTGAGTTATCAAATTTCCTTGGTCTCCAAGTGAAACAAACCCCTGAAGGAATCTTCATCTCTCAGTCTAAATATGCTACAGAGCATATTAAGAAGTTTAGGATGAATGGTGCCTCTGTCATGAAAAGTCCCATGGCTGTCAATGCTTTGTAGATGCTGATGAATCTGGAAAGCCAGTTGATCAGACCAAGTATAGGGCCATTGTTGGATCCCTACTGTACTTAACAGCAAGCAGATCAGACATTATGTTTGCCACATGTCTTTGTGCTAGGTTTCAGGTGAACCCTAAAGAATCTCACCTTATTTTCTTTAAGAAGATTTTGAGATATATAAAAGGTTGTCCAGATCTAGGCCTATGGTATCAAACAGAATCAGCATTTGTGTTAACTGGATTCTCTGATGCAGATTATGCTAGGATGAAGAGTAGACAGGAAAAGCATCTCTGGAACTGGTCAGTTCCGTGGTGACAGACTTGTATCTTGGTTCTATAGAAAGCAAACATCTGTTTCAACATAAACTGCTAAAGATGAGTATATGGCTGCAGGCAGCTGCTGTTCACAAATCTTGTGGATATAAAACCAATTACTGGATTATGGTGTCAACTTAAATAATTAAACTATTTTATGTGATAATACAAGTGTTATTTCCATTGTACAAAATCCAGTTTTGCATTCTAGAACCAAGCATTTAGACATTAGACATCATTTCATTAGAGATTGTGTTGACAAATAAAAGATTAAACTTGAGTTTATCTCTACTGATTTGCAAAGAGCAAACATATTCACCAAACCATTGGACTCATCCAAGCATCTGTTTTTTGTCAATCAGCTTGGTATGATAAATGGTCAAGACTTAATCTAATGCTATGTCACTAGTCAAAGAATTGTCTCTGTTTGTCGATCTGAGATCAACGAACTGATAACAGTTCTTGAGATTTCTCGTCGACCTGAGCTCAACAAAATCTC
Organism: Platanthera zijinensis; assembly: GCA_039513925.1. Lineage (NCBI taxonomy): Eukaryota > Viridiplantae > Streptophyta > Magnoliopsida > Asparagales > Orchidaceae > Platanthera > Platanthera zijinensis. The sequence goes on along the minus strand of CM077084.1, from coordinate 106,619,312 downwards.
CTGGTGAAGTAATTTTCGTCGATCTAAGTTCGACGAACTTACTTAAGAAACCTTTCGCCGACCTGAGATCGACGAAATGCTTTCAAATCTTCAGCCTGAGATCGACGAACTGGTTGACTCTAAATTGTTTCGTTAACCTCAAATCGAAGATCTTCTAACTTTTCGTCGAACGGAGTTTGTTAGTTCATATTTTGGAAAACCTTCTATTTTTGGTTTTCTTCAACCTCCGTCCCACGCTTTCAGTTCCCCTTTGCACTTGATCTTCGTTTTCTCTATTACAGGTGCATTCATGGCGAATTCCAGCAGGCGCTCTTGCGGTAATGAAATTTGACACAGAATTCAACATTGATTTTGCCTCATTCCAGCATTCAGATCCAATCTTTCTTCCCATCCTACAACTGCTAGAAGACCAGCTAACTGAAACAACTATTGACCAAGAGAATCAAACTACCCAACACAGAAATCAGAGAATGGGTGTACACAGCTACCGTCGATGAACGTAAGATGATCGGCACCATCGCGGGTAACGAAAATCTCTCTTACCCCCGATATTCTTACTGAACTGTTTGGATTGAAAAATGGTGAGGAAGAGTTAGAAATTGATTCGGAAGAGTCTAAAATAATGTTGAATACAATGGGGTACTCTGGAGACAACCCTAATAAACTACTGAAGAAACACCTATCTACCGAGTTCAAATTTCTCGCAGATATAGTTGGGAAAATCTTGCTGGGCAAGCACACTGCACATGATTATATAACCAGGCATTAATTTCTGGTCATGTGTGCAGTGGTAAACAAGAAGCAGGTGGACTGGGCTCAAATCATCTTTGATCTTATCAGAAAAAGAACAGCAAGAAGGACATGAACTTTGGACGAATCTTAGGAATCTTCGTGACAGAAAAGGCGGGCTGAATCACTTGTATCCCCAACCACATTCATCAATGCCAGCAAGAGGCTCACATGCACCTTGTTTGGTAGGTGGGAGAGGACAATCACTAAGCCCTCCAAGGCTTCATCCTCTGCCACCCAGACTTCTGAAGGTACTAGGGCTGTTGCAGCCACTCCCCACCCCACTGAAGGACTCCTTTCCACTCCTCCACCATCTCTTATCCCCCCAGTTCCATCCCAACAACATATCCAGTCACCTTCCACTACCATCCACATCCATACCCAAACACCTCGAGCCTCTCCAATTCCCTCTTCACCTACACATCTTCCATCTCCTCATCCTTCACCTCAACTTGACATTTCCATCCCTACACCACCTCTATCCCCTCTACAATCTCATTTGGCTGACATTAACCTCTCCTCCCTTCTTTCCTTTAATTTGCTTTCCTCTCCCCTGAACTCTACATCACCACAACATGACTCTCCCTTAGAAACTCCATCTCCACCCATTCATCCTCCAGCACCATCTACTCAATTAACTACTACACCAGTTTCTGTCTTCCTAACCCTGGACCCCTCTCTTACCCCAACCCTCATCTCTCTTCTAACCCCCTTACTCAAAACTCTTATAGCAGAGGTTATTTCCCCTCTTGCTGTCTCCATCTCATCCCTTGCTACTCAAATCTCTGCCCTAACCTCAGCTCCATCTTCAATTGGGGGCCTGGCTTCAGCAGCTGTTGCAACTAGGCAGGGGGAGATACTTGATGATGAAGCAGCAGCAGCAGCATCAGAAGCACAACCAGCAGTAGGACCAGTTGTACATACAACAGATATAGCAGAAGAAACAACAGTGAATGTAGATTCTGATTTAATTGATCTAGTTAAATTTATTGAAACTGATATGGACATTGATGAGTCAGTGATAGCTGAAATAAAATCTATTGGTGATGTTGTCATTCATCCCACAGTAGACTTGATAAGTCTGTTAAAGACTTTTGACACAACTTATCTAAGTATCCCTCCAGATGAATCTACTAAGCCATCCCTAGCTATTATACCTTATTCCTCCCCAATCAGTCCTGAAGTTGCTAAGCAACTTAAAGAAAGTTTTGACAAGCTTCCTGAAACTCTAGCAGAGACAATAAAGGCTGATTCAGTCAGAGCCTTCTCACCTCCAGAAACATTTTTTGTCCCAATAGTTGTTATGGATGATTCCCCAATGCCTGATCTTTATGCTTTGATCATGGCTGATATTCAAGAAGAGTATAAGGCAGCTACTGAAAGCATTATCACAAGTCACTCTGCAACATCAATTGATATTCCTCCTCAAGCTCCCTTCCAGCATGGAAAACCTTCCAATTCTGCTGAGCACCTAAATGAAATAGATGATTTGTATGACAATCCTCAAGGATAGTCTGACGATGATGATGAGGATGATGTTGAATCTGATGAGGAACCCAAGAAAAAAAGTCTCAAAGAAAAAGAAATCTCCACCTCCTCCTGCTCCCAAACCTGGTAACACCAATGATACTCCATACTACATTCTAATGAATATAACTCCATACAAGGGTATTCTAGCTTGGATGTGGCTATCCAAAAATGAGCAGAAAGCCAGAAAGAAGAGCAAGAGATATTCTCCACCTTCTCAGAAGTTCAGAAGAGGTCCGCCTCCTCTTACCTTCTCCTTCTGCTGGTGCTTCAAGTGCTACCTATCAAGCCTCTAGTGCATCTTCCCAGCCTTCCTCCTACTCAAGAACATATCAAAGGCAAGACAGATCCTCCAGGACTAAGTTCCAAGGAAGTTGTCAGCAGCAAAGGAGTCAGAGTCCCTCAGAACAAGTGAAAGAAGTCATCTTTCAAGATCCCTCTCCTCCTCATCATCAACAAGTTACCTCAAAAACTCAGAAGACAGCTGCTTATCAAGTCAGAAAATCTGATGTATCCTTCAAACCTAAAGGAAAATATAGTGAGGCTGCCCCTCCAAAATCTCTCTACTCCTAAAGTGATGATCAACTCAGCTCTACATGCTTTCAAGCTCAGTCAACTCAGTTTAAAGCAGTCACTGTATTGCCTCCTCAATAAGATCAGCCACCTGTTGAACAAGAACATGATCTAAACTTTAGGATGGCCAGGCTTCAAGAACTGATTGGTCTTTCTCAGATCAGAAAAGCTATAGAAGAAGGAAAAGATCCATCCTCATTCTCAACTATGTCCTCCTTTAGAGAAAAGGAGCTGGATAAGCTTCAAGTGAGCAGGAAAGTCTTCAACCCAGCTGAATATATGGCATTGCATCCTAAAGCAATTGTGCCCAGGGTAAGCACACAGACAACTCTTGGTGGGCAAGACTTGATGACATCCAGGAAGAATGTACCAGACCATAGCAGGAAGATAACCTTCTCAAAACCTTCATCTGGCCCTTCAACTGATAAACCATAGTGTATGTTATTTGTTTAATGATTAACTGATTATGTACAATACACTGTTATAACATATTTGATGATTTTATTTCATCCCTTCAGATATTTATGGCCCTTGTATTTTATTTCTTTTCAGTTTTGTTATTAGTGACCTCACCCAAATAGGGGGAGATTGTTGGAACTGTAACGCCCCCGATTTTTCTGAGATTATTTAAATTCTCGTTTGGCGTTACTTCGATGCATTTTCATGGCTTGCGCCATCTGTGGAGTGTGGCCTTAACTCCTTAGAACTGGGTGCCCTATTTTGTAGACTGTTGGCAAGATCTCCCTAGCAAGCCAAGTCGTTTTGGGTGACCCGGTGTGGCCTCTCGGGGGATGCTTGTGTTTTGGATTCGGGTGGGTATAAATAGAGTTTTGTTCGTCGAAAGTTAGTTTCGACTTCGCCGTTGTGTTCGTAGCGTGGATATTTAGCTACGGTGCGAATTTCATCAAATTCCGAGATAGTTTGGTTTTCGCGTCGCTTTGGGTGTGTCATTAGTAAAGACAAGAAGAAATTCTTTTTTTATTATTTAAGGAGCAGGCGGTTGGGTGCGGTTTTGCTGAACCGATGCTTTAAAGCTTGTATAAAAGCCTTATTAAGAAGTGGTGGGCCCACTTCTCCTCTCTTCTTCTCCCCAAGACTGAAACTGCTGCTCCTGTTCGCGGAAAATAGAGGAAACCGCTGGACCTGCTTCTCCTTCCGACGGCGATTCCGGGAGTGTTCGTGGACAGATTTTGATTCCGAAAGCGGCGTTGTCTTGATCTCGCTCAGATCATCGTTTCGACGGTAAGAGGTTTGTTTTTTGTGGAGTTTTAGGAGACTTGGATTTTCGGTTTCTTGTGGTTTCCTCCATTTAAGTGCGGGTTTGCTTGTTAGGTGCTGTTCCTTCTAGTACAGAGTGAAGAGGATGGAAAGCCGACCAAGCTTCGCCGGAAATCGAGGCAAGTGGTATTCTTGCCCTTGCCATTATTGTTCTTTTGAATTTTGGAATGTTTCCCGGTTAGCCCTAGGGTAGAAACCAAATGTATTCTCTTTTATCTTGCTAAATTTTAGGGCTTAGATTCTCCTATGAGCCCCCACCTTGTGCTGTTTGCTCAACCTGCTACTTGTGTTCACCATTTAGACTCCAGATTTGTAGTTCTAGTTGGGTGATTTTGTGTGTGGGGCCGAGAGAGAGAGTGAGGGAGGAAGTTGTGGTAGGACTCTGGTTAGAACCAGTCTTGGTAGACTCTCGGGTTTTGGTGTTGAGTGTTGTGCACGCACTCAAAGCCAAAAGCCGCCCGGACTTGGCATTGAGTGTCGTGGACACACTTAAAGCCATGGTTTGGTCTGTTCCTTACGGCTGAGTGGTGGGGTGATTGAGTGAGAATTTTTGACTAAGTCAAAATCAACGGGAATCACCGATTTCGACGTGTATCGTCAGTGATTCCCACCGATCGGCACGAATCATCCTTGATTCCCGCCGATTCGGCGAGAATCATTCTGGATTCCCGCCGATTCGGCGAGAATCATTCTGGATTCCCGCCGATTCAGCGAGAATCATTCTGGATTCCCGCCGATTTGGCGAGAATCATCCTGGATTCTCGCCGATTCGGCGAGAATCATCCTGCATTCCCTCCGATTCGGCGAGAATTAGACCGCATTCCTGCCGACCTCCTCTTGTTGGCGATGGTTTAGGGTTTTCGTGCGGGAGTGAACTTTGGCGTAGAGTGAGTTGACCTCACTCAACGCCAAAGCTGCTTTAGAGTCGAGGGAGGTGGACTCAATCAACGCCACCGTTGGGTTTTGTGGTTTTGCTGAAGGCGTTGAGGGAGTGGACCTCAATCAACGCCATAGCTATTTTGGCATTGAGTGAGGTTAGCTCACTCAACGCCGCTGCCTCTTTTGCTGAAGGCGTTGAGGGAGTGCACCTCACTCAACGCCATGACTGTTTTGGCATTGAGTGAAGATATCTCACTCAACGCCAGAGCTGTTCTTGCGGAGGGCATTGGGTGAGTGATTCTCACTCAACGCCATGGCTGTTCTGGCGCTGAGTGAGGCTAACTCACTCAACGCCAAGGTCTGGTTAGGCGCTGAGTGGGTTCCACTCAACGCCAAGCCGTGTTGAGTAACTTCAACACTATTTCTCTTTCCTCGATTTTCGTTCCCGAGTGAATTCCTTGATTTTATTTTGAGTTTCCTTATCGGCCATATTTTCTTTCCTAAAGGCCGAATCGTGGGTCGTGGTTAGTAGTGGTGGTTTGAAGCTCTTCATGGGGGAGGTTTTGTGTAATTTAGCCAAAGCCACCCTTATTCTTCTATCTTGCTCCAAGTACGGGCTGGGCAAGGGGGTGGAAGGTCCTTTGTGCTTTCACATGTAGACCCTTGAGCTTGTTGGCTTGGAAATGGTGGCTGGGGGACTGAGTTTGCCTCCAACCCAGATCCATGTTGTTTGTTTTTGCTACTACGATCTCCCACAGCTTTGGGTGTTAGAAGTTTCTCCCTTGGTAGATTGCAGCACTTTGGGCTCTTAGTAGCCAAGTAGACCCTGCAGGATGTAGTTTTTGGGCAGGTTTGGTGCTGTTTCCTCGCACGTAGTGCATTCCTTGTTGTCTTGCCTTGGGCAGTTGTGACTTTTTCTACTGTGTGTTTTCCTCTTCTATTTATTCCCTGGTTGACACTTCCATGCAGTTTTTCCCTTATTTTGCTTGCTGAGGTATTCTTTCTTCTTTTGAATGCCTCAGGTTCTGAGCAGTAGCCAGTTTGGTGGCTAGGTTGCGGTTGTGTTGCTGGTTGTCTCTTGGACTTTGGAGATCCTGTTGCTTTGATAGTGAGGTAGTTTTTCTGTACTTTTCTTACAGACATACATATTTGTCTGTGGGTTCTTGTCAGGTTGTTGGCACCCACTGGTAGTTTTTACCTTTGTACTAGATATATTACTTTTGCTGCTACCATTTTCTGGAGATAGTCTACTTGCTCTGTGGAGGATTTATGCTAGGTTGCTAGTTATTTTAAAACTACAATTATTATTATTATAAAGATTATTGCATGATCAGCATGTTTTATAAAGGTAAATCACTATTTTCCAAACAATGTATAAAGATCGTTTCCTTATATATAATATAAATTAAATGTAGAGTCTTGCATGGCATAAGTTGTCCTCTTAGGGCTCTTATGCACTTCTTAGGATGTCAAACCTAAATAAAATATTTTTCCGCAGCGCTTAAGTATAGTTTTTAACTGTGGACTAGGTGATCCACCGAGCCGAGGGATACGTCCTCTAAAGTATAACTGAATTTCTAATCATTAAACTCATAAATTACTTTCATAAAGTGTAGTAGATGGTTTTGCCTGAGCGTCAGCAGTTATCCCCTGTTTGACGTGGCAACATGACACCCATTTTCTCATACTCTGATAGTTCGTTAATTCAGAGAAAATGCGGGTTGTGACAGGAACCCCTAGTTGGATTGGGCTAGGTTCACTGAAGTTAGGATATGACCCAACATGTATAGATCAGGGTCATAGTTGTGTCTTAGAGTCTAGGTCTAGTCCCTTAAGGCAACCGTTCAAAGGACCTGCCTCCAACAATGCCAGAGACTCAAGACGTAGAAGATTCAAGACTTAATAAAAATGAGATTTGCATTTGTCGAACTCCGGTCGACGATCGTCGTGCTTAACTCGACTAACCAATAGACAATTCTCTGAGCTGAGCTCGACGAACTTAGATCTCAGCTCGACGATCTCTGAACATAGTAATAACTCCTCTGTCAAACATTAGTCGACGAACTAAGAACATCAGGTTGACGAACTCTGTCCTCAGGTCGACAAACACTTCAGCTCTCAGCGCCAAAATTGACTCAGCGCCACAGTTCACTCAAAGCCAAAGATCTCTCAACGCCAAAATTTATTCAGAGCCAAAGATCACTGAACGTTGTCAATGCTATCAATAACTCAACACTATTAAACGACTCAACTCCAGAATTGTGATCTGACACTCAAAGCCAAAGGACATCTCACTCAACACCAAGTTCAATACTTCAATACTCAACATCAGAAAATATTCTAAGTCCAGACTGCAGACACATCTTGACGATCTTGGATCTCAGCTCGACGAACAGCTATTCTTATGTCGACAAAATCATAGAACGACGAAAGCCATTCTCAATTCGACGAAAGCCATTCTCAAGTCGACGAAAGCTGTTCTCAAGTCGATGAAAACTGTAATGCATATTGTTATTTATTCTTTCCTTTTCTGTCTCCTTGTCTTATACTACTATAAGACGTTAATTTCTTGAATAATCAATGCTCTTATATCTATTAAATTGAGTCGTTACTGGTAGCATTGATTACAAATATCATTCATGGAATTAACTACTTATATCTCGGGACAGACATAAAATAGAATATATGATAGCAAACTTGCCTTTTTCATTTCTGAGATTCCGGCTAAGCATTTATTACATATTTTTTTAATTAGACCAAGCTACAGATATCATTTGAGGATCTCTCAAAAAAAGAGAGAGAAACTGTCACTGAGAGCTAAGAAAAAAATAGAGAAGAAAAGTGATACACAAAAACTCGTATGCCATCAACAAGCAACACACAGGAAAAAGTTTACAGACATCAAAAGTGTAGTGAAAACAGTTCTCAGAAAAACTGCTGCTCTCAAGAGAAGAAGAAGGAACAACCATCACCATCAAGAGTCCTTCTTCCTTTCTCTCATTGCTTTCAGGGATCTCAAGTGACAAGCTATTCAAATCAGTCAAGGATCTCTGAAGAGCTTAAAGGCCTACTCACCCTTTTGCAAAGCTTCCACTCCTAAACCAGTCAAGATCTTAGGGGGAGCTTTGAAACCAACACAAATCCACTAGTCTTCTCTCAGTTGTATTTTAGAAAGAGAAGAACACCATCACTCTCTCATCCCCACCTCAATACAGGGTTTTAATTCCCTTCAAAATTATTCCTGGTTGCAAGTCTCCTAACCAAAAGACTTGAGGATTGGTTTTTGAGCACCTGATAAAAAGCTCATTGGTTGCAGTCACCTGATCAAAACCTGTAGTGGATTCCTACCAAGGGTGGTAGAAGAGTGGATGTACCCAAGTTTGGGGAACCACTATAAATTTCTTGTGTTGTCTGTGTGGCTGTGTAGTTTTTGCTTTGTGCTTGTGCTGTGATATATTCTTATTGTGTAGCTTAGTTTATCTGCTACTCTTATGCACCTATACACTTATACTATAGCAACCTATTTTTATTAAAAGATCTTTTATTTCAGTAACAATCAAAAAATTTCAATAACTCTATTCACCCCCCCCCCCCCCTCTAGAGTTTTTCCGAGCTTACCTTAACTTTTAGATGGTTAACTAGAAGTCCTTGTCAAGTAAGAACTTATGCAGCTTGACATCATTCCCCATCAACTTTGGGGGATGGTACACCTCCTCGCTCCTCTGTTGAGGCGAGAAGGGTATGTTGTTGAGATCTCCCTTGATGATGAGGACCTTGGAGACCTAGTTGTGGTTTTGTTGGCATTCTTGCGGACCTTGAAGTGCGAGCCGGCAATGAATGCAACACCATCATTGGTCGCGAGGTAGATGAAGAGTTTCCTTAAGACTATTAGGTTGAACTCTATTTTCTCCTTGCAGAAGAAACATGCGAATACTACCATCATGGCAATTGCATTCGGATTCAGCTGTGCCGGGACCGCGCCGAAATACTTCATTATTTGGCAAGTTTCTGGCCAGAGGGGCAGGCGCAACCCCACCTCAAAGTTTTAGATGGGGAAGGCGAGCTTGTCCTCAAAGAATGTATTGATGGACTCGCCCTTCCCTGGTCAGTGTACTTCAAAGCCGGTGGGCACATAGTCTGCTATGAAATCTGCGACCTCCCGTACTATGGTGTTCCCCTTGAAAAAATTGTACTCGGCAAACTGCCGAGCACATTTCGACCTCCCGTCAGCATCGGGCCGCATTATTCCCATGGTTTAAAAGGCCCTAGCGGGAGTGTAGAGGGAGAGAGGATCAAAAAGGAGGAGGAAAGAATTGGTAGTAAAAGCGATGGTCAGAAGACAGGTGAGGGGGCATATTTATAGAAAACAAAATTTGTGGTCGAGCCGACCGGACAGTCCGGCTCGCCGACACCGACTCGCCGCCTTCGCGACATGTCATACCGTATGGCGAGCTGAATCTAAAGAGCATAGCATCACACAGATTCCACAAGCATTGAATGTAAACAAAATGTTTAAGTTATTACTAAAAGGGGTTCTTATAGTTCAGAAAGTGAAAGTACGATAAAAAGAGAAAGTTATTTCAATATACGTGAGCTGGGGGCTAGGGGCGAGTGTCGTAGGCTAGCTAGGGAGGCATTTCCATCTACCCTGACCTCACGTTCCCATCCCTGGGGGTTGGCGCGGGTTGTTGAACTCGCAGACCTGCTCCAGGTCCTTGTGGATGAACCACATATTTTCGCTGATCCTATCCATGAGCGGGTAGGGGAAGTCATCCTAGTCCCAGAGCTTCACCATACCTCATCTGCCAGGAGAATATAATCTCACTCCAGTGCCCGCAACCTCTGCTCGCCGAGTGCACTCTCCTCCTGGACCTTGGGCAGCGTGAGTCCCTGCTTCTTGAAGACCTTGATAATTGATCTTCTCAGCTCGGCAGGGTCTAGTCCAGCTCCCAAGAAGTCCTCCATCGTGTTAGGGGATGGGGGTGAAGATTAGCGAGCTGGATCAAAAGATTCTCTTGCTTCGGATTGGTCAGGATAGTCTGTAAGTACAATAAGTTCTGATGTGAAGTGGAGAGTTGCAGAAGTGATGAATAATACAGACTAATTATGCGAGATGGTCCTACCGATATAAGGCTGTTGGGAAGAGCTTTGCTGACCCTGAAATGTGGGAGTGAGGGGAAGATGAAGGGTCTTGTCGTGACCTGGGGCCTATGAATTTGGGGGGATCAGCTCGAAGTTCGGGATGGGGATGACTCTAGCATCTCCTCTCGTGAGTATAGGATCAGGTGTGGGCTACCGAGAAGGTATGGGAGCCGGTGATTTTTGTTTCAGCAACCCTAACCCAATGGAACCAAAGGGGGGTAATGGTTCTAGAAGGCAGGTGTCAGCAAGTGTTTGGGGGCTCGCATCATCGCGAGGAGAGTCTACTGTGGCATAGAGGCTTCACCATTGGTATGATAATCGTCCGGGTCAGCAGGAATGTCGATGATCTCTCTTCTTTTTGGTTCAGGGGCTGGCCCAGAGGAGGAATAAAGTCCATGATCTAGGGTGGAAACCAGATCGTGGTAGACCAGCTAGATAGCTTCAGGAGCCGACTTGGCCTTTTTGGTATGCTGGGGCTGTGGAGATTCACGAGGTAAGGCGCTAGGAGACACGGAGACCAGTGTAGTAGTGCGAGCAACATTAAACTCACGAGCACGGTGTTGGATCCCTAGATAGATTTGGGCTAAGTTCACTAAATTAGGTTATGTCTGACCCACCTTCTATAACCAGGGTCATTTCTTTGAGTCCTAGAGTTTAGGCTAAGTCATTAGGTTCAACCTCTTGGATCAGCCAGCAGAGGACCTTAGAAGACTCAGACTTAGAAGATTGAGAGAACAGATTGTTCAGTTCGAAGTTATTCGTACTCAGCTCAACGATCGTCGATCTCAGATGTTGGGTATTGCATCCACAATAACCCAGATTTGCTTGAAGTCACCCTTGAACTAAGATGAATTAAGTTGTATTTGATATCCTTGTTCTAGTTGTGTGTTTGCAGATTACCATTGCTAAGTTTAGACTAATGTCAGTCTATAGTGGGTCATGAACATAGGACCATACAGTGAAATCCCTCACTGTGTGATCCAAGGTGTTGACTCATGTGTAGCCTCTCCATTGGGATACACTTCATATTCAAACCTTGGATCATGGAATGAAGATTGGACTCTTGAAGAGAAGAGAGATTTTTTCTAAAGTTGAGAAAATTCACTAAGTCACCTTCTCGAGAAGTGCCTCTTAGTTCTCGAGAAGTCCTTAGAGTTCTCGAGAAGTCCCAGCTTTTGGTTCTCGAGAAGTCCAGACATCTTCAAGAATTTTCCTAAGTCAGAGTTCTCGATAAGTCTGATGTAGTTCTCAAAAAGTCTTCTTTGTTCTCGAGAAGTCTTGGTCAGTTCTCGAGAAGTCTCAATTATTGTTCTTGAGAATTCCAACTTGTTCTCGAGAAGCTTGGCTTAAGTTCTTGAGAACTGCCAGCCCTATTTCTCAAATAGTCAAAAGTTGCCTCAGAAATCTCTTTAAGTGTTAGTTATCGAGAAGTCTCCATAGTTCTCGAGAAGTCAGTTAGTTCTCGAGAACTCAGCCTTTTGTTTTCGAGAAGTCCAAACATCTTCTAAGTAGTATAGTTCTCGAGAAGTCCTGTTAGCTCTCGAGAACTCAGTTTCTAGTTCTCGAGAACTAAAGTTACTTCTCGAGAAGTGAAAGTCAAATTTTTCAGAAAATTATTTTAAGTCCAGATCGGCTGGATTTTCAAATGACTTGACGTGATTGGTCCACATGTCGTCATTAATGTCTTTTCAAGCCGTTAAGGGTAATCATATATAAAGTCTTTTCGTTAAGACAAAACCCTAACAATTACAACGAGCGGAAATCTGTACATTCTAATTTCTGGATCGGCCTTCTCTCTCCAAGAAGAACAATATTCTGAAGCCGCCGCAGCCGCCCAACGTGAGATCGTTCTGTCTGCTTTCGTTCAAGAAAGACCTTTTGTTCAAGGAATCTTCTTCCTCTCCTTGATCGAGTAGGTCCTAAGTCTTCTCAGGTCAGATCTACAGAGGTTCTTCTTCTACAAATTCTGAAAAAGCCGCCAAGTTCAGAAAAAGACCTAGAGTTAAATATTTCAAGATCTGAGAGAAATTTTGGTTGTATTTTCAAACCTCTTTGTAAATCTTGTAGGAGATCATTCTCCGAGTGTAGGAGCGTTGTTCTCCGAGTTGTAGGAAGTTTTGTTTATCTTCCGAGTGTAAATCCATTTGGATCGAGTTTGTAGCAACTTGGCTCCGAGGCATAGGGTTGTTTTCAATCCGAGATAGTAGAGTAGCCGAGTCTAGTGATTTGCTAGATCGGTGAGGTAAAGTGGAAGTACCCAAGATTGGGGAACCACTATAAATCTTCTTGTTTTCTGTGATTGCTTGATTTCTTGTGCTAGATCGTTAAAATTTTTATTCCGCAAATTGACGCACGATTCACCTATTCACTCCCTCTAGGTGATTTAGGTTGACAACTTTACACTTTCAATTGGTATCAGAGGGAGGTTGGTCGTTAAAAGGATAACACCTTGATCAATTTCCTCTCGAAAGTTGTCATTTGGTTATTCAAGCAATGGACAAGGCCAAAGATTTTGCAAAGGTTCCCATGTGCACAAATAATAACTTTCCCATGTGGAAAGAGAGAATTAAATTTTTCATGGAAGCTGTGGACTCCCGGATCTTCATCATTGTTGAAGAAGGTCCTTACGTCCCCATGACTACCTCCACTATAGATCCAACCAAGAAGGTTTCTAAGAAATTGATGGATCTAGATAAGGACGAGATTGCACTTGTCTCTTTGGACAAGAAATCTAAAAATATTATAGCAAGTGCAGTCGATGACTCGATGCTGCAGAATCTGATTCACTGCCAATCGGCTAAGGAGATGTGACAGTCTCTAGTAATTCTGATGGAAGGTACTGAAGAAGTGAGGTAGATAGAAGATCCCTACTAAACCAGAAATATGAAGCCTTTAGGCAAGGGTCAAAGGAGACCATTGCAGATAATTTTGAGAATTTCTTCAAAATATAAAGTGGCCTAAGAGTGTATGGCCGAGTCTTCACTAATGGGGAGCTGAATGATAAGTATCTGAGGTCTCTCACAAAGGAATTGGACAACAAAGTCTGTGTCATCCGGGAGTTTGGCAGACTAGCTGAGACAGACCCACAAAATCTATTTGGCAAGCTGATGTCCTATGAACTGCAGATCAATTCCAGAAAAGCTGAAGAAGAGAAAAGTTTTTTCTCTTCAAAAGAGAAGTTTGTTGCATTAAAGGCTGACAGTTCAAGGAAGGGAAAAGCTGCCTCACCAGCACCTGCTCAAGAAGTGAGTGAAGGAGAAAACTCTAAGCCAAGCACCTCGGGGTAAGAACTATCTGAAGGAGAGTTCTCTTTGCTCTCATGTCAGTTCAAGAAATTTTTGAACAAGAAGAAGCAGTGGAGAGGCAAGGATTCCTCATAGAGAAGATCACGATATGACGGTGATCAGTGAAAGAAATGCTCAAGTAGCCATGACAGGTATATCTCTAAACAGAACAAATAGATTTCTACTGACATTGTTTGCTACTACTGTAACAAACCAGGTCACGTCATAGCTGACTGCCCCCACAAGAAGAAGGAGGGTGGCAGAAGAGAGGAAAAGAAGTCCTCGTAACACAAGAAGTGGACAGAGAAGAGCCTGTTGGCCAAGAAGGGCAAGACTCTCAGCGACTCCGACTCATCTGAGTCGAGTGAAGAAGAGGAAACCTACGTTGGGTTCATGGCTCAATCAGATGACGAACAAGAGCCCTAGTTCACTAGGGAGGTAAAATCTCACACTCCTCTCTCTTAATCTGAAAGTTCTGAGCATGATCATGAGGACACCTCTTCTGAAGATGAGTCGGAACTTATTGCTTAGTACAAGGATTGATCATGACTTATGACAAATGTCGTCGAGTCTTGAAAACTCAGGAAATAAAGATTAAGTCTCTAAAGGCTATTGAGAGCAGCTTGAGAGAAGAAGTCTCTAAGACTGACTCTCTTCAAGAGAACTTCAATCTTACTATTGAAGAATACAATCAAGCTCTTAAGCACCTCGAACTTAAAGAGAAAATCATCAAAGAGTCGGAAGAACAACTCGAAGCTTAAAAGAAACTTGTTGAAAGTTTCTCCAAGCCCAAGAATGTTCTACCACTCATTGCTGAATTCTCAGCTAAGGCCCAAGGAGCTGGACTAGGCCATGTTGACGCTCCTAGTAAATATTCTAGGAGAAATAAGGCTCAACGGAAAAATAAGGCCGCCAAGAAGGCCTTGGCCAAAGAAAAGGGGAAAGCTCCTCTAGATCAGACTGTCTTTATGAAAGTTATCTTTCCATCAAATAAGTTTGATCTGGACTCGTCCTATGGTCACTTGACCAGGCCTACTTATGTAGAGTCAAAGTCTCGGTACCAAGGATGGACTCACCCTCGAAACTTTTGTGAGTGTGTCTTTAAGGCACTTTATGAAGAAGTGATTCTTCAGGGCTATGGTCCTTATAATCATGGCCACAACTTCAAGAAAGCACCTAAATTAAAGACCATTGGGGAAAAGCCTCCGAAGGAGAAGAAATGATGTGACTGCCATCACCATGAAGCTTCCTCCTCCAAGAATGCTACCCCTGCTAGACCACCATCTCAAAAGGTCAAGAAGGAGTACATAAGGCAAAGATACAACAAGTTTGACTGTTGGTGCTGTGGCAAAATTTGTCATTTTGCCATTGATTGTTGGTTTAATACAAGGAAGGTCACTACTCCTCAAGTTGGCAACATGAGATTGACCACTCAGAATGCTAATCTTCGTAGGGGGAGTGTTCTAACCCGAGACCAAGAACCCAAACATGTTTGGGTTCCTAAGGCAAAGTGATCATGAATACTGGTATGTCCAAAGGCCACCAAAATTCCAATCTTGTAATTTTTGATGACTACTGGCATTTTGCGTGGGTGTTCTTTCTGAAACATAAGTCAGATACCTTCGATATCTTTACAAATTTGGTCGGGTAGGTCCAGAATGAATACAACTATTCCGTAGTCAAAATTGGAAGTGACAATGGAACGGAGTTCAAATCTGGGTCCATGACAGAATTTTGTGAAAGCCTAGGTATCTTTCATGAGTTTTCCTCTCCTTGTACTCCATAGTAAAATGGAGTAGCTGAGAGAAGGAATAGAACACTCATAGAGGCCTGTAGGACTATGTTGAGTGATGCTTCACTATCGGAGTACTTCTGGGCTTAAGCCTTCAACACTGCATGCCACATGCAAAATCGAGCTCTCATAAACAAGAATCATGATAAGACACCTTATGATTTTCTAAAAGGCAGGAAATCGATTGTCTCATATTTTAGAATTTTTGGCTGCCAATGATTCATATTTAACAATGGTAAGTATCATACTATCAAGTTTAGTGAGAAAAGTTTTGAAGGTATTTTTGTAGGATATAGTAGCCATAGTAAGACATACAGTATTTTCAATAAAAAAACTCTTGTTATAATGGAATCCATACATGTTGTATTTGATGAGACGAGCTTGCTGCAAAGCAAATCGTCTAGTGCGCTTGCTGAAGATGCAGGTACAAGGATTAAAGAGATCAGCTTGGATGAATCGACCAAAGGTAAAGATGAAATATTCATCAAGATCGCCTCTCCAACCCCTATTGGAGAGGTAGAGGATCAAGATGAAAATATTGTCCAAGTTGATGAAGTCACTCCAGTGGCTGAAGAAGTCCCAGATGCGAGGAATCTATAGCTCCGACATCTGAAGGATCACTTAATGGACCAGATCATAGGAGATTCCTGGGATGGTGTTAGATCTCGTCGAGGTACAACTAACGAGACTTTATATTTAAGTTTTCTCTCACAGGTTGAACCAAAGAAGTTTTAGGAAGCAAACTCAGATGCATTATGGATCTTGGCCACGGAAGAAGAACTAAATCAGTTCAAGCGTTGCAAAGTTTGGACGCTTGTTCCAAGACCCAAAGGTAAGAATGTCTTTGGAACGAAGTTGGTCTATAGGAACAAGATGGACGAGGATGGGACGATCATAAAGAACAAAGCCAGACTTATCGCCAAAGGATATCGTCAAGAAGAAGGGATCGAATTCGACCAGACATACGCTCCTGTAGCAAGGCTAGAGGCCATCAGACTGTTCTTAGCTTATGCTGCACTGAAGGGCTTCACATTCTACCAAATGGACGTGAAGTCAGCCTTCCTGAATGGTGACATAAAGGAAGAGGTGTATGTGGAACAGCCCCCAGGTTTTGTTGATCCTAACTTTCCTGAATATGTTTATTTATTATCAAAAGCATTATACGGTTTGAAACAAGCTCCTCGAGCTTGGTACGAAACACTTTCTAGCTTTCTCCTCGAAAATAAATTCACAAGGGGAAAGATAAATAAGAAATTATTTCTTAGGGAAATTAAAGGAAAGATTTTTCTGGTGCAAATCTATGTCGACGACATTATATTTGGTTCTACAGACGATAACCTCTGCAAAAAGTTTTCTACACTTATGCAAGGGAAGTTTGAAATGAGTAGTTTGAGAGAGCTGAAGTATTTATTAGGAGTTCAAGTGAAACAACCTGAAGATGGAATTTTCATCTCTCAGAAAAAGTTCACCAAGGAGTTGATTAAGAAATTTGGAATTGAGAGTGCAACCTCTATGAGGACTCCAATGGCCTCAGCTATGTCTCTGGACAAGGATGAGAAAGGTAAACCTTTTGATGAAACCAAGTACAGAAGCATAGTTGGATCCTTGCTTTACCTTACTGCCAGTAGACCATACATAATGTTCTCTATATGTGTCTGTGCTAGATTCCAAGTGAACTGTAAGGAATCTCACTATGCTGCTGCAAAGCGGATTTTGAGATACCTTAAAGGTACACCGAATCTTGGCTTATGGTACCCAAGAAGTAATGACAGTGAACTAATTGGTTTTTTAGATGCAGATTTTGCAGGTAGCAAAGATGATAAGAAAAGCACTTCCGGGACATGTCAGTTCCTGGGAAGAAGGCTTATATCATGTAGCAGAAAAAAGCAAAATTGTGTCGCAATCTCAACGGCCGAGTCAGAATACATTTTTGCCGGCAGTTGTTGTGCACAGTTTCTGTTGCTAAAGAACCAGCTAGAAGATTACAATATAAATGTGAAAGACATTCCATTGTTCTGCGACTCATCCAACGCGATCGCAATCGCAAACAACCCAGTCTCGCACAGCCGGACAAAGCACATCGAGCTCGGATATCACTTCATCCGGGAGCATATGGAGCAAGGGGATGTGGATCTGCAGTACGTGGCAACAGATCAGCAAGTTGAAGATATTTTTACAAAGCCGCTGGATGAGACCAAGTTCAATTTATTCAAAAATGAACTTGGGTTGCTGAACATACAAGAATAGAACAAAGTGGAACAGTTCAAGGCTCAAGAATCTAGGACTTTTCAAAAAGGTCAGAAATCTCTCAATATGAAGCTAGTTCTTGAAAACTCAGCCTACTTCTCGAGAAGCAAAGTACTAGTTCTCGAAAACTTACTCAACTTCTCGAGAACAAAAGTCTGTCTCTCGAGAAGACCCTTAAGTTCTCTAAAACTAATAACTCTACCTCTCGAGAAGTATTCTGAATGCTCTCGAGAACTAGGCGCTACTTCTCGAGAAGTCTACTATCAGCTCTCGAGAACTTATTTCCTTACTTCTTGAGAACTATACGACACTTCTCGAAAACTAACCCTACCTCTCGAGAAATGCCCCGTCTTTTCCAATTCTGTCTTTGCGCAAACCGACTTATTTTTTGAATTATTAAAATGCTTATATTAGATTAATTAGACATTTAATTATCAAAATTAGAATTATATATATATAGTTTTAGAAATCAATAATCAACCGACATTTCAAATTTCCTGTTCTCGAAAACTCTTCGTCTTCTGCCGACAGAAAGCTTCGTCGCAGCCGTCGTCTTGCAGTCCATCCATCGCCGCCATCAGCGTCCATGGCGTAGAGTTCGAAGATAGGATTCGGTAGTGAAATCGTCATCGCAGGGATTGCAGACATTTCTGATGACTTCAAGAACTTGCTCCTCCTGGAAACATCCGGTCTGATGTTCGTTCTCTCAGAACCCTGCAAGATTTCATTTCCAGATGTAGAGGAATTCTTCAGGAATGCCAAGGTGAGAAGAAATGGTACAGTTTTGAAAACTTAAGTCAGGTGGATCAAAATCAAGTTAGACAAAACCAGAGTTTCAAAGCTCCTAAAGCTGCCCGTTGTGGATAAAGAGGATGACCTAACACTTGAAGATTATGAAAGAACTTACTCTTTCTGTGGAGTTTCTGAGGAGTTCATCTCTTTTAGGAGAACTCTCTTCAATGATGTAGGAAAGCTTCTGGTAAATTTAATTGAAAAAATCTTATGGTGCAGAACAGGGTCCATTAGTTTCATAACCAATGATCTATTTGGTGTTATGACAGCTATTATCTGCAGAAAGAAATTTCAATATGTAATGATGTTATTTGAATTGATAAGGGATAGTAATCAGGCTCCCAAGTTTGCAAGGATAATTTCCCTATTGTTGAGTGAGATTGACCCAGTCACCTTCAAAACCTCTAAAGGTACTCAGATTCATCACCTGAAAAAGATTTAATTGGCCTCCATCCAAAGATGGGAACTAAAGCTGAAAAATTCCAAGCAGTTAGCTAAAGAACTTGCAGCTTCTACCTCTAAGGTCAAGACCCCATCTCCCTCCTCTCATCATATTGCTAAACTATCTGGTGCAGCAACTGAGGGGGAGCCTACTGCCTTTGTTCCTATTGTCAGACCTACTCCTTCATCTCCAGCCAGATCAGCAAGCAGATCACCCATCAGCAGTCCTCTCAGAAGCCTAGTGAGATCTCCAATAAGGAGCCCTGTGGCAGAGTCTCCAGATGCCACCCTATCATATATTCCAGGACAAGAAACCCTCAAGTACATAAATGCAGCAATTGACAGCATGATTGAAGAACTCATTTTAGATGAACCACTTCCTCCCCTTCACAAAGAAACCTCTGCAGAACCATCAAAAGAACCTTCTCCACTACCCTCACCCAAAGCTACTCCACCTCCTTCTCCCTCTCCAAGGAAAGAATCTACTCCACCAGAGACCATTCCTCTCTTTGAAGAGGATGAGCCAAAACCTGAAGAGGTGGAAGCCCCTCTCAGGAACCTTGACTTCTCCCTCCTAATATTTGTTGATGAGGAGGCTGATATAGTATCTCACACTATAAGATCCTAGAGCTCTGTGGTAATAGAAGAAATTCCTCCATGGAAAGCACCTTCTCCACCTCAGATTGCTTCTCCTTGTGCCTATCCTACTGCCATTGTTTCTTCCACTCCTACTACTGCTGCTACAACTGTAAGTTTAGATATTCTATCTAAGATTGAAGGTATGTTGGCTACCTAAAGGAAATATTCTGATGAATCTCTCAAGTCAGTCAAAGATCAGGTCACTGCTTTAGAAAAGGAAATGAGCAGAGGATTTGTAGAGATCCAACACAACGCAGATTCTCTTAAAGAGCTGTTCAGAATTGGTGGCAAAGCCATAGACCACACCATTACCAATATTGGTCAGGTCATGGAACAGTCTGTCACACTGGCAAATAATCAAATTCAATTGGAAAAGAAAGCTCAAGAACATGTAATGAAGATTTGTGAGGAAGTTGGTACTTTCAAAGAAGACACCATAGGAAAGCTTTGTGTAGAAATCAGAAAGGGGGAGAGTTTAGTGAAAGAACATGTGGAAAAACTTACTGCAGATGTAAAATCTCTCTGGAATGAAAAATTGACTGAGATAAATAAGAATGTTTTAGAAAAAATTCAATCAGTGAAATTCCACACTTATGACACTACAGTCTGGATGCACAACCAGATATTCCTTGACTTTCAGGCTGATCCTAATATTATTTCTCATCACCTGAACCCCCTTGCTGAAGGTCAACCCAGCCAGATGCCTCAACCTCAAATGCCTACTTTTTCTCCAAGGCCAGAAGATCAGGATCCTCCTTCTGCTTCCTATGACCAGGTTTGGGATGACATTATTACTCAGGATTTACCAGAAATTAACACCTCTAAGAAGAGAAAGTATGGGGAAGGCCCCTCTGCCAGCAGAAGCATCCCTAAGACAGGATTAGAGAAAAGGAAAGCCCAAGAGTTTGCTCAAGTTTTGAGCCCCACTTCTAAAAGCTTAATTCTTGACACTCTCAAATTAGTGATGGACTATAATGAGAACAGGAATGTCCACTACAGCTCCTCTGAGTGGGCATTATATGAGAAATCCATGAACAAGAGAAGAATTTATGATAGAGAGTTTTGCAGGAATAATCCCAAAGCTCCTCTAAAGCCTCCTAGGTTCTATCTTAAGCCCTTCAGCTATCAGTGGAGACAGAAGGAGAAGCAGGACATACAACATCAAAGCAAAGAATGAACTCTTGTTGATATGTTTTTGAGAATTTTGATGAATTTGTTATTGATTAGAAATATAAAACATTACATATATACAATTCCTAGTTTTGCCTAATTGTTTGTTAAATTAATCTCTTATTGCATTTAGATTAAATTATTCATTTCCAGTTCTTTCTTAATGGTCATAATTCACCTTAGTGTAGAGGGTCCTGACTTCTACAAATAGGGGGAGATTGTTGGGTATTGCATCCACAATAACCAAAATTTGCTTGAAGTCACCCTTGAACTAAGATGAATTAAGTTGCATTTGATATCCTTGTTCTAGTTGTGTGTTTGCAGATTACCATTGCTAAGTATAGACCAATATCAGTCTACAGTGGGTCATGAACACATGACCATACAGTGTAATTCCTCACTGTGTGATTTAAGGTATTGACTCATGTGTAGCCTCTCTATTGGGATACACTTCATATTCAAACCTAGGATCATGGAATGAAGATTGGACTCTTGATGAGAAGAGAGATTTTTTCTAAAGTTCAGAAAATTCTCTAAGTCCACTTCTCGAGAAGTGCCTCTTAGTTCTGGAGAAGTCCTTAGAGTTCTCGAGAAGTCCCAGCTTTTGGTTCTCGAGAAGTCAAGACAGCTTCAAGAATTTTTCTAAGTTAGAGTTCTCGATAAGTCTTATATAGTTCTCGAGAAGTCTTCTTTGTTCTCGAGAAGTCTTGCCCAGTTCTTGAGAAGTCTCAATTATAGTTCTCGAGAAGTCCAACTTGTTCTCGAGAAGCTTGGCTAAAGTTCTCGAGAACTGCCAGCCCTATTTCTCGAATAGTCAAAAGTTGCCTCAAAAATCACTTTAAGTGTTAGTTCTCGAGAAGTCTCCATAGTTCTCGAGAAGTCAGTTAGTTATCAAGAACTCAGCCTTTTGTTCTCGAGAAGTCCAGACATCTTCTAAGTAGTATAGTTCTCGAGAAGTCCTGTTAGCTCTCGAGAACTCAGTTTCTAGTTCTCGAGAACTAAAGTTACTTCTCGAGAACTGAAAGTCAAATTTTTCAGAAAATTATTTGTAGTCCAGATCAGCCAGATTTTCAAATGACTTGACGTGAATGGTCCACATGTCATCATTAATGTCTTTTCTAGCCGTTAAGGGTAATCCTATATAAAGTCTTTTCGTTAAGACAAAACTCTAACAAGTACAAGGAGCGTAATTCCGTACATTCTAATTTCTGGATCGGCCCTCTCTCTCCAAGAAGAACAATATTCTGAAGCTGCCTCCGCCGCCCAACGTGAGATCGATCTTTCTGCTTTCGATCAAGAAAGGCCTGCTGTTCAAGGAATCTTCTTCCTCTCCTTTATCGAGTAGGTCCTAAGTCTTCTCAGGTAAGATCTACAGAGGTTCTTCTTCCACAAATTCTGAAAAAGCTGTCAAGTTCAGAAGAAGACCTAGAGTTCAATATTTCTAGATCTGAGAGAAATTTTTGTTTGTATTTTCAAACCTCTTTGTAAATCTTATAGGAGATTATTCTCCGAGTGTAGGAGCATTGTTCTTCGAGTTGTAGGAAGTTTTGTTTATCTTCCAAGTGTAGATCCATTTGGATCGAGTTGGTAGAAACTTGGTTCCGAGGCGTAGGGTTGTTTTCAAACCTAGATAGTTGAGTAGCCGAGTCTAGTGATTTGATAGATCGGTGAGGTAAAGTGGACGTACCCAAGATTGGGGAACCACTATAAATCTTCTTTTCTTTTGTGATTGCTTGATTTCTTGAGCTAGATCGTTAAAATTTTTATTCTGCAAATAGACGCACGATTCACCTATTCACCCCCTCTAGGTGATTTAGGTTGACAACTTTACACTTTCATCAGATCGACAAACTCAGAGTTATTTCTCTGAGCTGAGCTCGATGATACTCGAGCTCAGGTCGACGATCAGTTTTCTTCAGACAGATTCTCAGCTCGACAAACTCAGAGTTATTTCTCTGAGCTGAGCTCGACGATACTCGAGCTCAGGTCGACAATCAGTTTTCTTCAGACAGATTCTCAGCTCGACGAACTCAGAGTACAGATTTGGCAAGTCATTCTCAATACGCAGTTTGCAAAGCTCAGGTCGATGAACTGAAATTATCAGGTCGACAATCTTGGAACTCAGGTCGACGAATTCTATTCAGAGGTCGACGATTTCTGTCTCGCTCTAGAATGAGAAGTTTTCTTCCTTCTGTCCCTTAATTTCTATATTATTTAGCAGTAATATTCCTTAGTAATTAATGCTCATATTCCTTTGAATATAGCTGTTATTGGCAGCATTAATTATTGTATTCATCAGGATAATTACTTGCTTATTTTATTAGGGACAGTTTGGGAAAATGATTTAAGTTTATATTCCAGACGTTTATATTCTCCAGATAAGCCAGCAATTAATGCCAGAATTCAAAAATTCAAAAGAGAAATGGACTGCAGAATATAAACAAGTTTTTCTCTTTTTCAGTCGATGACCTATAAACCCCAAGAGACAGAAATCAAATAGAGAACTTAGAGCACAAGAAAATACAGAGACAGAGACTGATTATAAAAAACTCTCTCACAGTGTAATCTACTTTCATCCTTATCAATCCTTAAATCTGAAGAAGAACATTCATCACAAATCAAGAGTCTTCTTCATCTTTAAAGCCTGGAATCTTCAGAGACATTCTTTCAATATCTATATACTGGATTCCTTGTTATTGACAAAACAAGGCTGAAGACCTACACCCTGAAGCAAAGCTCCAGTCTTCCTGAACAATTCAACCTCTCAGGGGGAGCTTTGTGAACATCAAAGATCCACTAGTATTATCTGTTGATTAGAGAAAGAGAAGACAACATCACCTCCTCTCATCTCATGTAAAAGGGTTTTTAACTCCCTTCAAAAGTTAACCACTTGGTTGTCAAGTCTCCTGATCAAAAGACTTGGGTTGGTTTTTGGGCACCTGATCAAAACCCTAAAGGGTTGCTATATATCCCTACAAATAGATATTATGGTGGATGTCACCTGATCAAAACCTTTTAGTGGATTCCTACCAGGGTGATAGAACAGTGGATGTACCAAGTTGGGGAACCACTATAAAACTTCTTGTGTTGTCTGGTTGCCCCTTTTTCTTTGTGCATTGTGCTGTGTTATTTTAGATTAGTTCCTTTTACATAATATTTATTATCACTTATTTTTATTGCTAGTTAATCAAAATAATTAAAAGATTTTAAAAACACTCTATTCATCCCCCCTCTAGAGTAAGTTAGATCTATCCCCTCCTTTCAATTGGTATCAGAGGGCTATTCTCTTTGTTGAACAAGGTAACACTTGGACCAACATATCCTTCTTAGATCTAAATTTCCCTATCTTATTTCTTATAGCATAGCACAAAACAAGGATTATGCAAGAACCAGACTTCCAGCGTGCAACTTAAATAAGTTTGCCATCTGGAAGGCAAGAATTAAATTATATATGAATTCTATTGATGATGACATTTTTAATTCTATCTTGACAGGACCACAAGTTTTAGTGACAACAACTACTGCTAGTTCCAGCACACATATTGTTCCACCACCTGAGTGGATAGATGTACAGAAGAAAGCCAAGATAGTTGATGCAAAAGCTATGAATATACTAGCTCAAACCATGTTAGATGACATATTCCAAAAGGTGGCTAAAAGCACTTCAACAAAACAAATCTTGGACTCTTTAAACCAGATGGTGGTAGGCTCAGTAGATGAGAGAAAGGACAGAAGATCTCTCCTAATCTCTCAATATGAGAACTTCAAAAAGGAAGAATCAGAATCAGTGGCTGAGATGTATAACAGACTAAGTATTATCATCAGTGAGCTAAAAACCATGGACAAAGACATCTCATTAACAGAGATAAATGATAAAATTCTAATGTGCTTCCCAAGCACTTGGGACTCCAGGATATGGCCAATTAAGGAGGACATAAGTTTAAATGAGATTTCCACTTAATCTCTCATGGCAAGCTTGATCAAGTCTTATGAGCAGTTGATCAAATCCAGATAGGCTTCTGAACATAAGACTTCCACACCCTCAAGGAATGAGCATAGTATAGTCTTCAAGGCAAATGAAGAATTAGAAGCCCCAACAATCAATGAAGAATTTAAGAGTCTCTTAGCCAAGAGATTCTACATGATGGGCAAGAAAGATTTCATAAGAAAGTCATCAAGACAAGATGACAAGCCCAGGTATGACAAAACACCCACTAAGAAAATTATGTGTTTTGGGTGCAGGAAACCTGGACATATCATATCTGAGTGTCGAGAGACTCAGAAGAAGGATAGAAGAAGAGAAAAGAAGACAAGGAAGTAGCATTACAGTGATCCTTCCTCCAGCAAGCATAAAAGAAAGGAGAAAGGTTTTGTTGTTGAAACCTGGAGTGACACTGAAGAAGAATCTTCATCTTCCAGCTCCAGTAAAGATGAAGAGGAAGCAAAGGCCAAGGAGATATTCTTGATGGCCATTTATGCACCAAGCACCCATTCAGAAGATGAACAATCAGACAATGAAGACTTTGAATCTGAGGAAGATCAGGTATTCTCTTCTTTTGATTTTGATTCAGATGAATTTAAAACTGAATTTAAATCTTTATGTCTTAATTTAAGTAACTCTGAAAAAGTAATTAAACAACTTAGAGAGAAAGTAAATGAACAAGAAAACCTGCTGTCAAAAAATAACAAATTAATGGATGAAATCACCTTAGCTAATGAACAAATCATTAAATTAAAGACTGAATTATCTGAGGCTAGGCAACTTGAAGAATTTCTGAATGGGAGAAGTATCAAGCTGATGAACATCACAAGCACAGTGAATGCCAAACTTAATGGCAAGCTGCGCTTAGGTGCTTCATCAAGCCAACCCCCATTGATTCAGAAAAACATATTAACAACCCCAATAAAATTTGTTTCTGAAAAGGGTAAGGAGAAATTAGAAGATAATAATCTTAATCAAACAAAATTTAAACAAAAGAATAAGAAAAAGAGAACGAGTAAGAAAAATAATAACCAGAACAATGTTAAGCAGATTTCGTCGAACTAAGATCGACGAAATGTGTACAGTTCGTCGAACTCAAGTCTACAAACTCCGAATGCAAACTTTTACTATAACTATTCTCTGAATTGCGATCTACAAAACCAGTATGGTTTGTCGACCAGAGGTCGACGAAATTGGGGCCCAGAAAATGAATACCTTAATTCTCTGAGTGGAGTTCTATGAACTTATCCCCGTTCATTGTCCTCAAATCGACGAACGTTCCAGAATTTGTTGACCCCAGTTTATAATAATAGAAATTTTAATTTCAACAGGATTTTTAATCAACCTAGATAAAACATTAATTCCTTTAACCAATGGATAATTCCACCTAGAAGATATCATCTTTTAGGTTACAAAAGTCAATCTCAATATTCATATATTTCCAGATTTAGTTATGTAAATCAACAAGGACCCAAGGTAACCTAGGTCAAGAATATCTAATCTATTCTTGTGCAGGTGAAAGACTATGCTACCACAGAGGAACAGTGGTATCTGGATAGTGGTTGTTCAAAGCATATGACTGGCAGCAATGAAAAACTATCCAACTACAAGTCCAAGCTAGGTCCTAAAGTTGTTTTTGGTGACTCCAACTATGGCCAGACTAAAGGCTATGGAGATGTAAAGATTGGAGTTGTCATATTCAAGAACGTAGCTTATGTAAGTGGATTAAAGCACAACCTGATTTCCATTAGTCAACTCTGTGATGAAGGGTTTCAGGAATCTTTTGATAAATCCTCTTGCATTATTTCTTCTGTTGATAATAAGATTGTTTTAATTAGATCTAGAGTAGGAAACATTTACATAGTAAATTTTAAGTCTGCTAGGTCTGAAATATGTTTGTTCAACCAAATTAATAATAATAATGAACTTTGGCATAAGAGATTAGGTCATGTTAACTTAAAATACATTGCTAAGCTATCTAGGGACAATCTTGTTAGAGGATTGCCTTCTGGTCTCTACAAGAAGGAAGGCCTCTGCAAGGCTTGTCAATTAGGCAAGAAAACTAAAAATAGTTTCAAAGCCTTTAATAAAAGTGATTCACCTAGGATTTTGTATTTACTCCACATGGATCTTTTTGGACCCATTGTTGTATAAAGCCTAGGAGTGAAATCTTATACATTAGTGATTGTATATGACTTCTCAAGGTTCACTTGGGTGTTCTTCTTGAGGAATATGTCAGATAACTTCAAGGTTCTTACAGATTTTCTTAAGAGCATAAGGATTGAGTACTCTACTCAGTTGCATTAATCAGAAGTGATCATGGTACTAAGTTTGAGTCTCTTCCCATGCAAAGATTCTGCGAGGAGGAAGGTATCAGACATTGTTTCTCTTCTCCTAGAACTCCTACACAAAATGGGGTAGCTGAAAGGAAAAATAGAACACTAATTGAAGCTGAAAGCACATTGCTTACAGATGCTTACTTGCCACTATCCTTTTGGGAATTGGCTGTAAGCACAACAAACTATGTCCTAAAAAGGAGTTTGATACATAAGCTTAAGTGCAAGACTCCCTATGAATTATTTAAAGGGAAGAAACCTAAAGTAGATTTCTTCAAGAATTTTTTTTGTATTTGTTACATTCATAATAATTCAATAAATCTATTAGAAAGTTTGAAGCCAAGGCTGCAATGAGAATTTTTCTAGGATATTACCAAGTCAGTAAGGCATATAAGGTTTATAATCAATCTACAATGAAAATAGAAGAGTTTGTACACATTTCCTTTGATGAGACTAACATGTTTTACAAGGAGAAGAACTCTTCTACCAGTGAATCTTTGCAAGTACCATATTTGTGTGAGCAGTTAAATGAGCTGAATCTCACCAATAAGGCTAAAGACCATACCTCTCCACAAAGCTCTGAAGATAGTGAAGATGATTTCACTAAAATAGTTAAACCAACAACAGCCCACATAATTCCACAAGAGGAATTAACTCCCCAGGTTATTGCTGAACCAACTCCACCAACTGATCATGTCATACTTAGAGATCATCCTGTATCTCATGTAATAGGAGACATATCAGTAAGTGTGCAGATAAGGAATCAACTCAACCAATATTTGATGCATGCATGCTTCATATCTCAAATTGAACCCCAATCTATAAAAGATGCAGAGCAAGATCCACTCTGGATTATGGCAATGCAAGAGGAGCTCAACCAATTTGAGATATGTAGAGTTTGGGACTTAGTTCCAAGACCCAAAGACTACCCAGTCATTGGAACTAAGTGGGTATTCAGAAATAAACTTGATGCTCAGGGCACTATCATAAGGAATAAGGCAAGGCTAATTGCTCAAGGATATAGGCAAGAGAAAGGCATTGACTATGATCAGACATTTGCCCCTATTGCAAGGCTTGAGGCTATAAGAATCTTCCATGCATATGCTGCCTAAAAAAAGTTCAAGGTCGACCAAATGGATGTCAAGAGTGCATTTCAAAATGGAGAACTAAAAGAAGTATATGTGGAGAACCCACCAGGTTTTATCTCTCCAACTAATCCCTCTTATGTTTTTAAATTGCACAAGGCTCTCTATAGTCTTAGGTAAGCTCCAAGAGCTTGCTATTAAACCTTAGCCAGCTTTCTTCTAGAACATCAATTATCTAAGGGCATTGTAGATAGGACCTTATTTATTAAGCATCATAAAGATAGAATCTTATTAGTACAAATATATGTAGATGATATTATCTTTTGCTCTACTGATTCCAAACTATGCAAAAGGTTTTCTGACTTAATGCATTCCAAGTTTGAAAAAAGTAGCACGGGTGAACTCTCTTACTTTCTTAGCCTCCAAGTGAAGCAATTGTCTGATGGCATCTTCATATACCAATCAAAGTATGCTAAGGATTGGGATGTCAGAAGCCTCAAAAAATAAAACACCCATGGTTACTAATGTTGTGTTTGACTCTGATAAATATAGGAATTCTGTTGATCAGAAATTATATAGGGACATTGTTGGGTTCCTGTTGTATCTCACAGTAAGTAGGCAAGACATAATGTTTGTTATATGCCTTTGTGCTAGGTTCCAAGTGAACCCTAAAGAATCTCATCATATTTTCCTTAAAAGAGTTTTAAGATATATAAAGGGTTGCCCAAATCTAGGACTCTGGTATCCTACTGAGTCAGAATTTGAGTTGACTAGATTCTCAGATACTGACTTTGCTGGATATAGAGTGGACAGGAAGAGAACATCAGGAACATGCCAGTTCCTTGGTGCTAGACTTGTCTTCTGATTTTGCAAAAAGCAAACATCTGTGTCTACCTAAACTACTGAAGCTGAATATATAGCAGCTGGGAGTTGTTGTTCATAGATGTTGTGGATACAAAACCAACTCCTGTATTATGGATACAACTTAAATAATTAACCTCTACTTTATGATAATATAAGTGCAATTTATATTGCACAGAATCCAGTGCATCATAGTTGAACTAAGCATATAGAGATAAGACATCATTTCATTAGAGATTGTGTTAAAAAAAATAAAATTAATCTTGTCTACATCTACACTAATTTGCACAGAGCGGACATCTTCACCAAACCCCTGGATGAGAGGAATCATCTGTTCTTTGTGAATCAGCTAAGCATGATAGATGAAGAAGGTTTAATTTAATTTTTGTTCTGAGTTCAATAATCTGGGAATTTTTCTTTGAATGGAGATCAATGATCTATGACCTCTTTGTTAAGAGTTCGTCGACCTGCGATCGACGATCTCTTGTTAGGAAACCATTCGTCGAATGAAGATCGACTATCGGTGAACTCAGCCCGAGAAAACTTCGTCGACCTAAGCATGATAATATTTCTCTTAGAAGTAACTTTCGTCGACTTGAAATCGACGAACTTTTTTCCCTCATCTTCAGCTGAGATCGACAAAATTTCTGCATTCGTTGACCTCAGATTGAAGAATTTTTTTGTTGCAGGACGGATCTCGCTTTTTCATATTCTGAAAACCTTATAATAGGTTTTATTCTTCGAGCTCAATCCCGCGCTTTTAGAACTCTTCTGTACTTGATCTTTCTCGTTTCTTTTGCAGGCAATTTCAGAAAGTAATGGTGATTCCAGAAAGCTCTCTCTCTGGCATGAAGTATGACACTAGCTTTGACATCGATTTCGATTCCTTTAGTCACATATAAAAAATCTTTACGGATATTATTCAGTTGTTTGAAGATCAGAAACAGAAGCAGTTTATGACTACAAGGATCAAGTTGCCAGCTGTCGAGATCAAGGAATGGATCTACACATCAACTTCATCTAATATAGAGATGATAGGATCAATTTCCGGAACACAGGTTTCACTCTCTCCTGCTATTCTTTCTGATATATTTGGCTTTGAGAATGGGGTAGATGATCTTGAAATAGATAGTTCTGATTTTGATGAGATGCTGATAAGAATGGGTCACTCCGATGGAAACCCTAATAAGCTACTAAAGAAGAACATGTCTGCTGAATATAAGTTCTTAGCTGATGTAGTAGGAAAGGTCCTACTGGGCAAGCACAATGCCCATGACTACATACAAAGGCACCAGTTTTTGGTGATGAGTGCCTTGGTTGATAAGAAAAATATTAACTTGGGATAGGTCCTGTTTGACTTGATTATGAAGAAAAATTCTAAGAAGGAAGTTTGTTTTGCAAGAGTATTGGGAATTTTTTTATAGGCCAGGGCAAATGACTTACTGGTCTCCCCGATAGTATTC
The DNA here is from genome assembly GCA_039513925.1 of Platanthera zijinensis. Taxonomy (NCBI): domain Eukaryota; kingdom Viridiplantae; phylum Streptophyta; class Magnoliopsida; order Asparagales; family Orchidaceae; genus Platanthera; species Platanthera zijinensis. The sequence goes on along the minus strand of CM077084.1, from coordinate 106,589,032 downwards.
ATTAATGACTCTAAGAAGTTGACATCTGCCCTCTTTAGTAGATGGGAGAGGACAATTTCCATGCCATCCAAGATTTCCTCCTCTTCCTCAAGACCTTCTGAGAGTACTAGGGCTGCTCCAGCCACTCCTCACCCTGCTGAAGATGTTTCCAATCCACCTCCACCTCCAGATCAACAACCAACAACTTCAACAACCCTCCATCATACTTCCAAATCTCAAGACTATACACCAACACCTCCTGCTTCCCCAATCCATCTTTCTTCACCAGTTTATACTCCAGTCTATTATCCTTCACCACATAAATCCTTTGAACATCAACCATCACCAATTCAATCTCCAGTGCATGCTATTACACCAGAGCATGTCACTCCTCCTCTGTCTCCTCTTCCTCCACATCTTACTGATATCCCCCTTCACAACATATCTTCCTTAGCATCATTTGCATTGATGTCATCCCCCCTCCATACTCCATCACCTTAAGATGAGCCAATGCCATATTCTTCACCCTTTTATCCATCATCCTCCTCCATTAACTCATCTGTATCCATTCAAACCCCTCCTGAGTTAATGGAAATAGATTCCCCCTCCATTTCCACTATTCTGCAAACTGTCACTCCTCTTCTAAAACAACTCATTGTATAAGCTATTTTACCTCTTGCTGCCTCTATTTCATCTCTTGCTTCCCTACTTTCTGCCTCCTCTGTCTCTTCTTCTTAAAAAAGGGGCCTGGTTCCAGTACTTACTGAAACCAGGTAGGGGGAGATACTCGGTGAAGAAGCAGCTCCAGCAGCAATAGAAGAATCAATATAAACAATTTTGTAGACAGCTGAGTTATCAGATGTAGATATGGTTTCAGAGGCTGATACATTGGATGTAGATCTGCTGATTACAGATATTGTGGCTGATGGTGATTGTTATATCAATTCCTCAGTAGACATTTTTGGTGTATTATATTCTTTAAGTACAATTTATCAGAATTCTTTTCTTCCAGTAATAAGGACATCTTTAGCTATAGTGTGCTACACTCCTTCTATAAGCCCTGAAGTTATTAGTCAACTGAAGGCAAGTTTTGGTTCAAACATGGTTGTGGAACCAGTAGGCCCAACCTATGTAATGGATGATAGACCAATTCCCAATTTAGATGATTTGATTGCTCTAGATGTAGCTTAAGAGCTTGCACTGATTCAGAATGATCCTGAGCTAAATGATTTTCTGTCTGCTGATAAAGATATAAGAGATTTTCAGATGATCACAGAGAAGGTTCTCCACCTGCAGTTACTCTACCTCAAGCTCTTCCTCAGGCTAAAGACATATTTCAAAGGAAACTTTAAAAGAGATAGCTGCATTATATGATAACCCTCAAAGTTCTTCTAATGAGGACAAAGATGATGATTCTGATGGATCTGATGATCCTTAGCCTAAGAAGAAAGTTGCAAAGAAGAGAAAGATTATTCCAAAGGCTGTTCCAAAGCCTAATCCTACATATGACACTCCTTAATATATCTTGCAAAAGATAACTCCATACCTAGGGATGCCTTACGGGATGTGGCTATCCAAGAATGAGTAGAAAGAAAGGAAGAAGAGGAGAAGGTACGGGTCTCCTGCTAAGCAATTTAGGAAAGACCCTCCTCCTCCTCCTCCATCTTAAGGTGCCACTAGCAATGTTTCTCAAAGATCTGCTCTAGTGACCAAGACTTATCAAAGACATTCCAGGCATGACAATCATCAACAATCTTCTCAAAGCCATCCTCCTCCAGCTTCAATCAAGAGAGATCCTACAGACTCTGTTGCTGAATCAAAGCAGGACTCAAGTCCAAACAAGCCAGAATCTCCTCCAATTCCCTTTGTAGATCCAGAACAGGAGACTTCAGCTAAAATGGCCAAATTTCATGAGCTGGTAGGGCTTTCACAAATGAACAAAGCTAAAGTTGAAGGAAAGGATCCTTCACAATTCTCTAACATGTCTTCATTCATAAAAGAAGAACTTAAAAGGTATGCAAAGGCAAATAAATTCTTTAATGTTGATGACTATATGAAATTGCATCCAGAAGCTGTAGTGGCCATAGCAACTTCTCTCAACATCATTGGTGCATCTGACATGACAGTGTCCAAGAAAAAAGCTTTCGATCCAAACAGAGAAATCATATTAAAATAGCCTTTTGAGAAGCCAGAGAAAGGAAATCCTAAGCAAAAACAGTGATTTTGTTTGTGTTTTGTTCTTATTTTTTTAACTCTATTGTGTTTAATCATAAAGCACCTCATTTAAATATCTGCTGAATGTTTTATTTCTATCAGATATATATTTTCATGCTTTATGATTGTTTATTTTATTTTGTTTTAGTGACCTCACCCAAATAGGGGGAGATTGTTGGATCCCTAATTGGATTTATGCTAAGTTTACTAAATTTTCTTCAGTCATTCTTCCCCTACGATAAATGCTCATATTAGATCGTAGGGGAAGATACTTGAGCTAAGGTTGATGATCAGTTTTCTTCAGACAGATTCTTAGCTCGACGAACTCAGAGTTATTTCTCTGAGCTGATCTCGACGATACTCGAGCTCAGGTCGACGATCAATTTTCTTAAGACAAATTCTCAGATCGACGAACTCAGAGTATAGATTTGACAAGTCATTCTCAGTATGCTATTCGCAGAGCTCAGGTCGATGAACTGGAATTATCAGGTCGACGTTCATGGAACTCAGGCCGACGAATTCTGTTCAGAGGTCGATGATTTCTGTCCCGCTCTAGAATGAGAAGTTTTCTTCCTTCTATCCCTTAATTTCTATATTATTTAGCAATAATATTCCTAAGTAATTAATGCTCATATTCCTTTGAATATAGCCGTTATTGGCAGCATTAATTATGGTATTCATCAGGATAATTACACTCTTATTTTATTAGGAATAGTTGGGGAAACTCATTTAAGTCTATATTCCAGCCATTTATATTCTCCAGATCAGCCAGCAATTAATGCAAGAATTCAAAAATTCAAAGGAGAAACGGACTGCAGAATATAATAGAGTTTTTCTCTTTTTCAGTCGTTGACCCATCAGCCCCAAGAGATAGAAATCAAATAGAGAACTTACAACACAAGAAAATACAGAGACAGAGACTGATTTTTCAGAACTCTCTCACAGTGCAATCTACTTTCATCCTTATCAATCCTAAAATCTGAAGAAGAACATTCATCACAAATTAAGAGTCTTCTTCATCTTCAGAGCCTGGAATCTTCAAAGACATTCTTTCAATATCTATCTACTGGATTCCTGGTTATTGACAATACAAGGTTGAAGGTATACACCCTGAAGCAAAGCTTCAGTCTTCCTGAACCATTCAACTTCTCAGGGGGAGCTTTGTCAACATCAAAGATCCACTAGTCTTCTCTATTGATTAGAGAAAGAGAAGATACCATCACCTCCTCTCACCTCCTGTAAAAGAGTTTTAACTCCCTTCAAAAGTTAACCACTTAGTTATCAAGTCTCCTGATCAAAAGACTTGGGTTGGTTTTTTGCACCTGATCAAAAGCCTAAAGGGTTGTTATATCTCCCTACAAATAGATATTGTGGTGGCAGTCACCTGATCAAAACCTATTAGTGGATTCCTACCAGGGTGGTAGAAGAGTGGATATACCCTGTTGGGGAACCACTATAAAACTTCTTGTGTTATCTGGTTGCCCCTTTTTCTTTGTACACTGTGTTGTGTTCTTTTAGCTTAGTTATTTTTACATAATATTTATTATCACATATTTTTACTACTAGTTAATCAATACAATTAAAAGAATTTAAAAACACTCTATTCACCCCCCTCTAGAGTAAGTTAGATCTATCCACTTTTTTCACACAGCTAAGCCTCAGTTATAACTCCTTGGAAAGAGGCATCTTGGCAAGGTCAGAGTGAGGGGAATAACAAAGGTCGCCCAGGTACGCGGGCGTATATATATAGCCATTGGTGGATCCCACCAAAAGATTCTCTCTAGCTCCAGCCGCACTCGTCGAAGTTTGCGGGGTTGTATGTTTCTTTCTAAGCTTGGGAAAACCTCACAAAGAGTGGGGATTGTGTTCAACCTCGCATCCGGTGAGTGGGATTGACATGAGCCAGACCAGTCTAATTAAGCAGTCCATGTCCCAAGCAAGTCAGGAGCGAGGCGAGAGCTTCGCGGCCTCACCGACTCACCAAGATGGGGAGAAACAGGGGTAGGGTGAGTTAAGCTTATGGGCTTGCACTCGCCCCAGGACCTCGACAAGTAGAGGGCGAGTGGGGAAGGTCGGGCCAGCACTCGCCTTGGGCTAGAAGGAGGTGGCTAGTGCAAGCTCCATCGAGCACTCGCAACCTATGGCAAGTGGGGGGTTTTGACGTCCACTCGCCCAACACTCTATGATGTATTTTTAATGTTCCACCCCCACTGGCTTGCCCATATCCTTTCAGAATAGCAGAGTTACGCTTTTGGAAGGCTAACTTGGGCTGCACATAATTTTTTAGAACAACAGAGATTGGTTGTTGGCAGTCCGTTTTCAGAAAACTATAAATAGAACTAATCGGGTATCTCAGAAGGCAAGTTTACTTATGTACTGGTCTTCTTATTCTTTATGAGGTATTCCTAGCTAAGCACTTGGCTAAGGAGGGGAAGCGCTCTAAGATCTTTCGGGTGTGTGGTGGGACCTCCATGCTGGAGCCTTGGACCTATTCCCCATTCTAAGTCTTTGGTCACCTTAGCTAGCTGATAGAAGTAAGTGTGCAATCACCCCTTCCCCAAGGGTTCGAACTCCACAAGAAGCTGAATTCCAGTTTCAAATATTAGTGTCCAACCCTTCATGCAAACTTTTTGAGAAACGCGATGTAAATCTGGAATCTCGATCAAACACAATACTTACCGGCACTGCATGTAGTCTGATAACTTCTTCCAAATAAAATTCCGCTATCTTGTTCATGCAATAGCAAATATTGAAAGGCTCAAAGTGAGCACATTTTGTCAATCTATCAACTATTACCCACACAGAATAATGTTCTCGGGGAGACCTCAGTATAATGGTAATAAATCCATAGAAATGCTCTCTCACTTCCAACTTGGAATATCCAAATGCATCAGCTTGCCACCAGGCCTCTCATGATCCTCTTTAACATGCTTGCAGGTGGAGCACTTAGACACGAACATAGCTATGTCTTTGTTCATCTCATACCACCAAACAATAAGCTTTAAATCTCTATACATCTTTGTAGAACCAAGGTGATATGCGACACTAGACCGATGCGCTTCCAGGCAAATCCTTGCAAAAATATCACAAACAGCTAGAATACAGTATCTTCCACGGTACTTCAAAGTACCCACTTCATGAATCGAAAAGTCAGGTAATTCCCCTTTTTCAGTTCTACGACGGATATGTTCCAAATCGTGATCGTCCTTTTGATGAATCTTTGTAAGCTTAATCCATGAATGCTCTGCCACTTCCTAACTACTCGGTGAGTTGCTACTCCCACCAGTTAGGTTCATTAATAAAAACTCCTCCACCAAGGATTGCACAGAAAGGTTAAAGATCTGAGCGGTCTTCCTACTCAAGGCATCGCCTACAACGTTAGCTTTGACCGGATTATAAAGGATATCGACCTCATAATCTGCAACATACTCCAACCATCTATGCTGACGCAAATTTAGCTCCTTTTGAGGGAAAACATACTTCAAGCTCTTATAGTCTATATAAATCTTGCACAATGCGCCATGCAACAAATGTCTCAAAAGCTTCAGGGCATAAATTACTGTCGCAAACTCCAAATCATGCGTAGGATAATTCTTTTCATGCACCTTCAATTTCCTCGACCCATACACAATCACTTTTCCTTCTTACATCAAGAAACATCCAAGCCCGACGTGCGATGCATCGACATAAACAGTATATTCTACTCCTTTGGTAGGTAAAGTCAACACTAGAGCAGTGCACAATCTCTTTTTCTATTCTTGAAAGGCTCATTTGCACTCATCGCTCCACATAAATGCAGCATTCTTCTGTGTAAGCTTATTCAAAGGTGCACACAATAAAGAGAATCCCTACCACAAACCTCCTATAATAGCCTGCCAACCCTAAGAAACTTCTAATCTCTTTAGGCGTGGTGGGTCTTTTCCAATCCAACACAATAGTTGTCTTTTCTAAGTCAACAAAAATTCCATCCGTATTCACAACATGGCCTAAAAAGGACACTTGAGGAAGCCAAAACTCGCATTTACTCAATTTCGCATACAACTTATGCTCTCTTAAAGTAGACAAAACTTGGCACAAATATTGAGCCTGCACCTCAGCACTCCGAGAATAGAGAAGAACATCGAAAATGAAAATTGAAAGTGAGGAATAGATCTAACTTTACTCTAGAGGGGGGGGGGGGGGTGAATAGAGTATTTTAAAAACTTGGATTAATTTTTATAGCGGATTTAAATTTAGGATATATATATATATAGATATAGATAAATAAAATTCACAGCACACAAAAGAAAGTATCAATCACAAATGACACAAGGATTTTATAGTAGTTCCCCAATAAATCTGGGTACGTCTACTCTTCTACCACCCTTATAGGAATCCACTACAGGTTTTTTCTTAGGTGCCGTGCCACCAGAAGATCTATTTTTTAAGGGAGATCTAGCAACCCTTTGGGATTTTGACTAGGTACCCAAAAACCAAGCTTAAATCTTTTGATCAGGTGACTTAGGAACCAAGAGTTAACTTTTGAAGGGAGTTAAAACCCTGTACACAGTTTAAGAATAAACTAAAGAGTTAGATGTTGTCTTCTCTTTCAAAAATCTCGAAGAAGACTTAGTGGATGATGTTTCAAAAAGGTCCCCCTGATTTGAATAGAGATTGTGATCAGGAGAGGGAACTTTACTTCAGGGTGTAGGCCTTCTTGTATGCTGTTACTCTCCAATAGATATTTCAGACAGATATGAATTAGAATTTCTCTTAAAAAGAGTCTAAAGCAGAATATCTGTACATCTCAAAATCTCTGATTGTCCCCCATCTTGTTAAGTAGCAACCTTCTATAGATATATGTATATATATATGATGTCAGGGAGGAATTTAATATTTGAAATAATAGATTCTTGAAAAGTCTGAAGAATCCCTTGAGAATTTATAACTGCCTTGGAATTAATTAGGTTTAAAACTATATGATAAATCTATATTTAATGTTGCCTTAAACGGCTATACTCGTTAGAATTTTTAGCATTAAATATCAGAGTTTCAGTTATCAAACAGTTGAAAATATTCTGCCTTTTGTATATAGAACTGTCTGATCGTCAAACTCAGCAAACATTTCGTCGAACTGAGCCTGGCTTTCATCGAAAAAAGCTTTGAGTTGAGATCTGAGTTTGTTGAACTGAGCCCTCATTCTTCAAACTAAACTTAGAGTTAGGAGTTCGTCGAACTGAGCTCAGCGTTTGTTGAACTGAGCTTATCTTTCGTCAAACTGGGCTTTAAGTTGAGATCTGAGTTCGTTGAACTAAATTTAGCATTTGTCGAACTGATCTTAGAGTTAGGGATTGGAGTTCGTCGAACTGAGCTCTGCATTCGTCGAATTGAGCTCTGCGTTCGTCAAACTGAGCTTCTCGGAAATAGCTTCTGAAATAATAACTCTGAAAATAACCTATGACCCTAGTATATACAAGTTTGGTCAAAGTAAAATCCTAATAGTAATCTTAGCCCAAATAAATAATAAGGATTTCCAACAAATTCCCCTTATTTGGGTAAGGATACTATCAAATAAGTAAAACACATAACAAAAACTATCTGGCAGAATCATAAATGTTCAGCAGATAAAAAAGTTAAAGGAAAGATATAAAAACCTAATTAAAGTTAAGAATCCTTCTGAGATGCATCTGATGAAGGGTCTGAAGAAGACTTGGTGAAAATTAGTTGTCTTGTTGGATCATCAGATTCCCTTTTGCTAAGATTTAGATCTTGAGAACCAATAATTTTCTGAGAAGTGACTGAAGGAACAACAGCTTCTGGATGCAAGCTCATATATTTATCAACATTAAACAAGATTTTCTTCCTGTCATGTGTTTAGAGCACCCACTGTCCAATACCAATGTTCCTCTGTGGTAAGAAAGTTCATTTCCTGTATTAAAAACAAGTTAGGTGTTCTTGACCCAGATTACCTTGGGTCCTAGTTTTTTGTCACAATAAGTAGAAATATAAGAATATTCAGGTTGATTTTTATATCCAAGTGGATGATATCTCCTGGGATAAATGATCCACTCAATAAAAGGGTTTATCAAAGTTTGAGTTTGATCATTCTTTTGAAAAGAATTAAATTTTATGTTTGGAAAATCTGAGTTCGACGAATTAATCTAATTTTGTCAAGCTCCGTTCGACGAATAGTTGTGATTTCATCGAGCACCATTCTCATGTCTTGCATTTAGCATTCGTCTATCTCCGTTCGACGAATAATAGTGATTTCGTCGAGCTCGGGTCGACAAATTCTATTGAACATTTTTTTTTTGGAAATTTCAATTATGTTTTAGTATGGATTTTGATTTAAAAACTTCAGTATCTCTATCTGGGATTTCTAATATTTCTTTTCCTTTAGCAGATATAAACAGGGGTAGTTAAAATATTTTGCTTAAGAATTGGAGGTTGACTAGATGAATCTCCTAAGCCTTGTCTGCCATTTAATCTAGCATTGACTGTACTTGTAATATTAATCAGTTTGATACTTCTCCCATTAAGAGTTTCTTCAAACTTCTTAGCCTCTGTTAATTTGTTTTCCAGGGAAACTATTTGTCCCTTAGAAATTTTCAAATCTTCCTAAAGTCTAATGTTTTCTGAAGATAGATTGTTTAACTCTATTAATTTTTCTCTAAGATGTTTTATTTCCTTCTCAGATTTTATCAAATCTTTACAGAGTAATTTGAATATATTTTAAATTGATCAGATGTAAAATCAAAGGTTGAAATTACCTGATCTTCTTTAGATTCAGAATCAGAATTAGAATTCCTATTTGATGCATTAATTGCCATCATACAAACTTCTTCAGCATTTGTTTCTTATTCACTTGTTTTAATGAGCTGCTCATATGATTTGAGCTTGCCAAACAAATTTTCTATTGAGATTTCATTCACACTTCTGGCTTCTCTAATTGGCCAAATTCTTGAATCCCATGTGCTAGGAAAACACATGAAGATTTTGTCATTTACTTCTGTCAATGAAATATCTTTCTCCAAAGTTTTCAGTTCATTGATTATAAGACTGAGTCTTGTATACACATCAACAACAGATTCAGTTTCTCCCTTTTTGAAATTCTCATATTGTTAAATCTTGTGAGATCTTCTTTCTTTTCTTTCATCTGTTGATCCAACTACCATTGTAGTTAGGGAGTCCCGGATATGTTTTGCTGAGGTGCATTCAACAACCTTTTGAAAAATATCATCAAACATTGTTAGGGCTAGTATATTCATAGCCTTTGCATCAGGAGTTTTTGCTTTTCTCTGAGCCTCTGTCCATTCTGGTTGAGGTGTAGCACTAGTGCTTGTTTTTTCCTATGGTAGAGGTGGACCTATCAAAATTGAATTGTTAATATCCTCATCAATATAATTCATATATAACTTAATCCTTGCCTGCCATACTGCAAACTTATTAAGATTGAAAACAGGAGGTCTAGTACTTGAGTACTCCTTATTTTGTGCCATGATAGTTTTATCAGTGATCTAAAAGCAAACTTCTTGGTAAAATAAGATCTATCAGATCTATTGGTTTATGAGTTAGCCTGTAAAACCAACCCTCCTCTGATACCAATTAAAAGTGAGGGATAGATCTTACTTTACTCTACAAGGGGGTGAATAGAGTATATTAAATACTTTGATTTATTTTTATAGCGGATTTAAAATTAGTGATATATATAAATATAGATAAACAAAATTCACTGCACACAAAAATAAAGTATCAATCACAGGAGACACATGGATTTTATAGTAGTTCCCCAATAAATTTGGGTACGTCTACTCTTCTACCACCCTGGTAGGAATCAACTACAGGTTTTTGCTCAGGTGCACTACCACCAGAAGATCTATTTTCTAAGGGAGATCTAGAAACCCTATGGGCTTTTGACCAGGGACCCAAAAACCAAGCTTAAGTATTTTGATCAAGTGACTTAGGAACTAATAGTAAACTTTATATGGGAGTTAAAACCATGTACAAAGTTTTAGAATAAACTAAAGAGTTAGATGTTGCCTTATCTTTCAAAAATCTCTGAGAAGACTCGACGGATGATGTTGCAAAAAGCTCGCCCTAATTTGAATAGAGATTGTGATCAGGAGAGGGAACTTTTCTTCAGGGTGTAGGCCTTCTTGAATGTTGTTACTCTCCAATATATATTTATGACAAACATGAATTAGGAGGTAGCTTAAGAAGAGTTTGAAGCAGATTATCTGTATATCTAAAAATCTCTGTTTGTCCCCCATCTTGTTAAGCATCAACCTTCTATAGATAAATATATATATGCTGTCAGGGAGGAATTTTATATTTGAAAAAATCGATTCTTGAAACATCTGAAGAATCCCTTGAGAAATTGTAACTGTCTTGGAATTAATTAGGTTTAAAACTCTGTGATAAATCTATATTTAATGTTTCCTAAAACGAATGTATTCGTTAGAATATTTAACATTAAATATCAGAGTTTTAGTTATCAAACATTTGAAAATATTCTGCCTTCTGTATATAGAACTATCTGATCATCGAAATCAGCAAACATTTCGTCTAACTTAGCCTAGCTTTCATCGAACTAAGCTTTGAGTTGAGATCTGAATTCATCGAACTGAGCCATTCATTCGCCGAACTAAACTTAGAGTTATAGTTCGGAGTTCGTCGAAATGAGATCAGCGTTCGTTGAATTGAGCTTATTTTTCGTCGAACTGAGATTTGAGTTTAGATCTGAGTTCGTCGAACTCAATTAAGTGTTCGTCAGATCGATCTTAGAGTTAGGGAATGGAGTTCATCGAGCTGAGATCTGCGTTTGTTGAACTGAGCTCTGTGTTCATCCACTGAGCTTCTCTGGAATACCTTCTGAAATAACTACTTTTAAAATAACCTATGACCCTAGTCTATACAAGTTGTGTCAAAGTAAAATCCTAATAGTAATCCTATCCCAAATCAGTAATAAGGAGTTCCAACAAAAATGACTTCAAAATGATCTAAGAAATCCTTAAACACTCTATTCATCATATCCATGAAGGCAGAGGGTGCTCTTTTTAGTCCAAAGGACATCACCAAGAACTCAAAATGTCCATACCGAGAACAAAAAGCTGTCCGTGGAACATCTGACTCACAGATCCTCAACTGATGGTAGCCCGAATAAAGATCAATCTTCGAGAACACTGTACTACCATGCAACTGATCAAACAAATCATCTATCTGTGGCAAAGGATACCTATTCTTGATGGTTACCTTATTCAACTCCCTATAATCGTTACACAGTCTCATAGAACCATCATTCTTCCTCACGTATAAGACGAGAGCACCCCAAGGAGAAGAACTTGGCCTAATGAATCCACACTACAACAATTATTCTAGCTTGGTGCGCAACTCTTCCATCTCACGAGGGTCCATACGGTATAGTGCCTTAGTAATAGGGCGAGTACCCGGCTCAAGATCAATCACAAATTCCACCTCTCTCTCAGGTGGAAGACCAGGAAGACTAACTGGGAAAACATCGGGGAACTATCGTACATCAGAAATATCCTCAATGCGTGACAAACTACTAACATTCCCAAAATAGAAACCACATAAGCAAGACAACCATAATCTCGGAGTTTCTAAGCACATACCACAGAAATAATCGGGGAATCACGGCATGGAAATCCATACACACACAAGGGGTAGTAATTGTCCATCTTGAAGTCCAAATGCTTTACCTTGCATTAGATAAAAACATCATACCTGGATAACCAGTCCATGCCCAAAATCACATCAAGGTCTTCCAGGTCTAGTACCCTCAAATCGGCAAAGGCTAGGAAGTCACCTAAAAGGATAGGATAACTCTAGATTCCCTATTCTAACACCACCGAGTCACCAGAGGAAAACTTAACATTAAATGAATTGCCATATTGATCGAGGGTCAGACGGTGACGTTCTACAACAGCCCTAGCCACGAATGAGTGCGTAGAACCAGAATCTAAAAGAATGCATGCCCAATGGTTCTTTACCTTAAACTCCCCTATAAAATTGTATATGTAACTAGTCGAACAACCTTGAAACTGAAGCTGAAAGCTAAGAACTAGATTGGTATCTAACCTGAGATCACATGGGTGGAAAGCTGCGCTTCTTCCAAGATCACCACATTCAACTTGACCTTCCCTTTATCCAGATACTATGGGGGCGGTAAGGCTTGAAGTGGAACTGGCTGCAGCAGGGGCTGAGGCCACGGGCACTTAGACTTCAAATGCCCTTTCTGCCTATACTGGAAATAGATCTTATCCTTTGTCTAACAATGGGCAACGCCATGCCCCTTCTGCTTATATGAAGCACAGACTAGATCTCCTTTTAGCGTGCTCTGAATTGCAAGCACTTATTGCTGCTTTTGAGCTCCCAATCTCTTGAAACCCTTCTCAAAGGGATGGACTGGCCAATCATAGAGCTACACACTTCCTTACTTCCTTTCTTTGAAGCCAGGCAAGATGCCCAAAATCTTCGGCTATCATCAAACTTTATCTTTTCCTTCCTCATCTGCGCACCTCGATTCTTGAAATTGTTGATAGGCTCGACTCTTGGTGCAACTTCTAGTTCCTCAGCATAAACCTCTGATTGGTATGCGCTAACGAACTACTGGATATCGCTTTGAAGTCCTCCCAGGAACCGCTTTACCCTACCCGCCATAGACGCTACAAGATTTTGAGCAAACCTGCTCAACTTACTGAATTTTATCTCGTACTCACTAATCGTGAGCTATCACTTTTTCATGTGTATAAAATTATTCATCAGTCGGTCTTGCTCGACCGATGGTAGTAATTTTGTTGCAACATCCCCTTGAAAGATTCCCATGAACATCCCTCTGAGAGGCTCTCTTTCTCTCGGATCCACCAGCTCTTTGCAAGGCCCATCAGCAGGTAAGCAACAACCATTACCTTTGGCATTCATAAATTCCCGAGTATGAAAAAATCTCCTCAATTGCAATAATAAAGTCATCCAATGCCATGAAATCGGCTCTCCCGTCATAGATAGGGGGTCCTAATCGCTGGAACTACGAAGTGAAATTCATCTCCGGTGGCAGCAGAACTGGAGGGACCAGAGGAGTAGGGGTAACAGGTATAGCCTGACCTGCTATAGGGTTCTGCACCACATGCTGTTGCCCTAAAAAGGTAGTCAACAAAGCCTGATCTTGCGATTGCATACCAACCATCTGCCTTGATAGAGACTCATTTCTCTGCTGGAGCCCTTCAATCACGGTCTCACTTTACGCACCTAACGACTCAACCTTAGACTGTGGAGTCAACCTCGTCGCAAAACACTTCAGTGGCATTCCTAATAATACCACGAACAACTCATCTAACCTATCTTAATGCTAGAACTACTCAATTTAGTTCAGACCATACATGAATATGTTCTCGCTCTTGTTGGTACCTTGCTCTTAGATTTTCAAAAGTGATGATATGCATTTACTAAGGATGATATATCATCATCCTATTGACTCATGTGCATATAATATGAATGCATGGATTATTATTTCTTTGCTTTAAAACCATGTGTGTGCGTTTATCATCATGTAGATCTTAACTTGGCATGCGTACTGCTATGTTATGTCATGTATGTTGTGTTATGCATTCTAGTAAAGGCCTTAATGCATTGTATGAGCGACATATACTTGAAATATTATTCATCCCATACTACATAATATCGCATTTAATGAAAAAGAAAAAACTAATAGGCATCCATGTGATGATTGTTATGCATCCCATACTATATAACAGTCACATGTTGCTTCCTATGAGGATCTATATACAAACACATATTATGCATCCCATACAACAAAGTATGCCCCATATACTTTTGTCATGCTTATGAGTGTAGTGTTCATGCTTTCACCAATACATACTGATGACACATCAGTGTGCATACGCAATGAGACAGGACAACAAAAAGCTTACCATAGGTAGTCGTTCGACAAATTTCTCAAACAAACCTCCCTCTCATACCAACAATCATAACCCGTATTTTCTAAGTAGTTACTAAAGTATTAGAGTAAGAGAAAATATGTGTCGGGATGCCACACCGTGCAAGGGAAAACTGCAGATGCTCAGCCAAGAACCTACTTCTAACACTTTTCATGAAATTTCTTAAGTTTGTTATGATGAATATATAAAACCCCATATTCGCTGGGGTGGGACCTAGAGACCCGAAAGACCAGGATTTAGATTTGGTCTTGAAACAGTTAGTCCTTTTGGCGAGTGACATTCGAATTTTATTAAGTCAGAAGTCATCGAATATCTTGGATTGGCCAAGGGAATTTCAGCGTGTATCCGGGGAAATCGTCGAGTGCCGTGGGTTGATTGGCCGAATATCTTGGAGTAGCTTGAGCCTATTATGCGGGATCCCTTTAGCTCTCGATGCTCTCAACACCTCGTCACTCGACACTCTTAGTGACTCACCACTCGACACTCTCAACACCTAGCGGCAGGGTTTCCTCCCAGCGCAATCCAGAGGAGAAATTTCATATATGCCCTTTGGTCTATATTTAGCTTCTCAGAACAGCGGAGTTACGTTGTTGGCAGATCACTTTGGGCTGCAAATAGCCCTTTAGAAAAGCAGAGTTACGTTGTTGGCAGACCATGTTGGGGCTGCGGTCCGGAATCGCCCCCGCGTTGCGGCGCTATGCGGTAATGGCTTAACTGGCTGCCCCGTCCCTGGTCAAAATCTTGATATAAAGATTAGTTTGCGCCTTTGACCTTCAGGCCGGTCTTTTGGTGCAGTTGGTAGCGCTAAGTCCTCTCAATTGGTGGAGATGCGGGGTACGGGTTCGAAACCCCGGGGTCGTTTCCGGGGGGGGGGGGGGATTGTTGGGGCTGCGGTCCGGAATTGCCCCCGCGTTGCGGCGCTATGCGGTAATGGCTTAACTGGCTGCCCCGTCCCCGGTCAAAATCTTGATATAAAGATTAGTTTGCGCCTTTGACCTTCAGGCCGGTCTTTTGGTGCAGTTGGTAGCGCTAAGTCCTCTCAATTGGTATCAGAGGAGGTCACGGGTTCAAGATCGGGGGGGCGCTATTAAATCCTGATTTTTCCCTTCTACCTGTGTGGGTCCGGTGGATCAGGCAACCGTAGACATGTGGTAACCCCACCTCTGAGCCGTGTGGGCCATGTGGTAACCCCACCTCTGAGCCAATGGGTTGTGCTGGACGCCGGGGGGGGGGATTGTTGGGTCCGGCGTTCCTTCACTTGACCCGTGGCGCTCTGCTACTTATATAAAAAATTAAGTAGCGCCATTTCCAACAGTCCGGGCTTTTGGTGCAGTTGGGTATGCGCTTGATCCTTCAATTGGTATCAGAGGGAGGTTAAGATCTTTCATTGTTGGGGCTGCGGTCCGGAATCGCCCCCGCTTTGCGGCGCTATGCGGTAATGGCTTAACTGGCTGCCCCGTCCCCGGTCAAAATCTTGATATAAAGATTTGTTTGCGCCTTTGACCTTCAGGCCGGTCTTTTGGTGCAGTTGGTAGCGCTAAGTCCTCTCAATTGGTGGAGATGCGGGGTACGGGTTCGAAACCCCGGGGTCGTTTCCGGGGGGGGGATTGTTGGGGCTGCGGTCCGGAATCGCCCCCGCGTTGCGGCGCTATGCGGTAATGGCTTAACTGGCTGCCTTGTCCCCGGTCAAAATCTTGATATAAAGATTAGTTTGCGCCTTTGACCTTCAGGCCGGTCTTTTGGTGCAGTTGGTAGCGCTAAGTCCTCTCAGACCATATACTAGGAGCCTATAAATATGACCCATAGGGTACATCAGAAGGCAAGCTTCCATACTTTCTCTAGTCAGTTAGTGCTTTCTAAGGTACTCCTAGCCCAATAATTGGCTAAGGAGGTGAAGTGCTTAGAGATCTTCTGGGTTAGAGGAGGGACCTCCCAGCTTAGTCTTAGGGTCAGTTCTTGGTTCTTTATTGCTATTCGGGGGAAAGGGTTTGGGAGAAGTAGGTGTTGGCTACACCCGAAGGTCCGAACTCTCGTTAAGGCTAGTTTTTGCCTTCAACATTTTTGGTGAGGTGAGCGTGGACCGTATCTGATACAAGAAAATTTAAAGCTAAGTCTCATGGTTGGAGATGAAGGCAAAGGAGCTTGCTCAGGAGGTTCTCCCTCTCGAGGAAGTGGGGTGACATTGGAAATGTTGGAGGACTTCAAGCGGGAAGTTCTGTAGACATTCCACTTGGACTTCTTGGCAAGAGATGAGTGGGCGACTCCCTCAGTTCCAGTGGTTGCAGCCCCAGCGCTAGGCGAAAATTCTCCCGGGCAGCGTCTTGGGAAGGTGGTTTCGGCGGAGGTTGCTAAGAGGGATGTCATCGGGCGGGAGCTTATTCTCGGGCAGGTCAGTACGGACAGGGCTAGTGAGCCAATATCGTGGGATGTTCCCTCTTGGCAGGCTATGGGCAGGAGCCATTTTAGCGAGCTTATCATCTCAGCTCCTGTTCCAGTTGGGTTCGAGGATGTCATTTCCATAAGGAAAATGTCAGATGCATTCAAGTGTCGCCTCTTTTCCATCACTTTGAAGAAGAAGGCTAGGGACTGGTTCCACCAGTTGCCTGTGAGTTCAATTTACTGCTTTGAGGATCTGTGGTGCTGGTTCTTGCTGAGGTTCTTGGCATCCAAGAAAAGGAAGAAGAGCACGTAGTGCTTATTTGCCATCAAACAGAATCTAGAAGAGGGGTTGGACGTTATGTGGATAGGTTCCAGGAGGAGATCTTATAGGTTCAGAAAATGTCGAGGTTCACCGTGATGCTTTCTTTCACCCTATGGTTGAGGCCAAGATTCTTTAGCATGGAGCTAAAGTTAGTTCCCCCCTCTCCATCGAGAAGCTGATGGTGAGGGCGGCGAAGGAGATCCAGATTTAGGTGGCTAATCCGGTGTTTGCTAAGAAGCTAGCTAATTTGGCAGAGGACGATGGGAAGAAGTTTGGAGCGAGGATATAAAGGGAGCAGAGGGAGTAGAGGGAGCAGAGGGAGGAGAGGGAGGAGAGAAGAAGGGAGGAACCCTGAGGATAGGGGCAGTACCAAGGTTGGGGGCAGCACGAGCCAAACAACAGGTTGGGTTAGAGGCCACAGGAAGGTCACCCCCAGGGGTAGGGTGGTGGTTTCTAAGGGACAACTTCCGCGAGCAAAGTAAGTTCAATCAGTCGGCTTGGAGACAGAGAAAGAGGGCCCGCTCCCTCCGTAATAGGAGCCAATAGAGTTCATCAGAGGAAGAGGGGGAAGGAGATGAGATCTAGGAGGAGCGAAGAGAAGAGATGGCAGGGTGACATTGCCCTTCTGTGACGTCCACTAGGAGGGGTGTCACGCAACGACCACCTGCCCCAAGTTTTTGGAGATCAGGGAGGCCAGGGGGAAAGCACAGTAGTCGCCTTTGAGGATTGTGGAGGTTTTGCCAGGAGGAGGAGAGGCAAGGTGAAAGGACCGGGCAGACGTGGGGTCCCAAGGAGGGATCGGGGTGATCCACGGGGGAGTGGGGATAGAGGCCACCCGTAAGGGGAGCTTCCAAACCATGTACCGGAGGACCGTCGCCTTGACATCCCAAACTCCCCATAGGAAGAAAAATTAACTTTCTCGGTGAAGGATATGACTAAATATGAGGACCAATTCTGTGACGTCTTGGTGATCCAGTGGCGCTAGAGAATTTCACGGTCTCGCGGATCCTGGTAGACAACGTGAGCTCCGTGAATGTTATCTTTAAGAAAGATTTTGATGAGATGAAGGTGGATGCCCGAAGGTTTCTAGAGTTGGATGGGCTATTATTTGGATTCTCGGGGGAGAGGAAGGAAGTTGAAGGAGGGGTGGGACTGAATGTGACATTGGGAGTGGTGTCGAGGAACTATCGGTTTGTAATCATTAACGTTTTGAGCAGCTACAATGCAATCTTTGGGTGCCCTCTCATCAAGGCCTTTCTTTGCGTCCCCTCCTTATTTAACCAATGTCTCAAGTTTAGTAATGGAGGAGTGCAGGTCCAGATCAAGGGGATCCGAAGGTGTCGAGTCAGTGCTATGTGACTGCCGTTAACACCATTTATTGGATGTTCGAGGCAGAGGAGTTGGAGAAGGAGATGGCGGCGCAGGAGGAGGTTATGGAGGAGAAAGAAGTTGTAAGACCCCTATTTTGCGGTGACACCGACACTCAGTGGGTCGCCACCAAAAAAACACTGATTTTGCCGGCATTGATGATCATTAAGAAGTATAAGTACAAATGAGAGAAGATAATTAAGTCAAGTACACAAATCACATATAATATATGAAATATAAATCTCAGCAAGTCCACATGATAATATAAGTACTGAAACAGATCAGCAAAGTAGAAATATGTACGGGCTTATGCCCGGTACATCAAATCCTCACTACAACACTCTCGCGGAAGCTAAGTAAAAACTAAACACTCACGGAGCCGTAGGCTGGTGCTCAAGTACTAGACTGGCCCACCTCCATGTGCACTCTCCTCTGCTGGTGCTACATCTCCTGCTGCTGCTCCCTGTCCCCCTTTCAGATCCCCTGAAATGATTGGTCCACTAATCGTTAGTCAAAATACTAAGCCTGATTTCCCCCACCCCTCCCATGTGGCTCCTAGTCACCGTGCGGGAGGAATGATAGGAAAACTATGATGGTGGAGAGTACTAACAAGGCAGATGATGATGGAGCTATCTAGCAGGTATATTGTAATATTTATAGTGCTATAAAAAGGAAATGTAAGCTATTAGTTCTATAATAATAGAGTAGTAAGAGTAGAAGGTAAAGTTCAACACAAAGAATAGTAATAGTTAAATTATTAACTTTAACTTATATGAATGCCCATAAAAACTTATAAGTTAAGGGGTCTTTTGCAAGGCTCCCACCATATAAGCTATCCCAAACTAGTTTATATGATGGGGTGTCAGGTTTAATTCCGGTATGAGGGTTGTGATATGTTATGCCATGATTCATGCAAGTGCAACACACACACACACGACTCTGTGTGCACAGACCATTAGTTCCCCTATTTTGGAAGCTAGCTTCACTCCCAGGAGCCTTCGTAGTGGCCAATGGAGACAGTGGGTCGGGCCACCCAACTCCTAGGCGGGTATTCACACTACCGGGCCTAGCCCTTCCGAACGCCTTTAAAGGACACACAAGAGTCACCACGTACTATGCTGACCCACCGCCAGTCTTTTTCTTGTCTAAGTGTAAACCACACTCGCCGAGTCATCGTATTGATGTCAGTGTGAATGACTATCAAATACCGAAAATCCACCACTTTATGCACATGCAACCATGAATTTCTGATCCATTGGCTCCCCAAACTAATCTGTCCGTTACAACTACCTTCCGAGCCTATGGATCGCCGAGCTAACTTTCCCATTTTAACAACCATCGAGCCTACTACTCGGATAACCTAAACATTCTAACTTCCCGAGTAAACGGGGTGAGTGATAGTGAAGTCCTAGTATATCTAATTGCTCTTTAATATTTTAATCTTATGATTTAAGGTTAACCTTGGACTGCCTAGGACATTCCCTATAAAGGGCTCTCGGGGGCACTAGGAACTACGATGGGCTGAAGCCCAAAGCTCCCTTTCGCAAGGTACTTATTATTATTTGTAACTACCCATATTTCCAAGCACTCCTAATTTTACACTTGATCAAAACCTAAGTGCATTTAGACATCTTCCAGGGGAGAGACGATCTATCGTCGATCCCGAGCTCATCTCTACCCTTGCACAACCGGCTCACACAACCTACCTTATTTTAGTAACCCTGTTCATTTTCACCCAGACCAGGTACACCAACTATCTCATCATCCCATACAAAGGACTACATGTTACCTTCTACAGTTTTATACTTTGTGCAGACCTATTGAGCTACATAGTGTGCATGCATGGTGACCCCTCTAATTATTCATCCAAATGAAATAATATTATTACTGGCGGTCTATCATGATAAGTTAAGGATAAATCAAGAATATAACATTTTTCCTAATTTATTTGGCATTTATTATATTTTCTGCAAAATAAAGCCAACAATGCTTATGAACATCAAGTACACCTTTTTGACTAGGCATGGTCTTAAAAAAATTATGATAGATTAATATAATCAAAATAACAATAAATACTGAGAATTCGAATTATTCAAGATGAATTAGACCATCAATAATTTATTGAATAAACAACTGCAATATTAGGATATTTAGTTGAAAAATAGAATTATTCATCAAAGAATTATATGAAAATTACCAAATGATAAACATAAGCAGGAGAGATTATTGAACAAGGATTATTATTTTCCAAGTTTATTAGATCACATAATTAAATCATTTAAAACAAATCAATATTAGGCACCTTGTGAAGCAACCCATATAAAAAGTGCTTCAATAATTCTATAAATATTCATAAAGCTCAAGGCTGCCTTAAAAGGTCCTCTGACCAAATTGCATAAGTTTTCAATGCATAGATATCTCTTAATAAATTCCTTAATAATTTGGGCAACTACAAAGGTTGTGAATGAAGTATCTCAAATACTGATCTAAAATTCACACAAAAATTTCCAAAGCTTAATAGCAATATTATATGGCCACTGCCTAAAGTTCAAGATCTTACAAAGTCTTATGATGCAGTAATAAAATCAAGTGTAAAAGTGCCCTAAACGGTCCTAAGTTGTTACAAGTGGGATGTAAGTTATACAAAGTCCTAGAATTACTTCCTAGGGTTAAATTACACCTTAGTCACACTTCTATCAAGTTACAAGGCATTCCAAGGGCATGTAGTACCATGTCCTTCATTGTCTCAAACCCTATCCCTATGGCTAAGACTAGGGACCTAGGGTATCTCCACCCCAAACCACCCCTAGATCCCTTGTGTGGGTTATTAGATACCGTTGGGGCTCTGGCCAAGGTCCCATCCCCTTTGGGTTAGGATTGGCCACCCAATCTATAAAATACACATTTGCCCTATTTTACCCTTTAGGGGCAAAATTTTGGTCACACCAATACCTACGCAAATCAACCTAAAATGACCTGAAATATTTACTAGGGTCATATCATGACCCTATTGGACAACCACCAAAATTTTGGATGGTTTTGAGATCATTAGTCTCCTTAATTAATTCATAAATGTTTTATTAAATGTTTACAAAAACTATAAGGAAATGTTTTCAAAAAATTCCCTTTTTTGGATATGGTTGATTTATGGGTAAGAGTGACCCCCAATCCAAATTTCAAGTCATTTGGATGCCTGTATTGATGAGGGTACTCAATTTAATCTCTTATTAACCCTAGGTATATAATACACCATTTTGAGTGTCGTGGTCAGAAAACAGACCCAAATGGGTTGAAACAAATTTTAAAATAGAGTAGACGTCAAGTGCTACAGCTTTGATATTGATCATTTTTACTGTAGGAGCCTCTAGGTATTTTTAATAAATATTTTAAAACAATGCCTGAAGTGTGACAATCATTAAATGAAATATTATTTATCCTATAGTATATAAATCAGATCCAACACGAATCTTGAAGCAAGGATCGACGACATTCTGCCGCCTTCTACCTTGAGCCAACGACTCACAGCAGCCCATCCTGAGCTGACTTGGGGGATGATTTCCCGACCACCTGAGGACCTCCCCTGCCGGCCAATACCACCACCACCTTCATTGAGTTAGTGGTCGGCGATAGGCGGTGGTAGGCCGGCCGGAAGTGGCCATAATCAGGATTTAGGCATGGAAGTAAAAGCTTGAAAAACCAAGTTTTCGGCCCACCCGATCTAGGGCCAATTGTCCCCAAACCTTATGGCCTATGAGATATGATATATCCACTAGAAGAGGAGAGGCAGGTAGGACCTTTTGGTAGGGTTGGAATCGGGTCGATCGCCGTGTCGCCATTGCTGAATTTTAAGCTTTGAGGGTCTCTACAACTGCACTACAGGATGGCTCAAATTCTTCAGGGAGGAGTGGAAACGATTGCTGGGGATCCAAGGAAGCTTTTAAGATGATCAAATAGGGATGGGAGTGGTCATGACATCAATGCCATTATTGGCAATTAGTGGATGTTTTTGGTCATGGCTTTTGGGGGTTAACCTAGGCTTAACTAGGACGACGAATGGCTGGAAACTCCTCCTCTCCCCCAAGGGAGTTGAATCTAGTCATTAATTGGGAACTTGAGGGGCTTAATCTTCCCCACCATTGATGACATCACACACACTCTCTCTATCTCTTTTTCTCTTCTCCATTAAAGTGGAAATGGAGCTTTCTCTCTCCTAATCACTATTTCCAGAAAATGAGTGGCATTTTCGATAATTATAAACCTCATGAGGCTAGTGGACCACCTCAATTGGGCTTAGCCCAAATGAATTGGGCTAGGTTAGGTCAACTTGTGTTGATTTGACCTAAACTAGGGTTAAGTTGACTTTGGTCATGAAAGTGGAAGATAAGATCAGTCTGACTCTAGAGGGGGGGGGGGGGGGTTGAATAGAGTTTGTTAAAACTATTTTTCAAAATAAAACTTTACAGAGGAAGAGTTAAGTTAATATAGTATGTGTATTATGGTGCAGCAATAAAACAGAAGTAATAATAAAAAGAAAACAAAAGATTCACAGCACACAACAAATAACACACACAAGCAACCAAACACAAGAAGTTATAGTGGTTCCCCAATCAACCTGGGTACATCCACTCTTCTACCACCCTTGGTAGGAATCAACTCAGGATGAGTTGATCAGGTGTCCTAGCACCAATGAGCTTTTGATAAGGTGCTCAAAAACCAAATCTAGATTTTTTGATAAGGTGTCTTGCCACCACTGAGTTTTGACAAGGCTCTCAGAATCAGATTCAGAACATTTGAAGGGAGTTTTGATAACCCTTTTACAGCAGAAAAAGAAAAAGAAAGAGGTGAAGTTGTCTTCTCTGTCTCAATCACTGAGAGAAGACTTAGTGGATTGATTGTGTTGTCAAGGCTCCCCCTGAGATGTAGATGGTTCAGGAGTGAGAGCTTTGCTAGGGTGATAGGCCTTCAGAAGCTTCAGATCTCCAGCAGAAGATGATTTCAACAGAGGCTGAAATATGAATTGTCTGGAGTCTTTGATGTTGAAGCTATGAACACTTTTCAGTATGCTAATTTCAATAGAACTCTTCAGGATTGATCACTTGATTTTTCTCTCTGTTGATCTGACTATCTGTGTATGTCTGTATTCAGTGTGTGATGAGTAATGAGTAAGTTATTTTTCTTGATCTGTTGTTGTGTATAATATTCTATGATGTTCCTCTGTCCAAGATAGCCGTTAGCAGTCATAAATGTCTTCCATAAATATTTTGTATTCTGAAGGAAAGTCCAATAAACATTCTCTGAAAAATCCCTTGAAACTTGCTCCAGAATAAATGAAAACGGCTAACAAATCTCTTGAAATAAATGCTGAGAGAATTTGAAAAACAATCCAAAAGCTGTCCGAATTTGAATTCTTAAAGTCGTCGATCTCTTAGAAAAACGTCGATCTGAGCTCTACGATCGTTGAACTGAGCTCAGAGATTGGATTGAACATCAGGCAGAAAACATCGAACTGAGCTCGAAGATCGTCGACCGGAGCTCAGCGACCTAAAGAATAAGCTGAAGGCAGATCGTCGATCTGAGCTCGAAGATCGTCGACCGGAGGTCGACTACTTAGCAGAGTTGAGCTCAGAGAACGTCGACCGGAGTTCGACGTTTCGTCGACCAAAGCTCGACGATAATTGTCTTTGTCTCAGCTCTAAGTCTTGATCCTTGAATGGTCCTGGGGGCAGCTTCAAACCTAAGTTCTAAGCCCTAGACTCATTCTAACTTGACCTTTTCAACTATACATCTAGGTCAAACTGATTTCCTAAAAACATAGTGATCCTTGCCCAAATAAGTAATAGGGTGTTCCAACAATCTCCCCCTATTTGGGTTAGGATTACTATTTACAGAACACAGTAATAAATACAAAAGTAAATATAAAAAAGCAAAAATATTAAAGCAATAGAGCAGAACATGCAGCAAAGCAGCATTGAGATAGAATATCAGCAAGTGTTTTAAAATGAATGTACTGACTACTTACAGAGATCACTTCTTTTCACTTCCTTTCTTAAATAAGATTTCCCTGTTGGGATTGAGAGCCTCTTTCTTTGACCTTCTGTCATCTTCTGCACCTAAGGAGGTTTGCGATCTTGGCCTGGGAACCACAGCCTCAAGATGCAGTTTCATGTAATCCACTGGGTCAAAGAACTTCCTTGAAGCATATCTTTCCAGTTCTGCCTTCCTTTGCTCTGACAAGGTAGTGATGTTGGAAGTGTCTTTTCCTTGCTCTCTGGCCTTCTTCAACTGATCTAAGACAGCAAGTTCTTTCATCCTAGCAGTCCATGATAAAGGATTATTCTCTGGATCTTCAAAAGGGATTTCAGGTTCATATCTATTAACAGTTTCTGAAGCAGTAGAAATCCTTGTATCAACAGTTTCTCTGAGTTTATAAGGGAAAGGGCCTTGAGTTGAGTCCACATGTCTTTCTCATTCCCTTTGTTGTCTTGATTGAAAACTGTATTCTCTCTGATTACCTCTATATTGTCCCCTTCTGGACTGATAACCTCTTTGATATTGCCCTCTGGGATGATATCTCTGTGAAGATTGGGAGGAGCTTTGCTTTGGAGCAGAGGTTTGAGAAGCTAAGCCTCCACCTGATCCTGAATCTGGAGGAGGAGGAGGAGGATGAAACTGGGATGATCCTTTGTAATACTTATCCAACTTTCTTCTTTCCTCATGGCCTTTAGCTGGTTTTTAGAATACTGCATCCAAGATTCAATTATCTGGCAATCATGTAGAATATAATAGGGTATGTCATTAACATCCTTGGCCTTTGCAGGAGGGACCTTCATCATGGACTTACTTCTAGCTTTCCTTTTCCTAGCAATAGTGCTAGCAGAGTCATCAGATTCTGTATTGAATTGATCACTTTCAGAACTCTATGGTCTGTCATACAAATCATTTATACTTTTGATGTATTTCTCTTGTTGTTTCAATTGTTCAGGAGTCAGAACAGGAGCAGCAGCAGCAGCAGATACACAACCTATTGAAGCAGCAACAAGAGCAGAAGGAATTGGAGCAACAGGTTCTTCCAGATAAGTAGCAATATCTTTATCAGCAACAACATCATCATCAGCAGACAACATTTCAAAGTCAGTAGTTCCAACAGATATAACAGCAGTACAAACAGAAACAACAACATCCTTAGCCTTAAATGAGTTTACATATGATGCAATCAGGCTGGGATCACATTCTGAAATAGGCATAATGGCCTTAGTAAGATCTTCAACTTGCTGAACTGGTAAATATATTTTGTGAAGAGAATCAAAAGCACTTAACAGTGACCTGAGGTCCACTGTAAACTCTAGAACTGGGGCAGCAGCAGGCACTTCATTAGCTTCAAGAGGCATCTCCCCCTGCCTTGATTCAGTAGGAACTGGATCAAGGCACCCAGAAGAAGGGATTGCCTGAGAAGAGAGAAAGGAAGATAGCCTGTCAGACAGCTCTTGAACATGTTTCAGAAGTGGAGCCATTGTGGTCTCCAGCAATGAGGATAGCCTGGGGGCTAGCAGCTCATACAGCCTGTCTGCCAGTGCAGGAATATCTACATGCTCAAGATGGGCTTGAGTAGAGGTATGAGTTGATGTTGCTGGCATAATGGTGGATGGTGTGGTTGTAGGAGGTATAGGGATGGATGGTTGAGATATTGGGATTGTGGAGATAGATGATACGGGTGTGGAGATAGATGGTGAGAAAGATGGTTGAGCAAGGATGTCATGGAGGAGCTGTTGGTATGAGGAGGATGTTTGAGGCTCAAGAAGTTAGGAGGGGGAATCATCCATGAAGGAGTCATCCAAAGTGTTGAAATATGGAATGGAAGAATCAATGGGTGGATAGTAGTATAGAGGGTGAAATGGTTCTGAGGTGGTGGCTGGAGGAGATGAAATAAGTGATGAAATTGAGATGGGGGAGGAGATGGTTGATTGGATGGTTGATGAGGAAGGTAAGGCAGAAATAATAGGAGGTGGATAAGGAGGAGCAGAGGAGGAAGCAGGCAAATCTTCTGCTGGGGCAGAGACCTGAGGGGAAGTGACTGTAGTAGTCCTTGTGCCTGAAGCAGATGGTGCTGCAGCAGTCCTGTTGGGGTTGATAATCTGCCTGTCCCACTTGATGAAAATGGCACAGGTGAGCCTTTTTGATGCATTGATGTGCATCCCATTTGAAACCAAAAATTTAGGGCACCTAGAATGCAGGAAAACCCCTAGGATCCTCCCAAAAAAGACACAACTTTTGTTAATTTTCTTCTTGATCAAGTCAAAGAAGATAGTTCCCCAATCCAGATGTTTCTTGTCAACTATTGCTCCCATTAAGCAGAGCTGATACCTTGAGATGGTATCATGAGCTGAGTGCTTTGCTAGAAGCACTTTTCCCACTACATCAGCCAAAAATTGAAATTCTAATGATAGATTCTTTTTCAACAGCTTATTATGGTGTACAGCAGAATGACCCATTCTATCTAACATGGAATCAAATTCTCCTCCAGACAAATTAATAGAGTCATCTCCAGTACTTAAGGCGAATACTTCAGTCAGAAGAATAGGGGACAAAGGTACCTGAGTCCCGTTGATCGTGCCGACTATAGTATTCTCATTCTCATTGGATGCAGTAAAAACCCATTCCTTGATTTCATCTGCCGCAATCTTTATTCTGGTGGTCATAAGCTGAACTAACTGCTGTTCTCGGAAAAGATTCAGAATATCTTTGAACCTCTGATCGCTGCCATCGAAGGAGTTCATATCTATGTCAAAACCTGTATTAAATTTCATTTTGGAAAGAGTGGCAAGTGACACCGCCATTTGTACCTGCAAATATTGACCAAACACGACCAAGTGCAGCAAGAGTTTGGAGGGAAAAAGAGTTTTTAAGCTGAAAATATGAACGCGCAAAGGAGAATGACTACCGAAAAAAGATTTTTATATTAGGGTTCGACGCCGAAACAAAGAATCGATGAACTCTGTTCGACGATTTAGGCTTCTAATTGAATACGAAGGGGTTTCATTATCGTCGATCTCCGTTTGACGACACTGACGAGCGTCGAGCTCTGCTCGACGACCGCTTATCAGAAGGAAGGATAGCTTAGAGCTATCAGGCGGTGCTGAACTCAGGTCGACGATTCAGGAAACGTTGATCTGCCTTTGACGATGTTTGGGAGACCGTCTATCGCCGTTCGACGATTTCTGAGAAAACGTCGAGCGCAGTTCAGAGACAGAAACTATCCTACAGACACAAAAAGAGATGAGTTTTTAGCCTTATCTTGGTCTGTTTTTAGATTTTAAAATCTTGGAATTTATTGTAGGCTTACTCCATCTAACATGCCTAACTGATTTAGGAAGAATGTATGTTTCTTTTCATCCAAAGGCTTTGTGAAAATATCTCCTCTTTGCAAATTAGTTGGGATATATTGAAGTTCAATTTTATTTTTCTCAACATTATCCCTTAGAAAATGATGCCTAATTTCTATGTGTTTTGTCCTACTATGGATGACTAGATTTTTTGCAATGGAAATTGCACTGGTGTTGTCACAAAATATTTTAGACTTCTCTAAGTTGTAACCATAGTGTAGGAGTTGATTTTGAATCCACAAAATTTGTGAACAACAACTACCTGCAGCCATATATTCAGCTTCAGCAGTTAAAGGTTACACAGATATTTGTTTCTTACAAAACCATGAGACAAGTCTATCACCAAGGAACTGACAAGTCCACTAGTGCTTTTCCTGTCTATTCTGCATCCAGCATAATCAACATCTGAAAATCCAGTTAAGTCAAATGCTGAATCTATTGGATACCAGAGACCTAGATTTGGACAGCTTTTAACATACCTAAGAATCCTCTTTACTAAAGTTAAGTGTGACTCTCTAGGGCTAACTTGGAATCTAGTACATATACATGTAGCAAATATTATATAAGGCCTACTAGCTGTAAGGTACAATAAAGAGCCAATCATTGCTCTATATGTTGTCTGATCAACTGGTTTCCCATGTTCATCAGCATCTAATACATCATTGGTAGGCATGGGTGTTTTCATACATGATGCATCAGACATACCAAATTTCTTAACCAGCTCTTTTGCATACTTGGTTTGAGAAATAAATATGCCTTCAGCATGTTGTTTGACTTGCAATCCTATGAAAAAGGATAGCTCACCCATGCTACTCATTTCAAATTTAGAGTGCATAAGCTTGGAAAACTTTTTGCACAAGTTTAAATCAATAGAACCAAAGATGATGTCATCTACATATATTTGTACTAGTAGGGTATGGGATTTATGGGTTCTAATAAAAAGAGTTTGGTCTACTCTCCACCTAATAAAATAATTTTCCATAAGAAAGCATGCTAGGGTCTCATACCATGCTCTAGGAGCTTGATTTAGACCATATAATGCTTTATGTAGTTTAAAAACATAATCAGGGTGAGTTGGAGAGACAAAACCTGGGGGTTGTCTTATATAGACTTCTTCTTTGATCTCCCCATTGAGAAAAGCACTCTTCACATTCATTTGGTAGACTTTGAATCCCTTGTGAGTAGCATAAGCCAGGAAGATTCTTATGGCCTCTAACCTTGCAATTGGTGCAAAGGTCTGGTCATAGTCTATCCCCTCTTCTTGAGAATATCCTAGAGCCACTAGCCTTGCCTTGTTCCTTACAATAATTCCTTGATCATCCAATTTGTTTCTGAACACCCATTTTGTTCCAACAATGGAATGATCGTTTGGCAACTCCTCTTGCATTGCAATGATCCCAAACTTTGTTTCTT
Organism: Platanthera zijinensis; assembly: GCA_039513925.1. NCBI lineage: Eukaryota > Viridiplantae > Streptophyta > Magnoliopsida > Asparagales > Orchidaceae > Platanthera > Platanthera zijinensis. Next base: position 106,560,023 of record CM077084.1, on the reverse strand, counting down.
TCAAATTGATGCAACTCCTCTTACATTGCAATGATCCAGTGTGGATCTTGCTCTGCATCTTGAATGGATTGAGGTTCAATTTGAGAGAGAAAGCAAGTGTGCATCAGGTTTTGGTTGACCTGATTTCTGGTTTGCACACCAGCTGAGATGTTTCCAATCACTTGGGAGATTGGATGATATCTTGATGTTACTAAATCAACAGGTGGTGTTGATTGTTCACCAACCTATGCTGTTGTTTCCTCTTGTGGAACAGCAACTGGCTCTTCAAGAAGATTTTCTTCCAAATGTTGAGCAGCTTCTTCATCTTCACTACTTTCATCCTTTTGAGTAACTTGCAATCTGTCCAAGTCTTCAGCTAGAGAATGTACCTGCAAATGTTCTATGGTAGAAGCATTCTTCTCCTTGAAAGACATATTAGTTTCATCAAAGGAAATATGGATAAATTCTTCTATTTTTTGAGTAGTTTTATTATAGACCCTATAAGCTTTTTTGATCATGGAGTATCCCAGAAACACTCCTTCATCAGCTTTTGCTTGAAATTTTGCTATATATCTCTTGTCATTATTGTGAATATAATAAATGCAACCAAAAATTTTGAAGTAATCTACTTTAGGTTTCTTCCCTTTGAGTAATTCATAGGGAGTCTTGCACTTCAATTTATGTATCAAACTTTTATTCAGTACATAGTTGGAGGTGTTCACTGCCCCAGCCCAAAAGGATAGAGGAAGATGAGCATCTGACAATAATGTAGTTGCAGATTCAATTAGGGTTCTATTTTTCCTTCTTGCTACCCCATTTTGTTGAGGAGTTCTAGGAGCTGAGAATGTATGTCTGATCCCTTCACTCTGACAGAACTCTTGCATTAGAATAGAATCAAACTCTGTCCCATGATCACTTCTGATCAGGGCAATATGAGTATTGAACTCACTCTGTATACATTTGAGAAACTCGGTCAAACACTTAAAGTTATCAGACTTCTTCCTCAGAAAGAACACCCATGTGAATCTTGAGAAGTCATCTACAATCACTAAAGTGTAGGATTTTCCTCCTAGGCTTTGTACTGTAATGGGTCCAAAAAGATCCATGTGTAACAGATACAAAATCCAAGGTGAATCACTCTTATTAAGTGACTTAAAACTGTTTTTAGTTTGCTTGCCTAATTGATAAGCCTTGTAAAGTCCTTCCTTCTTGTAGGGGCTATAAGATAGTCCTCTAACAAGGTTGTCCTTAGATAGCCTAGCAATGGTTCTAAGGTTAATGTGTCCTAGTCTCTTATGCCATAGTATATTAGGTCTAGATATGGAATGGAACAGGCAAATATCTACTTTAGATGAATGAAAATCTACTAAGTAAATGTTACCTTTTCTGTTACACGTCAACACAGTTGTGTTGTCTTCTGACTTGACCTTGCATATAGCTTTGTTGAAAGTCACTTGATATCCTTCATCACAGAGTTGACTGATACTTATAAAGTTGTGCTTGAGTCCTTCAACATAAGCTACTTTCTTGTAGGTGACTATTCCAATTTGGACTGCACCATATCCTTTTGTTGTTCTAAAGTTTGAATAACCAAAAATTACTTTGGGTCCAAGCTTGGCTTTAAAGGATGTGAAGATGTCCATGTTCCCTATCATGTGCTTTGAGCACCCACTATCCAGATACCATAGTTGGTTTGATGTTGGATAGGTCTTCACCTGTACATACTAGAATTTACATGTTTTTGACCCAGTTTACCTTGGGCCTAGGTGGATATCCTTTCAATTCAGAAATGAAAGACATCATAGGTTGACTCTTATAACCTTCAGGATGGTATCTCCTAGGAGGTACTATCCATTCAGTATAGGGATTGAAACCTTGGGATGTAGGACTTCTAGGATTGAATTTAGATGTACCTTTGAAAGATTTTTCAAAGCCCCGATCTCTGTTCGACGATCGTCGATTTGAGGTCGACGATCTTGGGTCAGATCGTCGAGCTCTGTTCGAAGATCGACTGTCCTGGAGTTCAGAGTTCAGGTGTCGTCGAGCTGAGTTCGACAATTTGTTCTTGGATCGTCGAGCGCCGTTCGACGATCGTCGAGCTCTGTTCGACGCATTTTGTTGAACTATAACTTTCTTTGGCAAATTTGCATTCTTCCTAGCTACCTCTACAACTTCCTTCCCTTTATCAGAGATAAATTTGATTAGAGTTGTCAGAACTATAGGCTGGTTGGATGAAGCTCCCAAGCCCAGTGTACTATTAAGTCTAGAGTTCACTATGCTTGTGATATCCATCAGTTTGATGCTTCTCCCATTAAGGGATTCTTCAAACTACTTGGCCTTGGATAGTTCACTTTTCAGTGAAGCTATCTCCTCTCTATAACATTCTAACTCTTCAGAGAGTTTGAGGTTCTCTGATTTTAAAGTGCTATACTCAGACAATTGTTTTCTGAGTGAAACGATTTCCTTCTCAGACTCTAATAGATCTAGGCATAGTACTTTAAACTCATGTTTAAAGTCCTCAGAACTGAAATCAAATGAATTGATTACCGGGTCTTCTTCTAGTTGAATTTTTGAATCTGACTCAGACTCTTCTGCTTCTGAATCTGTTTGAGAGGCATTGATATCCATCATGCAAAATTCCTTTTCATCAGCATCATCCTCATCATCACTGGAGCTAGATGAAGCTTCACAATCCTCTTTAGTTTCACTCCATGTCTCAACAACAAATCCCTTCCTTGTATGTTTGTTCTTGCTGGAGGAGGGTTTGTCTGAGCTGTTCTTCTTAAAGTCTTTCTCCTTTCTTCTTTCTCTTCTATCTTTCTTGTCCTTGTTTTTGTTTTCTGGACAGTCAGGCACAATATGGCCTGGTTTCCTGCAACCAAAACATATAACTTCCTTGTTGTTATTTGATTTATCATACCTTGGCTTATCATGTCCCTTGTATGAGATCTTCTTGAAGTCTTTTCTGGCCATTTTGTAGAATCTTTTGGCCAATAAGCTGAGTAGCTCCTCATTGTCTGTGACCTTTTCTTCAGGCAGGTCCTCAACAGCTCTGAAGGCTATTGTCTTATCTTTCCTTGTGGCTGGTGAGGCAGCCTTCTATTCTTCTTCTCTATTTTTAATGAGCAACTCATAAGATTTGAGCTTGCCCAGGAGACCTTCAGTGGTAATCTTATTTAAACTTCTGGCATCTTTGATTGGCCAGATTCTTGAATCCCAAGTGCTGGGGAAACACCTTAGGATTTTGTCATTCAACTCAGTCAATGAGATTTCTTTATCCAGAGTCTTTAACTCATTGACAATCAGACTTAATCTGTTGTACATGTCTGCTACTGACTCAGCTTCTCCTTTCTTGAAGTTCTTATATTGGGATATGAGATGGGATCTTCTATCTTTTCTCTCATCAGCAGATCCTGAGACAATCTCAAAAAGTTTGTCCCAAATTCCTTTGGCTGAGTTGTATTCAGTTACCTTCTGAAATATCTCATCAGACATTGTCTGAGCTAAGATATTCATGGCCTTGGCATTTGCAGTCTTCCACTTCTTTATTTCAGCATCTGTTCCAGAAGGAGGTGGAACAACATTTGTACTTGAGCTTGCTGGTGGACTTGGACACACTATCAAAACAGAATTAAATATGTCTTCATCAATAGAGTTCATATAAAGTCTAATCCTTGCTTTCCAAAGTGCAAACTTGGATAGATTGCACACTGGAGGCCTGGTGCTTGCATAATCTTTGTTCTGTGCCATGTCTTTATATAGAATTAAATAAAATGAAAATAACCCTCTTACAGGATTGATCTTATAAAGGATCTTTTGGTTCAGGTGTTAGCCTGTATGAACAACCAACCTAGCTCTGATACTAATTGAAAGTGGAGGATAAGATCAGTCTGACTCTCAAGGGGGGGTGAATAGAGTTTGTTAAAACTATTTTTCAAAATAAAACTTTGCAGAGGAAGAGTTAAGTTAATATAGTATGTGTACTGTGGTGCAGCAATAAAACAGAAGTAATAATAAAAAGAAAACCAAAGATTCACAGCACACAACAAAGAACACACACAAGCAACCAAACACAAGAAGCTATAGTGGTTCCCCAATCAACCTGGGTACATCCACTCTTCTACCACCCTTGGTAAGAATCCACTCAGGATGAGTTGATCAGGTGTCCTGGCACCAATGAGCTTTTGATAAGGTGCTCAAAAACTAAATCTAGATTTTTTGATAAGGTGTCTTGCCACCACTGAGTTTTGACAAGGATCTCAGAACCAGATTCAGAAATTTTGAAGGGAGTTTTGATAACCCTTTTACAGCAGGAAAAGAAAAAGAAAGAGGTGAAGTTGTCTTCTTTGTCTCAATCACTGAGAGAAGACTTAGTGTATTTATTGTGTTGTCAAGGCTCCCCCTGAGATGTAGATGGTTAAGGAGTGAGAGATTTGCTAGGGTGATAGGCCTTCAGAAGCTTCAGATCTCCAGTAGAAAATGATTTCAGCAGAGACTGAAATATGAATTGTCTGGAGTCTTTGATGTTGAAGCTATAAATACTTTTCAGTATGCTAATTTCAATAGAACTCTTCAGGATTGATCACTTGATTTTTCTCTCTATTGATCTGACTATCTGTGTTTGTCTGTATTCAGTGTGTGATGAGTAATGAGTATGTTATTTTTCTTGATCTGCTGTTATGTATATTATTCTCTGATGTTCCTCTGTCCAAGATAGTCGTTTGCAGTCATAAATATCTTCCATAAATATTTTGTCTTCTGGAGGAAAGTCCAATAAACATTCTCTGAAAAATCCCTTGAAACTTGCTCCAGAATAAATGAAAACGGCTAACAAATCTCTTGAAGTAAATGCTGAGAGAATTTGAAAAACATTCCAAAAGCTGTCCGAATTTGAATTCTTAAAGTCGTCGATCTCTCAGAAAAACGTCAATCTGAGCTCTACGATCGTTGAACTGAGATTGGATTGAACATCAGGCAGAAAACGTCGAACTCATCTCGAAGATCGTCAACTAGAGCTCAGCAACCTGAAGAATAAGCTGAAGACAGATCGTCGATCTGAGCTCGAAGATCGTCGACCGGAGGTCAACGACTTAGCAGAGTTGAGCTTAGAGAACGTCGACCGGAGTTCGACATTTCGTCGACCTAAGCTCGACGATAATTGTCTTTGTCTCAGCTCTAAGTCTTGATCCTTGAATGGACCTGGGGGCAGCTTCAAACCTAAGTTCTAAGCCCTAGACTCATTCTAACTTGACCTTTTCAACTATACATCTAGGTCAAACTGATTTCCTAAAAACATAGTGATCCTTGCCCAAATTAGTAATAGGGTGTTCCAACAGGTCAAATTAACCTTTTTAGTTTCCCCCGCTGGGTCCTTAGTGACCCATTTGCCTCTCCTAAGGTCTAAGATAGTTTGGGTAGGGTTGCTTTGGCACCTTGGACGCCAATTGACCCTTTGTTAGGGCACTTTGAACAATTTTAGGGATAGAGTTGACTTTGCTCAACTTAACCTTTTGGATTAACCTCAATGGGTCCGTGGTGACCCATTGACCTCCCTTAAGGGTTAAGGGTGTTATGGTGTGGTCATGGAGTCAAGTTTAACCCCTAAAGTCAAGCCTTAGGGTGGGTAATTGCAAATTAGTTTTTATAGCCCAAGGTGGTTTTCACCTTCATGCCTAAGTTATTTTGGTCTTCTTGGGCTCCCTAGGGTTTTGTCATGACCTAGTCATGATAAAACCACTCTTAGGAGTGTACTTGTTTGAGGGATGTTACAGAAGTGAGCCAAGGAGAGGTTGGGGAGTAGGCTTTAGAAATGGAGAAGGTTGAGGGGGAAGCTAGTGGCAAGGCCCGGGGAGGCATAGAGGTAGAGCCGCAGGAGAGCCTAGTATAGGCGATAGAGGTTGAGGAAGTAGGAGGGGAGGAAGAGCTTGGGCAAGAGGAGGAGCAGAGGGACTGCAGGGAGCTGCCCGGCTAGAGCCTTCAGAGGAAGTCGTGGAGATGAAGGTCTTCACCAAGGCAGGGAAGGAGGAGAGGGTATGGATCAGCGGTAGCCTGAGCACAAAAGACCAGGCAAGGATGCGGGAGTGCATCCAGAAGAATGTCGACGACTTATCCTGGAGCACGGCGGACATTCCAGCCATTGACATAGATGTGGCGTACCACCGACTGAACCTTGAACCCAAGATGCGTCCCATTTGCCAAAAGATGAGGACCATCACCACCAAGCTGGAGGAACCCATCCATGAGGAGGTCAAGATGCTTCTCGATGTAGGTTTTTTCTCGGAGATCTAGTACCCAGGTTGGGTCTCCAATGTGGTAATAGTAAAAACAGGGGTTGGGGGTGGTGTATATGTGTAGATTTTTCTCTATTAAATAAATCAGGCCTTAAGGATTTCTACCCCCTGCCTCGGATCGACGCACTGTTTATTCAACCATCGTTTTTTATTATGAGTTTTTTGGATGCTTTTTCAGGTTATCATCAGATTTGAATGCATCCCCCCGATGTCAAGGATGTATCCTTTATCACAAGGGAGGGATGCTTCAGCTACAAAATGATACCCTTCGGACTAAAGAATGCAGTGGATACCTACAAGTATATGATGGATTGGGTATTCAAAAGTTAGTGGGGTAGGAACCAAGAATTTTATGTTGATGATCTCATGGTGAAGAGTGGGGATGTGGGCTTACACCTACTTAACTTGGAGGATCCATTCGTGACCCTGCGGAAGTTCAAGTTAAGGTTGAACCACCAGAAGTGTGTCTTTGGGGCAAGCCGGGGAAGTTCCTGGGACACCTTTTGACCCAAACTGGGGTAGAGCCTAACCCGGATAATATGGAGGCCATCATGGAGTTGTAGTTACCACGCAATGCCAAACAGGTTTAGCGCTTGATGGGCAAACTCGTCTGGTTGAGTCGATTTCTCTCCCGAGTCAGGGAGAAGTGTTCAACCTTATAAAAGGTGCTTTGGGGTAACCAAAAGTTCGAATGGACAAAGGACTGTGAGGAGGCTTTCCAAGCATTAAAGAGTCAACTCTCCCAAGCGCTGCTCCTTTAGAGCCCGAAGGAGGGGTAGGATATAGATTTGTATCTTAGGGTGTAGGTAGAGGCCGTGAGTTCTATGTTGGTAAGGAAAGAAGACAGAACTTCGCTACCCCATCCTATAGAAGTTGTCTTTCTCCCTGATCATCTCTGCTAGGAAGCTTAAGCCGTATTTCCTTGCCCATTCAATCAAGGTGATGACGGTCCACCCCCTGCCCAAGATTTTCGAGGGGGTGGAGCATTCTGGGCGGTTGCCCATGTAGTCCATCGAGCTCAGTGAGTTTGATATCTCTTTAATGCTGAGACTTTCCATCAAGGTACGGGTAGTGGCTGATTTCTTGGCTGATTATGACATAGAGGTGGAATGAGAAAAGCCACTACCGTAGGAGTCATGGAAAATGCTGGTTGACGGAGCTTCGGGGAAGTACTCTCTAGGAGAAGGGGTAATTTTGGTAAGCCCTCATGGGGTCACTATAGAGTAGGTTGTGGTCTTGCGCTTCCCCATCACCAATACTCAGGCAGGGTACGTGGTCGTGATAGCAGGCCTTCGTCTGGAAAAATAGCTTGGGATACATGACGTGGAGGCGTTCACGGATTTGTTGGTGGTGGCATCACAAATTCGGGGTGAGTATGAGGCCAGGGAGCCCACCCTCACGAAGTACTTTTTGAAGGTAATGGAGATTATAGGTGGGTTCCGGGTGTTCTTGATCTGACATGTCCCAAGGGAAGAAAGCAAGGTAGCTGATCAGTTGGCTAAGTTCGGACCTGGGGGGGAACTTTGGTCGAGCTATTCCATTCGGAGATTGAGGAGGGGGAGTTGATGGAAGTGGATCGACAAACCTCGTGGGTGGATCCCTTCATAGCCTTCTTCATTATAGGTAACCCCCCCGAAGGGACCAAGGATGCAAAAAGCTTTAGGCACAAAGCAACAAACTATCTCATGCATGAAGGAGGGTTACATCAGAAGATGTTGTCATGGCTCCCGGCACGATGTGTAGCAGAAAAAGAGATCCCAAGGATCCTGGAGGAAATGCATTCGGGTGAATATGGAAGCCATTCGTGGGGTAGGATCTTGGAAGCAAGGGTGGTTAGGATGGGGTACTTCTGGCCATACCTGAGGAAGGATGCAACGGAGTTTGCAAGAAGGTGCCAAAAGTATCAACTATACGCATCCTCCAACTCTTGCCCGCTCAAAGGCTCCGAAGCATTACGGGACCATGACCTTTTGCCATCTGGGGAATGTATTTATTTGGACCGTTTCTCCCGGCGAGCGGGCAGAGAAGGTTACTTTTTGTCATGATTGACTACTTTTCAAAATGGCTAGAGGTCAAGGCATTGGCCAAGGTAACCTCCCAAGTCATCAAGAATTTCGTATGGTGAGAGATCATCTACAAGCAAGGGTTCCCCCAGGCCATTGTCCCGAAAAACTGGGCCGTAGTTTGCCAGCGAGGAGTTCATCAGCTTTTGCACCCAGCTAGGGATCGACCTCAGGTTTGCATACATCCACCAACCAAGGAGCAACGACCAGGTGGAGGGGGCAAACAAAATTATTGTAAACCTGCTAAAAAAGAAGGTGGAAAAGTTAAGGGGGAGCTAGGTGGAACAACTCCCCTCGGTGTTGTGGGCTCTGCGGACAACCCCGAACACAACCATTGGAGAGACCCCTTTCAAGCTCTCGTATAGCTGTGAGGCGGTCCTACCCGTTTAGTTTGAGGTTCCGTTCCCATGAGTTGCGGCCGCCAGCAAAGGAGATGGGGCATAGAGGGAAGAAAATGAAGGGGAGCTATGAATCTCACTTCATATGGTGGAAGAACTTAGGGAAGTGGCAACCGTCAGGCAAGAGGAAATTAAGAGATGAATGTCAAAGTATTTTTACAAGCAAGATAGGATCAAGCAGTTCAAAGAAGGAGACCTAGTCCTGAAGAAAGTTCACGTCATAGGAAGGTCGGCGACCGTTGGTGAGTTCAACCCCAATTGGGAAGAAGCCAACATTGTCGAGAAAAACTTGGGGTCAGTGGGATACAACCTCCAGAATGTGGAAGGTGTATCTGTGAGTCACGCTTGGAGTGGAGACGATCTAAAACATTTCTAACCATAAGATGGGTAACTTTGTATATGCCATTATATTGTGTTTTTTTAGAATTGTTTCTTTGTAAGCTATGAAGTGTATCTGGTTTCAATGATACTGAGTAGACCCGATGTCTAGTTTTCCATCAAGATGGCAGGGCCGAAGGCTCGCTCGGTGGCCAGAATAGATGTTGTTAGTTTGCAAGACCCCAATATGACCCCACTACTATGGCTCCCAGTAGCTGGTAGGGATGGAGGGCGAACTCAGCCTCGAGTAGACCAACTGTCAGACTCTCACTAGCAGGTAGGGTTGAGGCTCGCTTGGGGGGAAAGGAAAAGAGATGGTCGTAGTTAGTAAGATGTAACACCTCCATCTGTCATATGAAATATAATAGAGGGTCTTGATCGGGGCCCCACACCATATTCCACAAACAGGTGCCGGGATTAGAGGTTAATATCAAAAAACTACTCAAATATTAACTCAGATCATTCTAGCGGAAGATTTAGGGTTTCATGAACTCATACCAAATGGATGTCCACTATATATAAACAAAACCATTTATATATATAACCGGAATGTCACTTATACATGCACAAAAGTTATGGCCTTAAGGCCTTATATTTATACTTCACAAATGTAGTTTACAAATATCGGCGCGTAGGCCAGACACACATGAAAATAGTAAAACTTTTCTACTCGGCCTTCGAGGGCCAGTGATGAGTACAATTATGATAGGCTTTTTACTATAATAATTGTAATCATGTCCACTATTTTCTACTCCTCTATGTAGTAATTGCCCGAGAATAGTTAAGAATTAGTATTATCATGAATAGAAGAGCACAGTATGGAGTTTCTATTATTTCATGTATTGAGTTATTCATTTATTCATTCATTTTCTTAATGCAGGTATTGCAAACCAGTGGAACTAAAAGTCTTAGAGAAAATAGAGGAGTTCACGGATCCAACATGGCTGATGACAGGACAAGAATTGGGCGCACACGGGTAGGAACACGCTAGTATCCCTACCCGTATCCCTACCCGTGTCCTATTCGGGATGGATCAGAAGATTTGGAATAAAAATATAGAGCACCACATAGGTGGGAACACGCCCGTGTGCCCACCCGTGTCCTTTTCTGGATAAATTCAAGCTCTGCTGCTAACACAACCATGTGAGAAGAACATGAAGAACAACACGGCCGTGTCAGCACCCATATCAGATTACACGAGCAACGACCAAACTCACCCATTCATGTGTAACCGCCTTTGAACCGTCCACACGGCCTGTGAAATAGCCGTTTTGGAACCCGTGTCCGACCCTGTTTGCAAGGAGACTATAAAAACTTGTAGAAAAATTAGAATAAAATTTTTTGGATCATTTCATTTGGAGAACTTCTGGAGGACGAAAGTCGAGTACCCAAGAGAAGGAGGAATTGAAGGAGATTTTCGTATGCTTTTAATCTTTCAGGTATCTCTTTTAATCTTTCATTTCTCATGGTGATCAAACTTTATTTATCTATTTTTATTTCGCATGAAACTTTTATTATAGCAATTTGGTAATCATGTATGTTATTTTTTTCCTCAAATTTGTTGTATTCTATTCGTATGTAGTCTTTCAAACAAAGAGATTTATCCTAGTTATGAATTTAGTTTTTGTTTTACATGAATTCCAACTTTTTAGATTAAGAAATTGGAAGGTTGTGATGATCTTTATATGTTTATATTTAGGTGTTATTTCACTTTGTATTTCAAATTGCATGATCCAGAGATATGTTTTTTGGATAATTGTGATACAGATAAATGGATTCATGGTATTTTAGAGATAGGATTTCATGAATTTATATAGTAGATAGGGTAATTTAATTCATTGTAAATTTGAGGGTTGCAAATTGTTCGAGAGAAAATTTACTCAACTTAGGTTTAGATTTTGAATTGCTCAAGAGAGAATTCGATAGAGGTTTAACCGTTACAATACTACGAATTTGATAATCTTGTTATTACGTGATTACATAGAATTGAATTAATGAGTGATTATTTTCATGTGAATGCTCTTAGACTTTCTGCTTTTTATTATCTTTAATCCTCAAATGTTTCTTTATCCAAGTAGTCATAGTTAGGTTAATCTAGGTTAAAAAATGAATTTTAATTATAGGTATGATAATAGAGTGACAGTGAGTACGAGTATTTGAAAAGATCCTATGGAATACGACATGATATGTAGATTTCTCCTATACTATGATTGATTGGTGCACTTTCCTGAAAGTTAAATCAGTTTAGCTTATGCCCATCTATATAGTTTATACTAGAGTGTAGAATGAATCTGCATCAAGTTATACTTTGAAACCATCAAGTTTTTGGCACCGTTGTCGGGGACTCGTTTTCAATATTTTGAAAGCTTAAACTCTATTAATCTACCAATTTTTGATTACTAACAAATAATTGTAAATTAGTTTATAGTATAATTATATCGCTTAATCTCAGTTTTGTAGTCTGTTAGTCTATGAACAAGGGGATAAATTCTGTGCTAGCACCATTTCTTCCTGACCCTAAATGATTTATTCACAAAACTAACCAAAGGGACGCCGGAACTAATACCACAGATATTTCAACGGACTTTCAAAAGAGGACACAGTAAACCTAGGAGAGCATCATCTAGAAAATTTGGATAACATGGCAAACCAGAACGAGCAAACAATGCCTGACTTTGCTAGACCTAATCTCTAGGGAACTAGGTCAAGCATTATTAGACCACCAATAGTCACCAACAATTTCGAATTGAAGCCTAGTGTTATACAGATGGTTCAACAGTATGTCCAATATGATGGCCTGCAAGATGAAGAACCCAACACACACTTAGCCGTATTCTTGGAGATATGTGATACATTCAAGATCAATGGTGTTTCCAATGATGCCATTCGAGTGAGGTTGTTTCCGTTCTCACTAAGGCACAAGGCGAAGCAGTGGCTCAACTCATTACTAAGAGGGTCGATTACTACATGGGATATGATGGTTGAGAAGTTTTTAATGAAGTATTTTCCACTAGCGAAGACTGCAAAGCTAAGGAATGACATCTCTACATATGTTCAATTGGAATCTGAATCGTTGTACGACACATAGGAACGATTCAAGGATCTATTAAGGAGATGTCCCCATCATGCACTACCTTCCTGGATTCAGATTCAGAACTTCTACAATGGTCTTAATCCAGCCACTAAATAGATGATCGATGCAGCTAGTGGAGGAACCTTGAACAATAAGACACCTGAAGTTGCTCAATAGTTGATAGAAGACATGGCAATGAATAACTATCAATGGACTACCGTGAGACCAAAGCCTAATAAGCCTACAGGTATGTATGAAGTGGATGTCATCACTGCCTTAGCTATTCAAGTGGAGAAGCTTTAACAATAGATGGATAACCTTTCTTTAGCATCACCCTCCATAGTACCTCAATAATGGGACCCTTCACTTAGTGGAATGCCTAGTTCTGAAACTCATGTGCAAGAACATGTTGACTATATGTGTAACAATACCAAACCACCTTTCAACCCAGCAAACAACCCATGTAGTTTTTCATACAATCCTGGATGGAGGAACCACCCCAATTTCTATTAGCGAGGGAAAGGGAATCATAGCAAGCAACATGTGTTTGGTCAACTACAACAACCGGAGCAAAGGAAGACAATATTGGAAGATGTACTTAATAAGTTGATGCAAACTACTGATGTATCTTTCCGAAATAAAGAGGGCTCAATTAGTAATTTGGAGAACCAGATTGGTAAGCTCGCAAGGATGGTATCTGAAAGTCAACATGGAACACTTCCAGGTAATACTGAAATAAACCTGATGGTGCATGCAAAAGAAATCCAGTTGAGGAGCGGGAAGGAGTAACAATACCCATGACTTACAAAGGAAGCACCCCAAGAGGAGTCTAGTGGCGAAGCACCGAACGACATGAACATGAAACCAATGGAGTATCAACCAGCAATACCATATCAAACAAAGATGAACAAGGAGCGCAAGGATGCAGAATATGGTAAATTTTTATCTATGTTTAAACAATTACATGTTAATTTACCTTTTTATGAAATCATTCAAATGCCTAAGTATGTTAAATTTCTCGAGGATTTAATTTCAAATAAAAGAAAATAGAAGAACTTTCTTTAGTAACACTTAGTGAAGAAGGTTCCGCTATTTTGCAGAACAAATTACCCCAAAAACTTAAGGATCCCGGTTCATTTTCAATTCCATGTTTAATCTGTGATTTATAAGTGAATAAAGCTTTAGCAGACTTAGGAGCTAGTATAAACTTAATGCCTTATAAACTATATTTGAACCTAGGTCTAGGAGAACTTAGCCCTACTAGAATAAGTATTCAACTAGCAGACCGATCGGTTAAGTATCCTTGAGGAATAGTAAAGGATGTATTGGTTAAGGTAGATAAGTTTATATTTCCTGCCAATTTTGTTATTCTTCAGATGGACGAAAATATCGAAGTGTCACTCATACTAGGTCGTCCATTCCTAGCCACATCTAGAGCTCTTATTGATGTTTTTGATGGTAAATTAGTTTTGCGAGTAGGGGAAGATGAAGTCACTTTTCAAATTGGCAATACTATGAAACAATCCTTAGATAATGATGATTATTGTTATTTTTCTCATGGTGTAGATAATTTTAAGACTTTTATGAATTCTAATTTATATTATAGAGATCCTTTAGAAATTTGCATCACTAATTGTTATCTAGAAGATGAAAAAGTGAAGATATTGTTGAATATTTATTTTTTCTAGATAATTCTGTTTCGATGAATAGAACGACTGAGTATAGTTTGATCACAGAAGGAGATCGTGAAGTTCATAAGAATAATACTAAGGATCCACCATTAGTAGAACTAAAAAAATTACTAGATCATCTTGAGTATACATTCTTAAGAACTAATTCTTCTTACCCTGTTATTATTTCCTCTAATCTTTCTAATACAGAAAAAGCTAAATTAACAACTATGCTAAAGAAATGTAAAGGTGCAATAGCATGGCAAATATCTGATATAAAAGGTATCAATCCTAGTTTTTTCACTCACAAGATCCTTTTGGAAGAAAACTATAAACCTTCTATTCAACCGCAGCGTAGGATTAACATAAATATGAAAGAGGTAGTTAAGGCTGAGATTGTTAAGTTGTTAGATGTTGGTATGATATAACTTATTTCAGATAGTTCATGGGTTAGTCCTGTACAAGTCGTTCCAAAGAAGGGTGTTCTAACAGTGGTAGCAAACGATAAGAATGAATTAATTTCAACACGAACGGTAACAGTTGGCATGTCTGTATTGACTATAGGAAGTTAAACGATGCCACTAGGAATGACCATTTCCCTCTTCCTTTCATTGACCAAATATTAGAACGTTTATGAGGACAATCTTATTACTGTTTTCTCGATGGACTTTCTGGATATTTCCAAATTCCCATAACACTAGAGGACCAGGAGAAAACAACATTTACTTGCCCATTTGGTACATTTGCCCATAGACATATGCCATTTGGTTTATGTAATGCACCCGCTACTTTCCAAAGGTGCATGATAGCCATCTTTAATAAATATGTTGAAGATATTATGGAAGTGTATATGGATGATTTATCTATTTTTGGTGACTCGTTTGATTTGTGTTTGAATAATTTATAGAAAGTTCTTAGGAGGTGTGAGGAAATAAACCTTGTACTTAGTTAGGAGAAGTGTAATTTCCTGGTACAAGAAGGGTTAGTACTTGGCCATAAGATCTCAAGCCAAGGAATTCAAGTAGATAGAGCGAAAATAGAAACCATAGAAAAGTTACCACCACCAACCTCCGTTAAGGCAGTGAGAAGTTTCTGAGGACACGCCGGATTTTATCATTGGTTTATTAAAGAATTCTATAAAATCTCTAAACCACTTACTAGGCTTTTAGAAATAGACACCTTTTATTTTTGAACAAGAGTGTTTACATGCCTTTGAGTTCTTAAAAGAAAGATTAACTATTTCTCCTATTAAGATTTCACCTAATTTTACTCAGCCATTTGAGATCATGTGTGACTCTAGCAGTTTTGCAGTAGGAGCTGTTTTAGGATAACGCCGAAACAAACACTTTCACCTTATATATTATGCTAGCAAAACACTTAATAATGCGCAGGAGAATTATACAACTACGGAAAAAGAACTTCTAGCAGTGGTATTTGCCTTTGATAAATTTAGATCCTATTTAACATTGTCCAAGGTGGTAATATACATAGATCACTCTGCCCTTAGATATTTGCTAGCCAAAGCGGAAGCAAAGCCTCGTTTAAACCGTTGGGTTCTTTTATTGCTAGAATTTGATTTGGAAATTAGGGATAAACGAGGAACCGAAAACTTAGTGGCAGACCATCTCTCATGTTTAGAAAATACACTACGAGCAATGTTAGATGAATCTGAGATTTTTGATACATTACCTAAGGAGTCGTTATTTGCCTTATCTACAAATATAAATCCTAATTATTCGTGGTTTGTCGATTATGCAAACTACCTGATGGCTAAGGTCCTTCCAAAAGATTTTTCAAATCAGCAGAAAAAGAAATTTTTCTCTGACCTGAAATATTATTTCTGGGAGGACCCCTTTATTTTTCGAATATGTGCATATTCCTTTATACGATTGTGTGTATTAGCGAAGGAGGGATGGAAAATACTGGAGCAATGTCATTCAGGTCCTACTGGTGGTCACTATGGAGCAAATCGCTCAGCCAAAAAGGTTCTTGATTCTGGTTTTTATTGGCCCCTTCTATTTAGGGATGCCCAAAGGTATGTGCTTTTATGTGATTCTTGTCAGAAATCAGGTAATATTTCTAAATTATATGAAATGCCACAAAATTTTATTCTTGAATGTGAATTATTCGATGTGTGGGGATTTGACTTTATGGGACCATTTCCAGTTTCTTATGGGAATAAATATATTTTGGTAGCTGTAGATTATCTATCAAAGTGGGTAGAGGCGCAAGCTTTGCCTACTAATGATAGTAGAGTAGTGATTTAATTTTTTAAATCCTTATTCGCACGATTTGGCACACCGCGTGCACTTATTTGTGATAGGGGTACGAACTTTTGTAATCTACAGCTAGATAAAGTATTACAAAAATATGGAGTTACACATAGGATAGCCACTCCTTATCATCCACAAACTAGTGGTCAAGTTGAAGTTTCAAATAGAGAACTTAAGAGGATCATAGTAAATTCAATAGAAGGGAATAAGAAGCAATGGTCTAAGAAACTAAATGATTGTTTGGGGGCATATGCGACCGCCTTCAAAACACCTATAGGGAACACCCCCTTTAGATTAGTCTATGTTAAATCATGTCACTTGCCTATAGAATTAGAACACAAGTCGTACTGGGCAATACGCTCTTTGAATTTTGATACTAATTCTATAAGGGAGAAATAAAAACTTCAGCTTAACGAATTAGATGAGCGGAGAACCATGGCTTACGAAAACTCCCCGATTTATAAGGAGAATACTAAACAATTCCATGACCGTCACCTTCACAAACCCAAGACATTCCAAAAAGGTAACCAAGTCCTCTTTTTTAATTCCAGACTGCGTTTATTCCCAGGGAAGTTAAGGTCTAAGTGGTCCGTACCCTTCCAAGTCAAAGAAGTCTTTCCTACTGGCACCGCCGAGCTAACCCACCATGAGAATGTAGATTTTAAATTCAACGGGCACCAACTAAAACTTTACTATGGTACGCTTCCTCAAGATTTCGCTCATCAAGAAACATGTCTCCGTCTAGACTAGGATTACGTAAAATGTTGTAATTTTTTTAAAGTATATAAAATTTTTAGTAAAAGTCTAGTTAGATTTTAATGTAATATTTCTTTAATAAAAATCACTTAGGAGGAATTTTAAATTTAGAGGGGAACACGGGTAACCACATGTCCATGTGCCTGGCCGTGTCCATAACATACCCTTTCACCTAGCCATGTCAATATGAAACCTAGAGGAGGAAGCTTTTATCCCGAGCACCACACGGGTTTCCACACACCCGTGTGCATTGTCGTGTCGTAAGCACTCATTTTTCCCATAATCATCCAAATAAGGAAACGGGTACACACACACACCCGTGTTTGTGCCTGTGTGCCTATTCTGATTTTGACCAAGTATATTCCCGAGAACCAAACAGGTAGCCACCCAGCCATGTTCTCCTTCGAGTCACTGGTCGACGAAGTTCATCCCAAGAAGGACACAACTACCTACCAAGCTGTGTTTATACCCGTGTGCATTTTAATGCACTATGCCCGAGCAGGAAACGGGTAGATACACGCCCGTGTTATTGACCATGTCTGCCTGACGCACTGCTTTCCCGTGAAGTTTGACCACATGTCTCGTTGATACCCGTGTTCCATGCAGTAAAGATTTCTTAACACGGGTGCACACATGGCCGCGTGTGATCCCGTGTTTGTCTTCATTATATATGGCCATGTTCTGGTCATATTTATCTTCCTCCCCTGGTTTCCAAACTTCATTTCCTGCACTTTGTCTTCCTAGAGACGGTTGAGTTTTTGGCCTTAAAAGTTAGTGGATTTGCCTCCTCTCATTGCGATCTATACTCCTAGGTAAAAATTTTTGGGTTTATGTTCTTATTCAACTTCGTCTTCTTCACCACTCTCTTCTCCTTGTTCTTGTTCTCATATTCTCATTTTTCCTCCTCTTATTCCTTCTTCATGTCTTTAAAATCCTTACATTTGTCCTCAGATCATGTCTTCAGCACATTCCCAAGGCGGTCGCCGATGTCGCCCAGATCTCCAAACACTGTCAATGGAAAGGCGCGACGCAGCTGCTCCATTAGTATTCACAAATCCGGGCACACATCAACCGCTATAACTTCCTCTAGTTGAAAGAGTATCAAGACATTCGATCGATTGACTGGAGCGTCCTAGAGGAAGTAAATTTAGCTGGAGATGTTAGGGAGTATTTTTGTAGTGGGGTGGCAACAATTTTTTGCTATAGAGGAGTTAGGATTTAAGGAACTCATGCTCGAGTTCATGTCTTCTTTTTATTTAAATCTTAGACATACCTTCACTGAGCACACAAACGGGCAGGAGGGGGTCATCTCACTTCGAGTAGCGGGCACTACTCATACACTCTCCCTTCTCCAGTTCACCCAATACTTATGGGTGTATGAATACTCGTTCCTCTGTAGTGCCACCTACCCCGATCTTCATTTTCATCTCCCCACTCGTGACCATGCATCCAACATCTGGGCTCGCCTTACTTTTGATATATCCCCTTATGATACCAAGCGGATGATGATGATTATGACAAGGTAGATCTTGACCTCGATGAGCAACTGATCCCCCAGCCTAGTCCACTTACACTCAGGGTGAGTCTTCTACTGCTCCTCCTCGAGCGCGTACACAGTACCTGCGTGACTTCCCGCTCTTTTATGAGACAAAGCTCTCGCCGTGACTTCAGCGTATAGAGGATTTGCAGAAGAGGACTGAGGATGCTATAATTTAGATCTGGACTCACTTGGGGATCTCCAGCCCACCACTGATAGCTCCTCGTCCGCCTCACTTCCAGGACAATCAGGACGACCCTCCCGCATATTTTTGACATGTACCAGTTTATGGGACATGTATTTCAACATCCTTTATTTGTACCTGTATTATCCGATATTATATATGAAATCTTTCTTTTGCTCCTTTTTCATTCGTGTGCTCTTTTATTTTCATGATAGTCAGTTCTCTATTTATTGGAGAAATTGCTCTCTCCGTTCTTTACATTGCAATGAGGACATTGCAAATTTTTATTATAGGGGTGGATGTTCTTCAATTCTATAATTTCTGTGATGGACATGATTATAATTGGTTATACTTTGTTATCATAATACTCAAGGTTGTTATACACCCCAACTGATTTTTTTTTACTCCTTTAAGCTTTCATTAATTCACTTATTTGGGATTATAACTAACTAATTGTAACATCACATTTCCAGCTAGATTAAAATGAATGTATGTAGACTCATTGAGTGTACAAATTTGTTGATTAGTAATTATGTATAGAAATTCATTAGCTTAATTTTCTCTATATAATTTATTTTTACAATTAGTCCTCTATATTATTAACTAACAATCACTCTATTTTAGAAAATATAATTATCTATAATAAAGTGAGTCGAAGAGTGTAACATTTTGATAATTTTGTATTAGGGAATCAAAATAAAGAATACACTCTATTAATGTCTAGAACTTACCCTCTAGCAATCCTCAAAACTTTTGCATAGGTTAATTAGTGAGGACATAAATGACTTAAGCCTCCTTTTGGATAGCTTGAGCCTTGAAATCCCAAAACCTTAAACATTATACCCTTGCATACCCTATTTGGACCTAATCCTTATGCCTTTTGATACTCTACTACTAAAATTTACCAAGGCAAAATCATTACTATTAGTACACCAATCATTGAGATCTTTTTGGAATGAGTATGTTCATAGTGATATGTGGCCTGAGTCCATGTACACTTACACCCACTTGGAATGATCCCTACTATGAACCCTTGAAAAAAACATAGTGCTATTGGCCTGAGTGCGTGTACACTTATAACCACTTACAATGATCCCTACTATGGACCCTTGGATAAGAAAAATTAACAAAAATATAGAGTATCCATCAAAAATATGGGAAGTATAATAATTGTAAAGTTTGGGGGTGCTTTTATAACGTTGATGTATGTTAAGGTATTTACAAAGCAAGAGGCTCAATCATTATCTAGGTGTGATATGAACCATCAAATTTATTTTTGATTACCTCACCTATAATTTTCTATCCTAAGACAAAATGTTACACCATAAAACAAGTCCTAAGGATCCAACCTTACTAATTCTAACTAGTACCATGGAGAGGGTGTGAAAAGGTAAGCTCATGACTATCAATATTGGTACTTATAAGTTTTGAAATACTAATGCATATCTTATTGAGATTGTTATTTTCTCCTCACAATTGTTATGGATGACAATAATCCTATTTCTAAGAAAGAGTGAAAGACAGTTAACAGATTTATTGGAGGAATTTTAAGATAAATTTATATTTAGAAAAGTCTGCTATACTATTTCCTATACAATTACAACATCAAATTTCTCTTTGAATTCATAGAAACCAGTGTGCGGAAGAAAAATTATTTATTAGTAACCCAAGTCCTTGAATTAGTTTGCTTAGGTACAAGCAAATATTTAAGTCTGGGGGTATTTGTTGAGTACAATTATGATAGGCTTTTTACTATCATAATTGTAATCATGTCCACTATTTTCTACCCCTCTTTGTAGTAATTGCGCGAGAATAGTTAGAATTGGTATTATCATGAATAGAAGAGCACAATTTGGAGTTTCTATTATTTAATGTATTGAACTATTTATTTAATCATTCATTTTCTTAATGCAGGTATTGCAAACCAATGGAACTAAAAGTCTTGGAGCAAACAGAGGAGTTGACGGATTTAACATGGCTGATGACATACAAGAATTGGGCGCACATGGGTAGAAACATGCTTGGGTCCCTACCAGTGTCCTATTCGGGATGGATCTGAAGATTTTGAAGAAAAAGACAAAGCACCACACGGGTGGGAACACGCCCGTGTGCCCACACGTGTCATTTTCTAGAAAAATTCAAGATCTGTTGCCAACACACCCATGTGCGAATAACATGAAGAACAACATGACTGTGTCAATACCCGTGTCAGATGACACGGCCAACGACCAGACACGTCTATTCGTGTGCAACCGCCTTTGAATAAATCACATGGCCTGTGACACGGTCGTGTTTGAACCCGTGTCCGACCCTGTTTGCTAGGAGACTATAAAAACCTGTAAATAATTAGAATAACATTTTTTGGATCATTTCAATTGGAGAACTTCTGGAGGACGAAAGTGGAGTACACAAGAGAAGGAGAATTGAAGGAGATTTTCGTATGCTTTTAATCTTTCATGTTTCTCTTTTAATCTTTCCTTTCACTTAGTGATCTAACTTTATTTATATATTTTTATTTCGTATTAAACTTTTATTTGAACAATTCGGTAATCATGTATGTTATTTTTTTCATCAAATTTATTGTATTCTATTCGTATGTAGTTTTTTAAACAAAGATATTTATCCTAGTTATGAATTATTTTTTGTTTTACATGAATTCCAACATTTTTGATTGAGAAATTAGAAGGTTGTGATGATCTTTATATGTTCATATTTAGGCGTTATTTCTCTTTGTATTTCAAATTGTGTGATCCAGAGATAAATTGTTTGGAAAATTGTGATACACATAAATGGATTCATGGTATTTTAGAGATAGGATTTCATGAATTTATGTAGTAGATAGGGTAATTTATTTCAATGTAAATTTGAGGGTTGTAAATTATTCGGGAGAAAATTTACTCAACTTAGGTTTAGATTTTGAATTGTTCGAGAGAGAATTCGATAGATGTTTAACCCTTACAATACTACGAATTTGATAATCTTGTTATTACGTGATTACATAGAAATGAATTATATGAGAAATTATTTTCATGTGATTTCTCTTAGACTTTCGGCCTTTTATCATCTTTAATCCTCCAATGTTTCTTTATCCAAGTAGTCATAGTTTGATTAATCTAGGTTAAAAATCAATTTTAATTATCGGTATGATAATAGAGTGAGGGTGAGTACAAGTATTTAAATACCTTGTGGAATACGACACGAGATGTAAATTTCTCCTATACTATGATTGATAGGTACACTTGCCTGAAAGTTAAATCAATCTAGCTTATGCCCATCTACAAAGTTTATACTAGTGTGTAGAATGAATCTGCATCAAGTTATACTTTTAAACCACCAGCCAGCAAAGCAGCAAGGGCTTTAGCCCACTATTTCCTATTCGGCTCTCCAGCACCTGCACAGGGACAATCCACCACAAGGGTGGCAAACAAGGGAACGGTCAACATTAGCCTGACCAATTTATAACGACCATACCCCTTTCCCGAGGTAGTGGTATTCATTCCCTACAGGCATAGTAGTTTCACAAGTAGATATATCATACAAACGTGCACTCATGCACGGTTCAATATATCATAAACATCGGCCGCACGGACCGATGCTCCGTGCACTCAGAGCACATTATCAATGTACTGGAAAACCAGGGTCCAACTATCGTTCAGAGGTCCCAAACATAACAGCAAGTTTGAGCATTCTAGTCTTAATGGCACGCAGGCCTAAGACTCTCATTATGCGCTCCAATGAGACGAATAACCTAGTCTTATGAGTCGGTCAGTCATAATGCAGGTACGGTTCAGCCTTGCCCGTTGCTCAAATCGTCAAACAATGCAGGTCAGCTTTCCCCTTACATGTTGGACTCACTGGCCTTTAAGAGCTCGCAGCTCACAATATCCACAATTTCCTCCAAGGATTGGCTTCACAATAGGTTTTATGGGAGCTATCGCCAGGGACAACTACTGTCACCAACGTTAGCGACAGATTTCAACTTCTGTCCCCAAACTCAATCATAACTGGACCAACGATGCAGAAAACCCTGTAGCAACCTACAGTGTTAGGAAACTGGTCTTTCATACCACAAATAGATCTCTAAGAGCTATTGCTGTTGGCGATACTCACTATCGCCTGGCGACATCCAACTGGTCTTAAACCGTAGATTTCTAGGGTATTTTCCTGGAATGCAACTCCAGTACCACGCAGACCCCGTATATTACTCATTTATACTTGGAGTCATCTCCGGGATGCAAAATAAACATCACCAATCCATACCAACCTGTCCATATGGGCTTCACACAACAAGTTTATTCCGTACTACACATTTTTGGATCTATATGCAAGACTTGTTGGGGATTTCATGAATCAACCCAAAGGAATTCCCTCGACTCTCTACCTTTTGTGGGGGATTCCACGCATATGCCAAAAGAAAGACTTCACTTGTCCAAGAAGGAAGATCTTTACCCTTGTAGTTTTATTCGGAGCCATGACTGTGATCTTTGATCCGGTTGGAATTGATCGTCACATCTTCCTCATCACGGTTCTAGCGTTGACTCGCAATTCCAATCACAAGCACACCTTAGATCAATCTCCACATGAGTTATTGGACGTTCCTCCTCTTCCCCCTCTAGAAGTAATGAAGAGAAAATATAAGAGAAGATGAGAATAAAATCTCAAGTCCATCCTTTATACAAAAGCTACCGCCGTGCGGTAAATCCTACCACCGCGCGGTAACTGCTACCGCCGCACGGTAACTCCTACAATCGCTTGGTAACATAAGTGGTAACCGCTTTGACCAGCCGGCGCTGCTATCTATGGCTAGCGCCCCGAGATAACTCTTTTGTGTCTTGCGGTAGATTGGATTCTCGAGAAATCCTTTCGATGTTCGTTGAAAGGCTGGCACGGCGCGGTGACGTATATCGCCTGGCGGTAAAAACCTGAGTGCTTGGTCTTTTAATTCACAGGGCTATCGCCGGCAATAAGACTATCACTGGGCGGTAACCTTCAATGATCACTTCTCATTTTTGGGGTGTTACAACCCTCCCCACCATATAGAAATTTCATCCCAAAATTGTACGCATCTATAAGGAAAACCAGCAATTAATATGTTATAATATTATTTACAAACAATTCGGGATATTCCTCAAGCATGGTCAGCTCATGCTCTCATGTCATCTCTTCATGGCCACAGTTGTCCCACCAGACTTTGACCTTCCTGATTATCTTGTTTCACAGTTGCTTGACCTCCGAATCCTTGATCCGAATAGGCTGAACTTTCGTCGTCAACCGACTATCGACCGTTACTTGATCATCCGCAACAAAATGAGTTTGCTATTTCACAACTTTTCGCAGCATCGATATATAAAACACATCATGCCAACCACTTAACTTCGCAAATAGAGCTAACCTATAGGAAGCTTCTCCAACTTATTCAACCACTTCAAACAGACCAAGATACTTTGGAGTCAATATTTTCAAACGCCGAATCCTGGATATGCCTTTGAAGGGCTTGATTTTTAAAGAAACCCAATCGCAAACCGCAACTTCTACGTTTTGGTGCTTGGCATTGTATTAATTCTCTTGCCTATCTTGGGCTATCAATAGCCGCTCTCTTATTGTACATATGGTAAAATTTGCATCTTCGACCTCTTTACATTTATATAGCTTTGACTCGCTTGTTACCGCCCAAGCTAACGGTGTACGGTATTTTATACCGTATAAAGCTTCATAGGGCGCCATTTGTAAGTTAGCTTGATAGATATTAATGTAGACAAACTCAATCATATAGAGGTGATTTTCCCACCTCTTCCCAAAATACAGGGCACACATACCGAGCATATCCTCCATTGTTCTGTTGGACCTCTCAGTCTAGCCATCTGTTTGCGGATGAAAGGCCGTACTAAACTTTTGTTTAGTCCCCAATAACTGATGGATTAGCCTCCAAACATTTGAAGTAAAGCACCCATCTCGATCACTTACGATGCTACGGGGCACACCGTGTAATTGTACGAAATTATCCACATATAGATTAGACAATTTTTCCACTGAATTGTCCTTCCTATTTGGTATGAAGTATGACACATTAGTTAAACGATCAACGATCAACCTCACGACGTCATTTACGCTCTGAGATCTCGGCAGACCATGCACAAAATCCATAGAAATGTTGTCAAACTTCCATACCAGGAATGGTAATGATTTCAGGAAAGCTACAGGTTTCTTGCATTCAGCTTTCACTAAGGAACAAGTTTGACATTTTGCAATGTAATGGGCTATGTCCTTCTTCAAACATAGACACCCGAACATCTTTTTCATGTCCTTGTACATTTTCGTGCTCCCTGGGTGAATTGAGTACTTTGTAAAATGTGCTTCATACATAAATTTCTCATGAAATTTACCCATATACGGGATGCACAAACAATCATCTTTCCGTAAAAGGTTGTCATCCAAGGAGAATTGCACATTTGACCCATCCACTGCATAGCGTTGTAGACTCTTATTGAGTTCCGTTGCTCGCCGAACCATATCTATGTGGTCATATTGAACCTCTAACCAGTTCAGGCACGAATTTGTAGTGGCATTCTTGTCAACACAAGAAATGTCTAGGTTCTCCAATTCCTGGATCAGATGCTCGTCATGCACCCGCAACCAATTTGCCATTGTCGGAGTCCAGCAACTCAAGGCATCTGCGACCACATTTCCCTTCCCGGGTGTATAATGAATCTTGAAGGTGTATTCCCCGAAGAACTCCATCCACCACCGCTATCGCATATTTAGATTTTTCTGATCCAGAAGACACTTAAAGGTCTTATGGCTCGTGAAGATGTCAACTTTCACTCCATATAAGTAAAGACACAACAGTTTAAGTGCTAATATCACTGCCGCCAACTCCAAATCATAGACGGGATAGTTTCTCTCATGCACTTTCAACTGGCGTGAGCCATAAGCTATCACTTTTCCAAACTGAAAAGCACGCAGCCTAAGCCGATCCCCGATGCATCACCATATACCAACCGTCCCAACCATATGGGGAACTCAAAATAGGTGTCGTTGTCAAACAACTATTTAGCTCTTCGAAAGCTCGTGCGCACTCCAGCGTCCAAAAGAACTTCTGATGTTTCCTCGTCAGTGTGGGGAGAGGTAAGGCTATCCATGAACAGTAGCCAGCAAGTCCAAGGAATTTCTGACTTAGCTACAATAGACAACATAGGTCACTGCTGTATCGTAAATCTTCACATGATCTACTGCAATACCTACAACACTACCCATATGGCCAAGAAAACCCATCGACGATAGCCAAAACTCAAACTTTGAGACTGTGGCCTAGATTTTGTTCTATCACAGGGTATGCCAAACCATTCTTTCGTGATTGTTTAGCTAAGTGTACACCAATATGTCCTCAATCAAGATGACATAAATAGGTCCAAGTACTCCTTAAAAGCTTAAGGTAATCAGTCCATAAAGACCAATGCCGCATTCGTCCGCTGAACCGACAGTATCGTGGACATATAGTGATCGTAGCATTTTCCACAAGCTAACTTGGGGAATGTCACGTCCCCGAATTCTCCACTGGTAATAGCCAGACTTCAACTCCATCTTTTGTTATACCATTGATCCAACTAGCTGATCTAACACATTATCACTCTGTAGAATCGGATACATGTTCTTCTCCGACAGCTTATTCAGTTCTCTATAGTTGATGTAAAAATGCAGGCTACCGTCCTTCTTTTATTTTTCCTAAAGGGGCCATTGCACCTCAAGGTGACACCCTGGGACTCCAATAGCCATATCTTATCAATTCTTATAGTTGAACTATTCATTTTTCCATCATCTCTGGCTATTCTTGATATGGTGAGCGGGCTACAGGTTTCACATCTGGCACCACCGTAATAGTATCATTAGTCTCCTTTAGGTACATCACCCATGGAGGTCATTACGAAACACATCTGTATAAGCCGTCATAATAAAAGTGTCACTTAACTGGGTTTCGGCCTTATGGCCGCTATAGGCATGAAGATTTACTTCGTGCACAGCCAAACAAGTTTGATGACTTGGAGAGCAGACATAAATATCTTGCTTGATCCTCACATACGAGCGAACTTTGTCCCTCATTCAGTGATCTTTCCCAGTGTGACTTCCGTGAAGGTGTAATGTAAAGCGGTACGGTGCTCCAAGAGCTAGTCCATACCTAAGATCACATAAAACACAACTATTGTCAGCATAGACGGTCCCACATCATGATATGACATCATCACTACATCTTAACATATCACTTTCTACCCATATTCACTCTTTTTACTATGGCCATGTAATTCCACTCTTATTTGTGATACCAAGATAAGCACACAGGGCATATATTAAGACTTAATCAAATGACTTCTTGATTTTTCATCACAACATGTCTGTATACGCAAAAAAATTATTGTATACATCATTACTTACTAGGAAATATACGGTACATAATTACAGTTATTTATGTACATACATTCTACATTACTTTTTTGTTTGTTGTCGTCTAAGGGCCAATTCGGCAGTCTCGTGCTATATGTCCCTCTATGCCACATGAGTAGCAAGTGCATGGAGTTCGCACTGCAACTGCTCCAGCCTTAGCTTTCTTTATCCTAGGCGCATCACCATGATATTCTCGGGCAAGATGTCCTACCTTGCCACAATAAAAGCAACATATGGACCACACCTTTTCTTTGTTCCTATGATTGTGGAAGAGGTTGATTCCAACAGATGTTACTTCTTCTTCAACTTCCAAGAGTTTGATTTTGAAACACTTGCAAGATTCGGCACGTTGAACTCTTGCTTCACCCTGAACTTTTTCAAATCCATTTCCAAAGACCTAGTAGTCATTTCCAAGGCACAAAATCCAAGTAACTTTGGACCCACCAATAAAAGTCATAGTTCATCACGCAGACCATCATAAAATATGTTTGTATTAGTCTCATCGGTCACAAACACAAACTCTGCATGTTGTTGCAGCACAACAAATATATGAAAGTACTCCTCGACCATATATGGTCCTTGAATCAGACACATATTCAATGGCGGGGTTGATGCTCTTCCTCTTTAAATCTGCTCAAGTACACCAACCGACATTGAACTCACCACCGGAAAAGAGGGTTGTCCATGCCTCTCATGTTGAGCCTTGATCATTGCGAAGACCACATCAACGATCAATCAGACCGTCTCTAACGAAGGAGGAGGTATTGGCACCTCAGTTGGCACATTACTCCCCATCGAATGTTGGGGTTCTTACTACCCCTTATTACTTCTAATCGCCTACAATCGTGAAACACACTATTAAGCAACTAAAATATTGCAAAAAGCAATACAAGGAACGCACAAGTTCCCCAAATATGTGTATTTTCATTTCTAAGTGGACATTCTTGAGTTCATTTATGTTATAACAGTAAGAACTTACATGTGCTCGTCACCCCTCAAAAGAATACAACCACGAATTCGCAGGAGGAAGACCAAGACAAGCTAATACCAAATTGTTACACCTCTATCCGTCACATGAAATATAATAGAGGGTCCGGTCGGGGCCCCACACCATATTCCACAAATAGGCGGCGGGATTATAAGTTAATATCAAAGAACTACTCGAATCCTAACTAAGAGCATTCTAGCGGAAGCTTTAGGGTTGTTTGAACTCATACCAAATGAATGTCCACTATATATAAACCAAACCATTTATATATATAACCGAAATGTCACTTACACATACACAAAAGTTATGGCCTTAAGGCATTATATTTATACTTCATAAATATGGTTTACACGCATCGGTGTGCGGGCCGGCCACACATGAAAACAGTAAAACTTTTCCACTCGCCCTTCGAGGGCCAGCATAGTAGCAAGGGCTTCAGCCCGCTATTTCCCACTCAGCTTTCCAGTACCTGCACAGGGACAATCCACCACAAGGGTGGCAAACAAAGAAATGGTCACCATTCAACTGACCAATTTATAATGACCCTTACCCTTTCTCGGGATAGTGGTATTCCTTCCCTACAGGCATAGTATTTTCACAAGAAGATATATCGTAAAAACGTGCACTCACGCACGGTTCAATATATCACAAACATCACTCGCACGACCCGATGCTCCATGCACTCAGGGCACATTATCGGTGTTCCGGAAAACCAGGGTCCCACCACCATTCAGAGGTCCCAGACATAACGCCAAGTTTGAGAATTTTAGTCTTAATGGCATGCAGGCCTAAGACTCTCATTATTCTCTCCAATGAGACCAATAACATAGGAATACGAGGCTATCAGTCATAACGCAGGTAAGGTTCAGCCTTGCCCATTGGTCAAATCATCAAACGACGAGGGTTAGCTTTCCCCTTACCCGTTTGGCTCACTAGCCTTTAAGAGCTCGCAGCTGATAATAGCCACACTGTCCTCCAAGGACTAGATTCACAGTAATTTTTCTGGGAGTTATCTCCAGTGATAACAACTATCGTCGGGCGTTAGCGACAGATTTCAACTTCTATCCCCAACCTTAATCATAACAGGACCAACGATCCAGAAAACCCAGCAGAAACTTGCAGTGCCAGAAAACTTGTCTTTCTCACCACAAATAGCTCTCCAAGATCTATTATCATTGGCGATACTCACTATCGCCTGGCGAAATCCAACTGGTCTTAAACCGTAGATTTCTAGGGAATTTTCCTAAAACGCTACTCTTATACCCCGCAGACCCCTTATATTACTCGTTTATACTCGGAGTCTTCTCCGGCATGCAAAATAAACATAACCAATCCAGACCTACCTGTCCAGATGGGCTTCACACAGCATGCCTATTCCGTACTACACATTTTCGGATCTATATACAAGACTCGCTGGGGATTTAATGAATCAAACCAAAGGAATTCCCTCGACTCTCCACCTTTTGGTGGGGGATTCCATGCATATGCCAAAAGAAGGACTTCACTTGTCCAAGATGGAAGATCATTACTCTTGTAGTTTTCTTCGAAGCCATGACTGTGATCTTTGATGTGGATGGAATTGACCATCATAACTTCCTCTTCGCGGATCTAGCATTGACTCGCGGTTCTAATCACAAGCACACCTTTGATCAATCTCCACAAGAGTTCCTGGACGTTCCTCCTCTTCCCTCTCTAGAAGTAAAGAAGAAAAAGTATAAGAGAAGATGAGAATAAAATCTCAAGTCCATCCTTTATACAAAAGATACCGTCGCGCGATAACATAAGCATTAACCTCTTTGACTAGTCAGCACCACTATCCAGTGCTAGCACCTCGCGATAATTATTTAGCACCTGACGGTAGAATGGTTACTCAAGAAATCCTTTCGACGTTTATCGAGAGGCTAGTGCAGCGTGGTAACGCCTATCGCCTGGTGGTTAAAACCCAAGTGCTTGGTCTTTTAATTCACCAGGCTATCAACGACGATAAGACTATTGTTAGAAGGTAACCTTCAATGATCACTTCTCATTTTTGGCGTGTTACACAAGACCACGAGAGAATCCCGCTGCTTAGGCTCCCATTACTTGGCTGGGCTGGAAGGCGCACTCGGCCCTGAGTAGTCCCGCTGTCAGGCTCTCACTAGCTGGCAGGGATGAAGGCTCGCTTGGGAGGTAAGGGAATAGACCGAGAGGATCCCACTGCTCAGGCTACCATTAGCTAGCAGGGCTGGAAGTCATACTTGGCCCCGAGTAAACTCGCTATTAGGCTGTCACTAGCTGGCAGTGTCATAGGCTTTCTTGGGGGTAATGAAAAGAGGTGGTGGTAGTTTGTAAGACCCTGAGAGGATCCCGCTGCTCAGGCTCCCATTAGCTAGCAGGGCTAGAAGGCGCACTCGGCTCCGAGTAGACCCGCTGTCAGGCTCTCGCTAGCTGGCAAGGCTGTACGCTCGCTTGGGGGAAAAGGAAAAGAGATGGTGGTAGTTTGCAAGACCCCGAGAGGATCCTACTGCTTATTTTCCCATTAGCTAGAAGGGCTGGAAGCCGCACTCGGCCCCAAGTAGACCCGCTGTCAGGCTCAAACTAGCTGGCAGGGCAGGAGGCTCGCTTGGGGGGAAAGGAAAAGAGATGGTGGTAGTTTGCAAGACCCCGAGAGGATCTCGCTGCTTAGGCTCCCATTAGCTGGCAGGGCAAGAAAGCGCACTCGGCCCCGAGTAGACCCGCTGCCAGGATCTCACTAGCTGGCAGACCCATAGACTCGCTTGGTGGAAAGGAAAAGAGATGGTGGTAGTTTGCAAGACCCCAAGAGGATCCCGCTACTCTGGCTCCCATTAGATGGCAGGGCTGGGAGGCGCACTCGGCCATGAGTAGACCTGCTGTCAGGCTCTCTCTAGCTGGTAGGGTCGAAGGCTGGCTTGGGGGTAAGGGAATACACTTAGAGGATCCATTTGCTCAGGCTCCCATTAACTGACAGGGTTGGAAGATGCACTCGGCCCCGAGTAGACCCGTTGTCAGGCTTTCACTAGCTGATAGGTTCATAGGCTTGCTTGGGGGGAGGAAAAGAGATGGTGGTAGTTTGCAAGACCCCGAGAGGATCCCGCTTCTCAGGATCCCATTAGCTGACAGGGCTAGAAGGTGTACTCGACCCCGAGTAGACCTGCTGTAAGGCTCTCACTAGCTGGTAGGGTCGAAGGCTTGCTTGAAGGGGTAAGGGAATACCCCGAGAGGATCCCGTTGCACTGGCTCCCATTAGCTGGCAGGGCTGGAAAGCGCACTCGACCCTGAGTACACCTGCTTCTAGGCACTCACTAGCTGTCAGGGCCATAGGCTCGCTTGGGGGAAAGGAAAATAGATGGTGGTTGTTTGCAAGACCCCGAGAGGATCTCGCTGCTCAGGCTCCCATTAGCTAAAAGGGATGGAAGGCGCACTCGACCCTGAGTAGACCCGTTGTCAGGATCTCACTAGATGGAAGGGCCAAAGGCTCTCTTGGGGGGGTAAGGGAATACCCCGAGAGGATCCCGCTGCTCAGGCTCTCATTAGTTGGCAGGGCTGGAAGGCACACTCGGCCTCGAGTAGACCCACTGCCATTTTCTCACTATATGGCAGGGTTGTAGGCTCGCTTGGGGGGAAAGGGATAGAATTTGTAATTGTTGTTGGAACCAAATAGTCCCGTCGACTAGGCTCCCATAAAGCTGGCCGAGCTGAAGGCTCGCCCGTTAACGAGACGAAAAGGAAGAAGAACTAAAATAATGACCACTCCCTCCGTCGAGCTCTCACCTCACTGATAGGGGAACTGGACCCAGGATGAACATCGCAAAGAGCCTCAATGGAAGGCTTGCCAGTAGCCAACACCTGTTTTGAGTTGAGAGAGGAGAACCCATGGCCATTCGACACATAACATCTCGGAAAAGGCTTCTCGGCACGTTTACTCGTCATACCCCTCTGGGCGAAGTTTACCTAGATAACCTACGTTATGAATGGGCGAGGGTTATCCCCTAAAAAGCCTAGGGAATATGCGAAAGCACGAAAGCGCATGCAGTTGGCATGAAATAAAAAGAGATGTGAGGAAATTGTCTTGCGACAGGGTCCAAAGCGCAAGATGCTCTCGACAGGGGTCTTTTGGGGACAGCCTTTTTGGCAAGGCCTGTTCGATAGACTTCAATTCACAAGGAGCAAGACCACGGTTATCGCCTAAGAGCCTAACGTTCTAGCAAGAGTGCAAAAGCATTCCATGAATGACATACATAAAAAAGGCACAACTATAAGACATTCTGGCAAAGGTAAAATAGTAACTTTTATATATCTCCATAAAAATTACATAGTCATAAGGGGTCTCGCCCCATACATCAGTTAAAAGAAAATGCAAAAAAGAAAAATTACAAGGCAAAGAAAAAGAGGCGGTAGGCCATTAGGTAGAACCGTCGGATATCTCATTGGAAGATTCGCCGCCGGACCCGTCGCTCTTGCCTAGATCCAATGCCTCATCTACGCCCTAAGGGTCTCCCTCTCCCGCAGGATTTGGGATGGGCTCGAACTGCAAGGGCAGGACCCTGCGTGTGGTAAGGTCTTGCCGCCTTCATTCAGAAAGCCTGATCCCCGCAGGAACTTGATCACCATCGTGATCGCCGCCTGCGCATTTTCTTGCATCATCTCTTCCATGTCATACTCTGAGAAGTGATGACTTTTGAGTCTCTCGTTAAGGGACGGCAGATTTGGAGCCTTGGCTTCTTGTGCGAGCTTGAGCTCAGCCTTCAAAAGTTGGATCATGCAGGCAAGGACAACTTCCCTCGCGCGCGAACAATGGGTCCAATCCCAATCAGGAAGTTCACTTGGTCTATGGTAGGGTATAAAGATGGAATTCACTGAGGCTTCGGGGGACAGAAAGGAAGGTGAGCAAAAGTCTACCCAAGATGGAATTCAATATGGATTCGGTACTAGTTCAGGTTCCGCTTGGGCAGAATCCTGCGAAAAAGTCCTTTGAGATGTGGTAAATGATAAAAAGGCGAAAGGCATCGAAAGCTTTGCATACCTCAATTGATGGGCAAAGGGCGAGAAGCTTTTGCGAGCGCGCCAGATCTTCCTTCAGTGCGGCTATCTTAGCCGCGGATTGATCTCGCGACTTCTGCATGTTGTCTAGGTTCCGCTCAATATGGAGGTTGTGGCACGTGCAGATATGCGTGAGCTCAAGCTCGCGCATCTGGGCTCGTGCAGCCTCATGAACGAGACCCTTCATGGTCTATTGATCATAGACGCTCGTGTCCTCTTGACTGTATAGCTCAAAACCTGCCGCATAGGCCTTTTTGCTGGATGTTTCTTGTTCAAGCCAGGAGGGAAGAAATGACGAGAGGATGACCCGGTTGGTTTCCGGGTCCTACCTCAAGAGAGGTCGGCCATCTTTGTCCTGATGGTTCCAGCCCAGGCCGAAGTTGCTGTGCCCTTTCGGCACAGGCTTGGAGAGAACCCCCTTTGAGACTGTGTGGCCCTCAGCAGAGACACCTGTTTCCTCCACTGCGGTCGAGAGAGTGGTTGGGATTTTGGTCGGAGGTCTGAATAGGATCTCGACAGGGGACTTGCCCTTGTCCGCCGTGGTCGATTTTGTATTCTTCTTAGGAGGAGTAGTAGGGGGAGTTGGGCTTCCGCTTCTGGGAACTTGGAGTGGAAGAGGAGAAAGGCTCCTTTCGGCAGGCTAGTGCGACAAATTTGGCGAGAGCTAGGGTGTTGGCGAAATCCATAGTCTAATCGAAGGGTTGGTGGAGGGGAATTTCCCGTTCACCTGCGAAAGCTTTGACAGTTAGAATTATAATCTCTGATGAAGGGTTGTAGAAATGGGCCGAGAAGGTACCTTCATAAGGAGGGACTGGCGGAAGAGAGTCCAGGTATCACCGGAGGTACCAGACGTCAAAGGTATTCATTCCGAAGAACTCGAGAAGGGCGCCCTCTCACCTCCCAAGGGTAGGAGTCTTTTAGGTAAGCTCGTCGTATTGAACTGGTGCGAGGGGAATGTTGCCGAAATTCTCGGACACAAAAATGAAGTTTTGGGCCCAATTGTGGATCTTGTTGGCAAGACCACTAGTCTTTACCATCTGCCTAGAGAAGAAAACTGACCTGCCATTAAACCGGAAGCTGAATAGCTTCCGAAAGATAGACAGGTTGAACTCGATCCTTTTTGCCCGTGTGTAGCCGGCAAAAGCCACCATGTTCGCGACGGAATTGGGGTTGAGCTGGGCCGGTACCACCCCATAGTACAGTAGGGCCTGACGAACTTCCGGCCAGAGGGGGAGGCGGAAGCCCACCTCGAAGTGTTCTAGGGGGATGTCGAGCTCCCCTGCTGGTGTGAAGTTTACCCTGTCTTCTTTCCCAGGGTTTCAAGCAACAAACTCTGGCGGGATGAAGTTGGCCACTATCGAAAGGTATTCCTTCTCGGTCAACCGACATGTCGGGAAGTTATGGTCTAGGAATATTTGCGCATATTTAGAATGACCTTCTGTATCGCCAGGCATCTTGAAGAATGGGGCGGAAAGGGAGAGAAAGAGCTAGTAGGCGAGAGGCTCTGAGTTGCAGAGGGTGGCGAGAGCAAGGGAAGACGAAGGCGCGAAGTCAGAAAGAAGTAAACGTGGTTGGTGGACTTGCCTATTTATAGAGGGAGAAGTGATCATTAGAGATTTCTTAGGAGGTGGAAGTGTGGTTAACAAATTTTCATGCGGTGACTCTTCGTATTCCACCCCGCCTCATCGACTCCTCTCACACCTGCAAAAGGTAAGAGCTATTGGGAGGGATCCCGGATAAGAGCAAAGTAGCATATACATATTAAAAGCAAAAAGGATGTGAGACACAGACACTCGTTAAGATAGATAAAATAACAAAACATATAAAGCTAAACATCAAAGGCACCTCGCTGGGCGAGAGCCATAAAAATAATAATATTAATAACGTGCAAACATTTTTATTCAGAGGAAAGAAACAGTACACAAAAGGAAGGGTTGGCCGAGAGGTTGGGTTAAGAGGAAGCGAGATCCAGCAGAGTTCAGAACTGCTCCCATCTATAGCGACCCTGACCTCACCTTCCACACCTCGGCAGCACCCACGGGTAGTGATAAGCAGTTTCAGCGGTAAGCCCCTAGTTTGCCAAGTGCATCATGTCCCAGATTTGTGTGATGTGATTTCCTGGAGAGGTCTTTTTGCGTTCACCCTACCGCTCCTACTGGCCAAGAAGGTGGGTGTAATATCTATCGATCATGGACAACTGTCGTTCGACTGTTGGATGGAGCCTATTCACCGCCAGTGAGTCAGCTCGGCCCATCCAAACGAGCTTTGACCGGACTTCCGCTATTCTCTTCCGTCAGTTTTTTCCATTCCGACAGGCATCGAGGTAGTCCTCCATTTCGTTGGGGGTAGGCGGGGTCGAGATCATCTCTTCTTCTTCATCATCTTTCGCATCCGAAGTCTTTGGATCTAGCAAGAAAGGGCCAGTCAGCTCAGGCGAAGGCCAAAGGACTAGGCCAACTTCCCGCTTACCTATGGTAGGAGATGGACTCTCGGTGGTGGATTGTCAAGAAGGGTCGGGCTGCCCTTCAATGATTTTTCCAAAGAGCAGGTGGATCGGTTTGCCCCGTCCCGGGGTGGGGGGTGTGTAACGGGGATCTAGGGTGTTTGCCTCGGCCAATTGTGGGATGGCGTTATCTCTCTCTGCCAGAGGCTGAGACAACGATGTGGGTGAGGTCAATACAGTAATTACCCTCCCGGGCGAGCGGGGAAGACCGGTTGTCGGGTTGACGGTATCCTTGAACATTGGAGTCATAGACCTCTGGTCGAGGAGGCATGTGCTTTCGAGACCAAGAGCTGCGAGAAGCAAGTTAGCAAAGGCAAGCGGGCTGGTTAAAGTGGAAGTCGGGCAGGAAAGATACCTGGGGTTCTCGCGAGCTCGACTTGGATCATCAGAGGAACAGCCTCCAAAACTAGCGACAAGCTTTCGTCTGGGAGCTAGAGTGATCGGACATTCACTGGGAAGTCATTCGTGACATCTTCTGGAACTGATCCCTACGCGAAGGGTAGCATATTAGTAAGGCAGACCCCTTTAAGGGTTTCAGCAAAAGCGGCAAAGCAGGAAAAATACCTCCAGCAAGGAAGGAGGGTTATCGACACATCCGGGGGTCGGGGTGGGCGAGGATAGATCCCTCTTCGAGTGGTCTTGCCTAACCGACTTTGATTTCTTCTTCTTCGGCCGGGAGGGAGAGCTGGCAGGCCTCTTGACAAATAACTAGGGGGCAACCCCGGCATAGTTTGCACGGGCTCTCGCCTGAGCTGCATTGAGATGGTCTTGGAACTCTTGCGAGAGTGGCCTCTCGTATCCGTTAGCATACATCTTGATAGTTTTTCGGAAGCTTAAGCAGATGGTGGCAGCCACAGCATCAGCCTTAGGACTGGCACGACGACATCTATATATAGGGTCGTGGTAGGGCCCACAAAAGATTCTCTTCCAAGTCAGCAAGCGTTCGGTAAATTTTTTTGTTTGGATGTGTCTTTCCGAGTTCAAGGCTAGCTCGCAAAGAGTGTGGATTATGTACAAACCTATATTCGCTGGGGTGGGAACTAGAGACTCGAAAGACCAGGATTGATCTTTGGGCATGAAACGGTTAGTCTTTTCGGCGACTGAGGTTAGATTTTCGCTAAGTTAGAAGTCGTTGAATATCTTGGATTAGCCAAGGGAATTTCTGAGTGTATCGGGGAAATCATCGAGTGTCGTGGGCTGATTCACCGAGTATCGCCATGCAACTAGCCGAGTATCGCCATGCATAGGCTGAAAACGGTTCAGACAATTGTATAGCCGAAAGGGTTCCCGCCCGAGGCATGCAGGAAGGCTTGCGCCTATTATACTAGATCCATTAATCTCTTGACGTTCTCAACGCCTCACCACTCGATGCTCTCAGCAAATCACAACTCGACACTCTCAACATATAGCGGAATGGTTTCCTCCTAGCGCGATCCAGAGGAGAAATAACCTAGATGCCCTTTGGTATGTATTTAGCTTCTCAGAACAGCGTAGTTACGCTGTTGGCAGGTCACTTTGGGCTGCAAATAGCCCTTTAGAATAGCGGAGTTACGCTGTTGGTAGACCAGATACTAGGAGGCTATAAATATGACCCACTGGGAATATCAGAAGGCAAGCTTCCATACTTTCTCTAGTCATTTAGTGCTTTCTGAGGTACTCCTTGCCCAACAATTATCTAAGGAGGGGAAGCGCTCAGAGATCTTTTGGTTTAGAGGAGGGACCTCCCAGCTGAGGCTTAGGTTCAGTTCTTGGTTCTTTGTTTCTAGTCAGGGGTCAGGGTTTGGGAGAAGTAGGTGTTGGCTACACCCCAAGGTCCGAACTCTCATTGAGGCCAGTTTTTGGCTTCAATAGAATATATTGTTTGAGTTTTTGTTTTTATGGTCGTGTCCCTCGACTCAGTCGATCAACTAGTCCACGGGTTAAAATATATATATATATATATATATATATATATATATATATATATGCGGTGAAAAATACTAGGTTTATTTTAGTTATTATCATATATGAGTATTGCGATCCAACAAGGTTATTCATGATATGCACACCTCTAGAATTAGTATAAGTACAAAAAGAGCTTTTATGTCCGTTAAGATAGAGTTATGTTTGATTTAAAAAGATGCTATGAGTACAAGGTAAATGTATTTATCTTTTTATACTTTGGAAAGTTACAAACATGCAATCCTAACATGAAACCATCCTAGAGAGCAAGTAAGTACGACAAACAGCAAGAATTAGCATAGCAGCTAGCAAATAGTCTATCATCTACAACAATTCACTGTGGGCATCAATAATTTGACATGAACCCACAAAACAAAATATATATATGTTTGAACAAAAAACAAGAACAACAATACTACCTCACGAAGGGGAGGGGAAAAAGTCACAGCGACTAAGCCAATGCCAAGGACCACCAACTCTAGCTTCTTGGACCGCTACTGCTCCGAACCCGTGGCATTCAAAATAAAGAATTCCTCAGTAAGAAAATAAGCAAGTGGAAAATAAAGACCAAAAGTAAATGGTCAAGAGAAGTCCAAGGGTTACTAACCAAAGAATGTTAAACTATTAAACCACAACGCCTAAGTCAAAGCTCAGTAAACAAATGATGAATGTAAGAGGTTAATCATATAAAAGTTGCACCAAGTGTAATGTGATACCATGCTCCAGTAATATCTGCAAGAGTATGCATATGAACATATGTATGTATATAAGAAGGAAGAGATTGATCAGATCAAGCATATGAATCATAAACACCGGTACAAATAGTTATGAGTCAGTGACCACATTTTCCAATACATACCATAACACCAAACATCTAAAAAAAGGCACTGTGGTGGTGGCCACATTGTCCAAAACAACTCAACAGTCCATAATAAGAGAATAAAGCACACCAGGTGTAATGGTTCACAAGCCGGCACTGAGGTGGTGGTCTTTTACCCACTGCGAACCAAAGGCCACAATAAAACATCGAAAAATGCAGATAAACCCCAAAACTTAGCATCTAAATTCCTCAACGACGAAGAGTACGGAAAAATACCAAAATTTCTCTAAGGCATACTCGACAAATAAGGAGGTTACTCGCCGAAAAGCTTCTAAGTCCACAAAGATTTGTCGAAAGCACTCGGGGATTTCACAGTTCAATCAACAAATATGACTTGGTTCGACGAATAAAATCGACAAATAAGACTTAACAAGCTTTAATGCATTCAATGATACTCGACGAGTTAAAGACAGACTCGACGATATCAATCAAAATCAAACGATAGTCTGCGAATCTTACTCACTGAAAATTTCTTGACACACGTCAAATTTTTACTTAGAAGCTTCCTATGAATTCTACTCAATGAATTTGACTTGATGAATTCAAGAAAAACACAAGCATACTCGACAAATTACACTTGGCGAAATCTAGACACATGACACAGATACTGTAGGCACTCGACGAATTTGTCGAGAATACTCGATGAATTCGTCGAGATTACTCGACGAATTTCACTCGAAGAAAAGAACTCAATCTCACAGTATCACACAACGCTTCACTTAATGAATTCGTCGAGACTACTCGACAAATTTTACTCGATGAAAAGAATTGGGTCACAGATCGAACCCTACTCTACTCGACGAATCAGACTCAATAGAAATAGTACACTACTCCTACACTCTATGAAGGAAAGAAAAGT
Organism: Platanthera zijinensis; assembly: GCA_039513925.1. NCBI lineage: Eukaryota > Viridiplantae > Streptophyta > Magnoliopsida > Asparagales > Orchidaceae > Platanthera > Platanthera zijinensis. The sequence continues at coordinate 106,520,775 of CM077084.1, read as the reverse complement.
GGTGAAATAAGAACAAAGGAACTAGCAAGAGGGTGGATCACAACATTCCTCAAAATCTCCTGAAAACCATCTTCTCCAGCGCTCTGCTTCAAGGATCGGTCGCAAGAACTCCTCATTTACGATCTCTAAAATGTGCACTTTAAGATCTCAGCGAGAGCTTTCTGGATCTATGCACCAGATCTTTAATAAGAGGAGGCCAGAAGACTTTGCGATGGCAGAATCATCACAACTTCTTCCGCTCTTCGGGCCAAAACTAAATGGCGGTGCTATGAATCTAACAGTGAAGCGGAAATCAGGATCCGACAAACCAAACTCAGTTTACAATTTATTGAGGTTAACACAATAATAATCCTTATAAAATTTATCTAGATCCCAAATAAGCCCGGATCACAATGAAACTTCACTAGCGTGATAAAAATTAACCACTTAAATTTGCCAAGTTAAAAACTAAATTACCGATGGGCAAAATTTCGCACTAACCATGGCGCTCTGCTAACTACGCGTCAACGTAATGCCCTTATGTCAATATTAAGCCACAAAATGGATTAAAACAATTATCAAAAATTAAGGGGCGTTACAACAGTTGCTTCTTATGTATCAGCTTTTCTCCAGGGAAAACTAGGCGCATTGCTCCCTACTTCCAAAACCAGAAGTACCTGCCCCTGAGCTAGATGTAGTCGGAGCTCCCAAAAACATAAGCGGGTCCACCATAAGATCACTAGTAGCTTCTTCTAACCTTCTGTCCACCCTTCTTTTGGAATGCCTTAAAAATACTGAAAATAAGAGGAGTTGGTTTCTAGAAGTTACCGCCAGGCGGTAGTGTTAATGCAAGCAGTATCCAGATGAATTAATTCAACTTTGTTATGGGTAGGTACCGCGCGGCAGTAGAAAGGTTACAAATGGCGATAGAAATCGACACACTCGACGTACTCGATGCATTCGATGAAGCATTGAAAAACAATCGCGGGGCAGTAGTACTTTACCACGCAGTGGTAGCTGACCACGTGTTAGTAAGGCTGAGGCAGTTTGAGCGGTAGAGCGATGCTAATTGGGCAAAGCGACCAGCGCCAATGATACTGCGCAGCGGTAGCAGATACTGTGCGGAGGTAGCTTTCAGATAAAGTCTTTGAATGAGATTGTTTTCTCATTTTCACTTCTTTGTCCTTCACATCAAGTTTTTGGAAGGAACGAAGAAGAGGGGCTGAAGGAGATCCTATGGTCGAATTTATGAGTAGAAGAAAGATCCGTGAAGAGGAAAGCGAGGTGATCCTTTCCATCTAGATAGAAGACTTGATCATTGCTCCAAAATGAGCTACAAGGGTAACAATCTTCCTTCTTGGACAAGTGAAGTTCAACTTCTACATATGCATGGAATCGCCCACCAAAGGGTGGAGATTGAAGGGAATTTTGATGGGTTGATACGTGATATCCCCTGACAGTCTTGCATATAGAATCTAGAAATTATAGTATGAAATAGACATGCTGTGTAAATCCCATCCGGACAGGTTGGTCTGGATTAGTATTGTTTTAAATTGCGTGCCGGAGAAGACTCTGAGTATAACCGTGTAGTTGCTGAGTACAAGGGGTCGAGCCTATGAATTGAGTAGCAGGAAGTACTGGAGATGCCCTCCAGAGAAAATACCAAAATAATACCATGGTTTTGTTAACTGTGGGTATCTCCAGGAGAAAGTGGATATCGTTGGCGATGGCTCTTGGTTAGCTATATGTTGTGAAAGTCCATTTTCCGGAACTACACGATGCTAAAGTAATTTTTCTTGAAAGATGTTCTAGTTGTGGAATATTTTGGATACAGAAAGAGAGTTCTACTAGTTAACGCTAAGCGATAGTGATACCACTAGCGGTAGTTCCCAGATAGGATTATGCTTTCGAAGCCTGTCTCGCGGAGACTGTGTGGCTAGCAGGTGAGCCCTGGTTCCCAACTTTGATGGACTTGAGAGGCATTATACATAACGTTGGTTATGTTTTCAATTATGGGAAAGGGGAGGTGGACCTGCATCATGTATATTGGCCACGAAGGCTTCAAATTTCAGTGATGGCATGACGATTTGAGCAATGGGAAAGAGCTGAACTTTACCCACTCTATGTAGTTTGGTTAAAGAGACCTAAAGTACATGACACTTACCGTTGGCATAGGGGGGAGTTGTGACTTTAACGCAGTTATGTGCCAGGCTAAAATGCTCAATGTTACCATCAAGTCTGGGACTTTTGGACGGTGGTGGGGCTGGGCTTTTCCAGTATACCGATAACGTGCCTAGAGTGCACGGAACGTTCGTCAGTTGATGCAGACATTTGTGAAATATTGAATGGTGCTTAAATTTTACCTTCGTGTGATATATCTACATATAAATGTTATGCTTGCAGGGAAAGAATACCGCTGCCCCAAAAATGGGGTAGGGTCGTTAATAATTGGTCAGTTAAAGCTGTCCAAATCGACCACAACTGTAGCAATAAAATAAGCAAGTCCACAGAAATGACACATGAATAGTAAATAATCTCCACGAAGGGAGTGTCCACATATAAAATATATAACAGAATTCTCGGGCTTATGCCCGGTACAACAAGTCCTCACTACAAATCGCTCATCGCAGAAGCAAACTAATATAACTACTAGCGATCGGGACTCATAGTCCCTGCCCTCTGAACTCCTGTACTAGACTGTCCGATCTCCAAGCGTGTAGACCTCCGGGGCTGCTCCTCCATGCTGGTCTCCGTGGTCCCCAAAAATGATGTGGTTCGAAAACTTTTAGTCTAAAAGACTTAGTCCTATCATCCCCCACCCCTTCCCCCATGGATCCTAAGCACCGAGCACTGGAGAAGGAAAGGGAAGGACATGAAAGTGGAGAATATCAAATAAGCAGATGGCGGCGGAATTAAACTAGCAGTTCTAAGGTATATAAGAGATGGTAATAATATAAAGATTTGAATGAGAAAGTAACTTTAAATTATGTGAATACAGATAAGCTAAGGGATCTCTTGTAGGGCTCCTATCATATAAAAAAGTCCCATACTAATTTATACGATAGGGTGTCGGTTTTACTAGCAAGCAAAAATATGTAATAATGAAAAAGAACCTTAACTTATAAGCACGTTCGCGCGAACTTATAAACCAAGGGGTCGTTTTGCAGGGACTAATGTATAGAGTGTCCCATACCACTTATACATTAGGTAACAGGTTATATGCAATGATTATTGCTATGAAATAAAATTATGCCATGATGTGAACATGCAAGTGCAACTCACCCACACGACTCTGTGTACACAGACCTTTAGTTCCACCTTTCTAGAGCCGAACCTCCCAGGATACCTCCGTAGTGGCAAACAGAAGCGGTGGGTTGGGCCTCGCCGACCTCTAAACCGGTAATAGCACTACCAGTCAGACCTATCGTACGTCTCTACGCTGGTGCACTAAGCGGTGCTCCTGCGTACTCTTGCCGGCTGGCGCACCGGACTTTATTTGGCCAAGTGCTAAACCACACTTGCCGAGTCGATGTATTGGCGTCGGTGCATCGACCCTCCAACACCAAAGACCCACCACCTTATACTATATGCACATGTAACCTTGTGTAATATCTACCGAGCCAAAGCTCCCTGGACCATCCCATCCGTCAACAATCAACAACCGAGACAAAGCTCGACGGGTTTTCCTGCCCATCACAAACTATTACCGAGCCAAAACTTACCGGGCTAACCTGCCCATCACCAAAACCACTGGGCTTTCTGACCGAGTGACCCAACCTATCTCCCCGAGACATCGGGGTGTGAGAATGTGAAACCCTAAATTTACTATTTGCTCTTCATTTTATTTTATGCCTATGACTTAGGTTTAGCCCAGGACTGCCCAAGGTATTCCCCGTGAAGGGCTCTCGAGGGCACTAGGAGCTACGATGGGCTGAAGCCCGAAGCTCCCTTTCGCAAGACACTTATTCTTATTGGTTGATACTCAATCCCATATCCCTTAACTATTGCATTGGGTCTAACCCTAGTACTTTGACACTTCCTCCTACGAGTTAGACGATCTTTCGTCGATCCCGGGCACCATCTAACATTTAGCAAAATCCAACCCTCTACTCATCCTACCTCCAATGATGAACTCATTCTAATTTATCCAAACCTACTACCCCTAATCCCGACTCATGTGCCCAACTTTATATTCCAACATATTTTCTGCAGTTTTACTATATGCTGACCACAAAGGTTAAATGCCATGTAAAATGGGAAGTACATCAAATAATCATCCAGTACTCCTATAATAATTATTGGAGGACTATTATGACCTTTGTTGACAAATCCAGAGATACACAATTTTTCCTATTTATCTAATAATTTATTTAATTATTATAGTGGCCAAAATCTCCAAGGTTGAACAGGAAGTACCAAGACTAAATGATATGTAAAACAGGAAGTACATCAAATAATCATCCAGTACTCCTATAATAATTATTGAAGGTCCATTATGATCTTTAAGGCCTAAATCAAGAGATCCACAATTTTCCTATTTATTTAATTATCTATTTAATTATTTGAGTGACTAAAAATTCTAATATTGAACATGAAGTACCAATTTATGACAAGATAACATTCCACCAATTTTATATAATATGGAAAATAAGTATTCAACTTAACATTCAAAACATCTCAATTTTTCAGCAAGGTTTAGGTCCCAAATTATTATTTCAATAAAACTCATAATAATTGATTTAAATAGATAAGTTAGGCAATATTACTTCCAAAAATTCAGGGAAAAATATAGGTATGATTTTAAGGGCATATAAATGATTTGGGTCAAATTTCATAATTTATTTACCATTAAAGAGTCTTAAATAAATTATTGAACAATTTTCTCATTTACCAAGCTTGTGAAGTAAGTACCATAAATATGTATTCAAAAATTCTCATAAAATTCATATATGTCTATGGGGATTTAAAACCTTCTCTGCCAAATTTTCATGACAACCCAAGTGGCAGAGGCACCAAAATGATAAATTAATTAATTAGGGCATCCCCATGTGTTACAAAGGAAGTGCTACGATTTTTGCCCCAAAAATTTCCAATTAAATTACCAGGGGTTCATTATATCCTTATGACCACTCTACCAAAGTTTCATCATAGTTGAAGGAGTTTCACTAGCCTATTCCAACCCTACCATATTTGTTCCCTAAACAGGGTTAGGGTTTTGTGGGTCCCACTCTTTCAAAAATCCCTTAAGATTTTCACCATAGGTTTTTAACTACCCTAGTACCCTCCCTACAAAATTTCATGCCCATTTATGGTGTTTTGGTCACATGCTCTTCACAAGGTACAAAAGTCCTTCCTTAGGGTTTGACCTAGGGTCGTCGGTCAAATCAACTCCAATCTACCCCACTTTACATTGGGAGGTACAAAAAGTCATGCCAAGTCAGTGGCCCTAATTTGAACCTCTGTTTAGGTGAATTGGACACTCTAAGCCAAAAATACATTTTTGGACCAAAATGCCCTTTTTAATGCAAGGCTAGGGTTTGCAAGATTTCAGTTCAAATCAACTCCAATATTAATGAAATTTTATCTAGAGCTTAATATTGAATCCATACACCACCCACCAAAATTTGGATGGATTTGGAGTTCATTTAACCCCTAAATTAAATTACACTAGATATATTAAATTATTTACCAAACTATAGAAACATTATCCCCAAAAATTCCCATTTTTGGGCAGGGCTTGGATATTGGTTAGGGTAACTCCCTGCAAAAATTTCAACTCATTTGGGCTAATGATGAGTTGTGGGCATCCAATTTAATGTCTGCCGAGCCATATGTATACACCCCACCAAAATGCATGCCCTGGACAAACTAGGCACCCAAATTGGTTCAAATTAATTTGGTATGAAAGTAGACGCAGAGGGCTACAATTTATGTGTTGATCATTTTTCCTAAAACTACCTCTAGGTATTTTTAATAATTAAAAACATTAAATATGAAATCTGTGACATAAATGAAATAAATCAACATTTATATCCTATAGTTTAAAATCAATCCCGCACGAATCTTGACGTGTTGTTGGACGGCATCTCGTAATCTTCTACCTCTAGCCGACGGCCAAGATTTATCCCGCCTAGGCCGTGTTCCAGCCACTGCCGCTGGCGATCCGGCCACCTCCCCGACCGGCCACCGCCGCCAACACCTTCGTAGTGGTCGTGGCTATCTCCAGGCGGTGGCACGGCCGCCGGGGAGCACTATTCTGGCGATCCCGATAGGTGAAAATTCACAGAAAATCCATGAATTTTGAAACTTGGATCGGGCTCAATTGAGCCCGAACCTTGGCCCTGACGATTCCTAAGGACTACCCATGTAAGGAGTGGAGGAGGGCCTGTGGGGGTGGCTGAAGCCGTGCGGATCGTCGGATTGGCATGGTGGTGGCTGGTGGTGGTCGGCCTTCTACAACTATGCAGTGAAAGTGCTTGTCTTCTTCAGGAAAGTGGTGGGGAATTTTTTTGGGAGTCCAGTGATGCTTTTAAAAAAAAGAGGAAGGGAGTTAGGTGGTTGTAGGCCTCATTTCCATTTTTGGCCCAAGTCAAGCTTGGCGGCCATGGTTGGTAGGGGAGAATTCATGGCTCCAACCAGTTAATGACCAGTTGGTTGGATTAGGGCTGCCTTCCTTGTCCTAAAGCCATGAATGAAGGGGGTTGGGGAGGGGGAGGATGAGCCCAAAGTCCTCCTCCCTTTTCTTCCTTCTCTTTCTCTCTCCTCAATAGGTGGCTCTTTCTCTCTCCTACACACCAAGCTAAATTTTAGCTCCTACCTAACCTTATGGCAGCCCACATGTCCATTTCATCCATCAAAACAAGGTTAGCCCAATTGAAATGGGCTTCAGCTTAAGTTAGCCTATTTGGGCTAGCTTGACCCAAACCTAGATTAGGGTCCACTTGGGTCAATTTGGTCATTGAGGTTTCCTTAATGGGTCCTTGGTGACCCATTGGCCTCCGCTAGGGTCAAGGTGGGGTTGGATTAGCCCTTGGAGGTCACTTGACCCTTAACTAGGGCACTTTGACCACTTTAGGGCTAGAGTTGACTTTGGTCAACTTAGCCTTTTTGATTGGTCCCAATGGGTCCTTGGTGACCCATTGGCCTCTCACTAGGGTTATGAAGGTATGTGTGGGGTCCACTTGGCTAAGGGACTGCAATTGGCCCTTGTGTAGGTTAGTTTGACCCAATTAGGGTTAGAGTTGACTTTGGTCAACTTAAGCCCTTTGACTGCCCTCCATGGGTCCTTAGTGACCCATTGACCCCTCACTAGGGTTATGAAGGTATGGGTGGGGTCCACTTGGCTTAGGTAGGGTCAATTAACCCTGTGTAGGCCAGTTTGACCCATTTAGGGTTAGGGTTGACCTTGGTCAATTAAGGCTCTAGGGTTGACCCTAATGAGTCCTTAGGGCCTTAACATGGGTTGGAGAGATCTTGGTGAGATCTTGGAGTCATGGTGAGGTCCCCTGGTCAACCTTGATTAAGGTTTTGGAATTTACTATTTACAGACCATAGTGCCGCTATCCACACCACCAGGCCCACTTGACTTTTTCTTGGGCTTCCTAGGGTTTTGTCACGACAAAACCACTCTTAGGGGTCTAGTTGGAAATGGGATGTTACAAATCCCAATAAACAAAAAAAAATTTCGCCCCCGAAATCAAGGTTAAGCCCACGGGGACTCCTATCGGGGAGAAAGAAACTTGTAACATCCCATGAGAATTGAAAGATTTACATCACGATGCCATGTTTGCTATGTGAGGTTTAAAGGTGATAGTCAAATCTAAGACCAATTCGCCCATTTGGCAAAGTCTAGACCCCAATAAACAAAAGTTTAGCCCCTATTCTTGAAATTTAAGTCTTACTAGTGTAACGACCCCATCCGTTAAATGACGTATAGTAGAAGGTCCGGCCGGGGCCCCACACGATATGCCACCAACAGACGGTGAGGTCACAGGATAATACCAAACCATACGAATCCTAACTCAGAGCATTCTAGCGGAAGCTTTAAGTTACAACTTTGAACTCTCAACAGGAATGTCCAATATATAAACCACCTTTATATATATAACCATGGAATGTACAACAAAGGTTTGGCCTTAAGGCCTTACAGTTCCTCTTTACATACAACATGTTTTACAAACCTCGGCGCGCAGGCCGGCCATACATGAGTAAAAGAGAACAACCAAAACATTCGCTTAGCCTTCAAGGGCTCGCCACAGCAGCAGCAACAACAGTAGTAGGGCTTCAGCCCATCACTTACCACTTGGCTCTCCAGCACCTGCACGGGAACAATCCACCCAACCGGTGGCAAACAATGCAACGGTCAGCATTCAGCTGACCCAATTATAACAATCCTACCCCTTTCCCGGGGCATGAGCATTCTTTCCCTGCAAAGCATGGCATCATCAAATAGCAACTATGTGCGCGCAGGCACATTCAAGCCATCACAACTATCGGCCACACGGCCCGACAGTCCGTGCACTCAGGGCACATTCTTGGTGTACCGGAATACCAGGGTCAACACCACCGTCTACACGGTATTTGAGCATTCTAGTCTTTCCGGCGCGCGAGCCTAAGACTCTCATTAGGCGCTCCAACAAAACCTATAACCAGGCTTCCAAGTCGGACGGACCTAACGCAGGTACGGATCAGCCACCCCCCGTTGCTCAAGTCGCCGTACCACCTCGAATACGGAAGTATCCATGGCTATTTATAGGCGCGGGTCGGTTTCACCTTTCCTGTTCGGCAATCTGCCTTTTCATCGAGTTGCAGCCCAACGGCTCAACCACTCACAATGTGGCAACACACGGCCACAAGAGTTGCATCCAACCCTCTTCATTTCCTGGACATCGTCCAGTACTTCCTGCCGCACCAAGTAACAGGTAGGAACAAGGCATCACAAGCCATAATCACGGAGCCTTCTCCGATATGCAAACAAGCATCACCAATCCAGACCATGTCCAGATGGGCTTCACACAGCATGCCTAGAGCCGTACTCCAATTCCGGCCTCTAACAAGGGGGACTTCACATATCTACCCCAAGGGACACCTCAACCCACCGCACACTCGCGGGGAAGGGTTTTCCCTATGCAATACAGAAAAGAAGGACTTCACATGTCCAAGGAGGGAGATCGTTACCCTTGTCGATCTCTTCGGAGCCATCGAAAACTAGCCGGTGAGAAAGAACCGCAGCAGCCTTGCCTTCACAACGCCGGCTTCGGATCACGAATCGGACCATGGGAACTCCGCCGGTGGCTTGCTCTCCTCCTCCTTCTTTCTCTCTTCCTCTCTCTTTCTCTCTTCCTTAAGCCAAATGAAGAATGACTTCTTCATTCTCTCCTCACGAATTAATCCAGCCAGGAAACCACCTGAGCCCTTGGATCAAAAGAGAGAATCTGAACGACCACGATTTGCCCAAAAACCCAAATTTTGGCTGACACGGCCTGTGACACGCCCGTGTCACAGGCTGTGTACCCTTAAGCGGCACACGCAGTTTGAACCGACTGAGCAACACGGGCAACGACACGCCCGTGTCGACCCTGACACGCCCGTGTCATTCCTGAGACACGCCCGTGTCAAACCTGCTTCATGAGCTGCACCCAGTACACGGGTCGGAACACGGCATCGGACACGCCCGTGTTCCACCTGACACGCCCGTGTTCTCGGCCGTGTTCAAGGCCGTGTACTATTCTGACTCGAACAGGCCAAACTCGAAATTTAATTCGGACACGCCCTGGGACACGCCCGTGTCGAAGGCCGTGTCCCAGGCTCGACGATCGTCGACTCTCAATCGTCGACTATCCTGAACACGCCCTGGGACACGCCCGTGTCCCAGGCCGTGTACCCCCGACACGCCCTGGGACACGCCCGTGTCCCAGGCCGTGTAAAATTACCTGTACCTCAAAAATCATTTTGAGTCCTTTGGGGTCTTTTTGGGGTGTTACAACCCTCCCCCCCTTAACAAAATTTCGTCCCGAAATTTGCACGGTAAGGAAACAAGAACCAGCAATGCTATAACGATGTTATAACAAAAAGTACACGGTCTATAGTTTATACAAATAACTCGGGAAATTCAGCTCGCATGGTCTGCTCTCGCTCCCATGTTAGCTCCTCACGGCCACAATTGTCCCATCGGACCTTGACCATCCCGATCACTTTGTTCCGCAACTGTTTCTCGGCTCGATCCTCGATCCGAATGGGACTAACCCTCGTCGTTAGCCCATACTCGACCGGTACCCGATCATTCTCCACTACTTGAGCTGGATCCTTCACCGCCTTACGAAGGACTGAGACGTGAAATACATCATGTACTCCACCCAAGTCTGCTGACAGTGCTAGTCGATAAGCAGCTTCCCCAACTCGCTCCACCACCTCAAACGGACCAAGATACCTCGGACTTAGCTTTTTCAAACGCCGAATCCTGGACACGCCTTTGAAGGGTTTGATCTTCAAATATACCCAATCACCCACCGCGAACTCCACGTTCCGATGTTTGGCATTGTAGTACTTTGCTTGACGATCTTGGGCTATCAATAGCCTCTCCCGAATAGAGCGTATGAGCGAGGTAGCTTCTTCAACTTCCTTTTTCCCACTCAGCTTAGATTCGCCTGCTTCTGCCCAAGCTAACGGTGTACGGCATTTATGACCATACAATGCCTCAAATGGTGCCATACCAATACTCGCTTGGTAGCTATTATTATAGGCAAATTCGACAAGAAATATATAATCTTCCCATCTCTTACCAAAGTCTAGTGCGCACATGCGGAGCATATCCTCCATCGTCCTGTTGGTTCGTTCAGTCTGGCCATCCGTTTGGGGATGAAAGGTCGTACTAAACGCTAACTTTGTACCCAACATTTGATGAACGAGCCGCCAATCATTCGATGTGAACCGCCCATCACGGTCACTAACGATGCTCCGAGTAACACCGTGCAGTCGAACAACCTGCTCCACATAAAGCTTGGCCATGGTTTCCACTGAATCGTCTCTTCTGTTTGGAAGGAAGTGCGCCACTTTTGTTAACTGGTCCACAATCACCCAGATTGAATCATGACCGCGTTGAGATCTCGGCAACCCGTGCACGAAATCCATCGAAATATCCTCGAACTTCCACTCCGGAATAGGTAACGACTTCAGGAAACCGCCAGGCTTCTGGCATTCTGCTTTCACCAACGCACAGGTATTGCATTCAGCCACATAACGTGCGACATCTTTCTTTAGTCCGGGCCACCAGAACAGCTTTTTCAGATCTCTGTACATCTTTGTGCTCCCTGGGTGAACTGAGTACTTGGCAAAGTGAGCTTCGTAGATCAACTCTTCCCTCAATTTACCCACACTTGGGACGCACACTCGACCATTTCTTCGTAACAAACCGTTATCCCAAGAGAATTGGTCCTCCGGCCCATATTTTGCATAGCGCTGGAGACTTTCATCAAGCTCCGTTGCTCGCCGAACTCTGTCCGTAAGGTCATATTGCACCTCCGTCCAGTTCAAGCATGCATCGGTTGACGAACCCTTGTCAACACACGATATCTCCAATGCTTCCAATTCTTGGATCAAACGCTGATCGTGCCTCTGCAACCAGCTTGCCCGTACCGGAGTCTTTCGACTCAAAGCATCAGCGACCACATTTCCCTTCCCGGGAGTATAGTGAATCTCGAAGGTGTAGTCCCCGAGGAACTCCATCCATCTTCGTTGTCGCATATTCAGATCCTTCTGATCCAATAAATACTTTAGGCTTTTGTGATCCGTATAGATATCCACTTTAACGCCATATAGATAGTGCCGCCACAACTTGAGCGCACAGATTACCGCCGTCAACTCCAAATCATGGACGGGGTAATTCCGCTCATGCACTTTCAACTGACGCGAGCCATAAGCAATCACTTTACCAAACTGCAGAAGAACGCAGCCTAAGCCGCTCCCTGATGCATCACTATAGATCTCATACCCATCGGTACCACATGGCGATGTCAACACAGGCGCCGTGGTCAAACGACTCTTCAAGTCTTCAAAAGCTCGTGCGCACTCCGGCGTCCAAATGAACTTTTGATCTTTTCTCGTCAGCGTGGTCAGAGGTAAAGCAATCCGTGAGAAGTTTTCCACAAACCGTCTATAGTAGCCCGCAAGTCCAAGGAAGCTCCTGACCTCGGCCACTGAAGACATCACTGGCCAATCTCGGATGGCACTTATCTTCAACGGATCCACCGCGATACCTTCTCCGCTTACCACATGGGCTAAAAAGGCTACTGAAGAGAGCCAGAACTCACACTTTGAGAACTTGGCAAAAAGCTTATTCCTCCGCAGGGTATGCAAGACCAACCGCAAATGGTTTGCATGATCCTCTTCCGACTGAGAGTATACTAAGATGTCATCGATAAACACAATAACAAACAAATCCAAGTACTCTCGGAACGTTCGATGCATTAGGTCCATAAATACCGAAGGCGCATTACATAGGCCAAACGGCATTACCGTGAACTCATAATGACAGTAGCGTGTTCCAAACGCCGTCTTGGGAATGTCACCTTCCCTAATCCTTAGCTGATAGTATCCCGATTTCAAATCCAACTTGGAATAGACCGTTGATCCTGCCAGCTGATCAAAGAGGTCATCAATCCGTGGGATCGGATATTTGTTTTTCTCCGTCAGCTTATTCAACTCGCGGTAGTCAATACGCAACCGTAAGCTACCGTCTTTCTTTTTCACAAAGAGAACAGGCGCGCTCCAAGGTGACATACTTGGGCGTATATATCCCTGCTCCAATAACTCTTGCAATTGGACTTTCAACTCAGCCATCTCTTTTGGCGCGACGCGATATGGAGAGCGGGCCACATGTTTCGCACCTGGCACCAACTCAATTGAGAAGTCAATCTCCCGCTGGGGTGGTAACCCAGGAAGATCTTTAGGAAACACGTCGGCAAACTCTGACACAACTGGCACTTCACCGACACTGGTCTTTGGCTCAACAGCCTGAATTAGCATGAAGAATAACTCCGCGCCCTTCAGAACAGCATTGACGACTTGGAGTGCAGACAACAGAGTCCCGCCCACTCCTCGCATACCAGCGAACTTCGTCACAAGTCCGGTATTCTGGCCCAGTGTAATCTCCTTGGAGTTGCAATCAATAAAGGCACGATGCTCCGAGAGCCAGTCCATACCAAAGATCACATCAAACTCCCATAACGGTAGCACAGCTGCACTCAAACCGAAATCCCGACTTCCTATTTGCACATCCACATCGCAAGCCCTATCCGCAAGCATCACACAGCCATTCGGCAACAGCACCCTTGTACTATCCACCGTCACATGACTCGGTACCCCAATGCGAGATACGAAATCCTCAGACAGAAAAGAGTGCGAAGCACCCGTATCAAACAGGGCTCTCGCCAAATTATTCCGAATCAGGACAAAGCCTGCAGCACACACATCATGCACAAGCTATATATAACCAAAAACAATAGCACCAGCAAGTAAACTAAATCAACTCGTACCTGTGACGACATCACTTTTCTTAATCGCTTCCTGTTGGCCAAGTTGATAGATTCGGGGCTGTGCCTGAGACGCAGAGGAATCAACCACCGCTTTGCCCTTCTCAGCATACGACGCACCCGTCTTCTTTTCCCCTTTGGGCTGCACAACCCGACAGTCACGGGCTATATGCCCCACCCGGCCACAGTTATAGCATGTACGAGGATCCGGCCTTGATGTCGCTCCCGACACAACGGTCGTAGTCACTTGCCCAGATGGCTTGGACCTCTTGCCCCCTTTCTTCTGGTAAAACGACTTGCTCGGACGAGGTGCTTGAAACTCTGGCTTCGACGCAACCAAGCCCTTGTTCCCTTGCACTCGCCTCATGTCCTTCTCCAATGCGCACGCAGTATCAACCAACGCCTGAAACCCTTGGCTCACAGAACTCGAAAGCAGGAATCGCAACTCATCCCGCAATCATTCATAGAACCGATTCGTTTTCCTTTGGTCATCCGCGAAGATTGTACCCGCATATCGTCCCAACCTGGTAAACTCATGCAAGTAGACATCCACACTATCTTCCCCTTGCTTTAACCGTTGGAACTCATTTTCCATAGCAATGCGTTGCGCCGCTGGGACATGTTTCGCCAGAAATATCCGAGAGAACTCCTCAATCAATACTTGCGTTAATTGCCTGCCCGCCAAATGGTGTACCTCAACCTCGTCCCACCACAACCATGCCTCTCCTTCAAGCATGAAGGTGGCCAAGGTGACCTTTAGAGTTTCCTCTGCCCTGATCGCTGTCATTATCCGCTTGACACGCAACAACCAATCCTCTGCCTGCGTTGGGGATCCCATTCCCGTAAACGTAGGAGGACTGAAGCTCATGAATTGCTTCAACTGTCGGTCAGCTGCTCGTGGATCTACAGCCTCAACCGGCTCGGTTCTTACATCAACACGAACTGGCACTACTGCCGGCTGCGCTTGCCCGGTCGGCTGAATCATGGCAAATAGCGCCCCAGCAACTAAGCGAACAGTTTCCGCAGATGGAGGAGGTGTTGGCACCTCAGCTGGTGCCGCACTCTCATCAGAACGCTGGGGCTCAGACTGCCCAGCACCACTACGTGTCACCTATAGGTGGACAAGACACACATTAGCGAACTTATGCAAGCAAAACAACACAAAAAGGAACGCGCAGATTCCTCAAACAAGATTTTGTACATTCCTTAATGGACATTCTAGAGTTCATTAGCGTTACAGCAGGTCGCACAAACACGTGCTCGCCACCCCACAAAAGAATTCGACCACGAATTCGAAAGAGGAAGACCGACAAAAGCTGATACCAAAATGTAACGACCCCATCCGTTAAATGACGTATAGTAGAAGGTCCGGCCGGGGCCCCACACTATATGCCACCAACAGACGGTGAGGTCACAGGATAATACCAAACCATACGAATCCTAACTCAGAGCATTCTAGCGGAAGCTTTAAGTTACATCTTTGAACTCTCAACAGGAATGTCCAATATATAAACCACCTTTATATATATAACCATGGAATGTACAACAAAGGTTTGGCCTTAAGGCCTTACAGTTCCTTTTTACATACAACATGTTTTACAAACCTCGGCGCGCAGGCCGGCCATACATGAGTAAAAGAGAACAACCAAAACATTCGCTTAGCCTTCAAGGGCTCGACGCAGCAGCAACAGCAACAGCAGTAGGGCTTCAGCCCATCACTTACCACTTGGCTCTCCAGCACCTGCACGGGAACAATCCACCCAACCGGTGGCAAACAATGCAACGGTCAGCATTCAGCTGACCCAATTATAACAATCCTACCCCTTTCCCGGGGCATGAGCATTCTTTCCCTACAATGCATGGCATCATCAAATAGCAACTATATGCGCGCAGGCACATTCAAGCCATCACAACTATCGGCCACACGGCCCGACAGTCCGTGCACTCAGGGCACATTCTTGGTGTACCGGAATACCAGGGTCAACACCACCGTCTACACGGTATTTGAGCATTATAGTCTTTCCGGCGCGCGGGCCTAAGACTCTCATTAGGCGCTCCAACAAAACCTATAACCAGGCTTCCAAGTCGGACGGACCTAACGCAGGTACGGATCAGCCACCCCCTGTTGCTCAAGTCGCCGTACCACCTCGAATACGGAAGTATCCATGGCTATTTATAGGCGCGGGTCGGTTTCACCTTTCCTGTTCGGCAATCTGCCTTTTCATCGAGTTGCAGCCCAACGGCTCAACCACTCACAATGTGGCAACACACGGCCACAAGAGTTGCATCCAACCCTCTTCATTTCCTGGACATCGTCCAGTACTTCCTGCCGCACCAAGCAACAGGTAGGAACAAGGCATCACAAGCCATAATCACGGAGCCTTCTCCGATATGAAAACAAGCATCACCAATCCAGACCATGTCCAGATGGGCTTCACACAGCATGCCTAGAGCCGTACTCCAATTCCGGCCTCTAACAAGGGGGACTTCACATATCTACCCCAAGGGACACCTCAACCCACCGCACACTCGCGGGGAAGGGTTTTCCCTATGCAATGCAGAAAAGAAGGACTTCACATGTCCAAGGAGGGAGATCGTTACCCTTGTCGATCTCTTCGGAGCCATCGAAAACTAGCCGGTGAGAAAGAACCGCAGCAGCCTTGCCTTCACAACGCCGGCTTCGGATCACGAATCGGACCACGGGAACTCCGCCGGTGGCTTGCTCTCCTCCTCCTTCTTTCTCTCTTCCTCTCTCTTTCTCTCTTCCTTAAGCCAAATGAAGAATGACTTCTTCATTCTCTCCTCACGAATTAATCCAGCCAGGAAACCACCTGAGCCCTTGGATCAAAAGAGAGAATCTGAACGGCCACGATTTGCCCAAAAACCCAAATTTTGGCTGACACGGCCGGTGACACGCCCGTGTCACAGGCCGTGTACCCTTAAGCGGCACACGCAGTTTGAACCGACTGAACAACACGGGCAACGACACGCCCGTGTCGACCCTGACACGCCCGTGTCATTCCTGAGACACGCCCGTGTCAAACCTGCTTCATCGAGCTGCACCCAGTACACGGGTCGGAACACGGCATCGGACACGCCCGTGTTCCACCTGACACGCCCGTGTTCTCGGCCGTGTTCAAGGCCGTGTACAATTCTGACTCGAACAGGCCAAACTCGAAATTTAATTCGGACACGCCCTGGGACACGCCTGTGTCGAAGGCCGTGTCCTAGGCTCGACGATCGTCGACTCTCAATCGTCGACTATCCTGAACACACCCTGGGACACGCCCGTGTCCCAGGCCGTGTACCCCCGACACGCCCTGGGACACGCCCGTGTCCCAGGCCGTGTAAAATTACCTGTACCTCAAAAATCATTTTGAGTCATTTGGGGTCTTTTTGGGGTGTTACAACCCTCCCCCCTTAACAAAATTTCGTCCCGAAATTTGCACGGTAAGGAAACAAGAACCAGCAATGCTATAACGATGTTATAACAAAAAGTACACGGTCTACAGTTTATACAAATAACTCGGGAAATTCAGCTCGCATGGTCTGCTCTCGCTCCCATGTTAGCTCCTCACGGCCACAATTGTCCCATCGGACCTTGACCATCCCGATCACTTTGTTCCGCAACTGTTTCTCGGCTCGATCCTCGATCCGAATGGGACTAACCCTCGTCGTTAGCCCATACTCGACCGGTACCCGATCATTCTCCACTACTTGAGCTGGATCCTTCACCGCCTTACGAAGGACTGAGACGTGAAATACATCATGTACTCCACCCAAGTCTGCTGACAGTGCTAGTCGATAAGCAGCTTCCCCAACTCGCTCCACCACCTCAAACGGACCAAGATACCTCGGACTTAGCTTTTTCAAACGCTGAATCCTGGACACGCCTTTGAAGGGTTTGATCTTCAAATATACCCAATCACCCACCGCGAACTCCACGTTCCGATGTTTGGCATTGTAGTACTTTGCTTGACGATCTTGGGCTATCAATAGCCTCTCCCGAATAGAGCGTATGAGCGAGGTAGCTTCTTCGACTTCCTTTTTCCCACTCAGCTTAGATTTGCCTGCTTCTGCCCAAGCTAACGGTGTACGGCATTTACGACCATACAATGCCTCAAATGGTGCCATACCAATACTCGCTTGGTAGCTATTATTATAGGCAAATTCGACAAGAAATATATAATCTTCCCATCTCTTACCAAAGTCTAGTGCGCACATGCGGAGCATATCCTCCATCGTCCTGTTGGTTCGTTCAGTCTGGCCATCCGTTTGGGGATGAAAGGCCGTACTAAACGCTAACTTTGTACCCAACATTTGATGAACGAGCCGCCAATCATTCGATGTGAACCGCCCATCACGGTCACTAATGATGCTCCGAGGAACACCGTGCAGTCGAACAACCTGCTCCACATCAAGCTTGGCCAAGGTTTCCACTGAATCGTCTCTTCTGTTTGGAAGGAAGTGCGCCACTTTTGTCAACCGGTCCACAATCACCCAGATTGAATCATGACCGCGTTGAGATCTCGGCAACCCGTGCACGAAATCCATCGAAATATCCTCGAACTTCCACTCCGGAATAGGTAACGACTTCAGGAAACCGCCAGGCTTCTGGCATTCTGCTTTCACCAACGCACAGGTATTGCATTCATCCACATAACGTGCAACATCTTTCTTTAGTCCGGGCCACCAGAACAGCTTTTTCAGATCTCTGTACATCTTTGTGCTCCCTGGGTGAACTGAGTACTTGGCAAAGTGAGCTTCGTACATCAACTCTTCCCTCAATTTACCCACACTTGGGACGCACACTCGACCATTTCTTCGTAACAAACCGTTATCCCAAGAGAATTGGTCCTCCGGCCCATCTTTTGCATAGTGCTGGAGACTTTCATCAAGCTCTGTTGCTCGCCGAACTCTATCCGTAAGGTCATATTGCACCTCCGTCCAGTTCAAGCATGCATCGGTTGGCGAACCCTTGTCAACACACGATATCTCCAATGCTTCCAATTCTTGGATCAAACGCTGATCGTGCCTCTGCAACCAGCTTGCCCATACCGGAGTCTTTCGACTCAAAGCATCAGCGACCACATTTCCCTTCCCGGGAGTATAGTGAATCTCGAAGGTGTAGTCCCCGAGGAACTCCATCCATCTTCATTGTCGCATATTCAGATCCTTCTGATCCAACAAATACTTTAGGCTTTTATGATCCGTATAGATATCCACTTTAACGCCATATAGATAGTGCCGCCACAACTTGAGCGCACAGATTACCGTCGCCAACTCCAAATCATGGACGGGGTAATTCCGCTCATGCACTTTCAACTGACGCGAGCCATAAGCAATCACTTTACCAAACTGCAGAAGAACGCAGCCTAAGCCGCTCCCTGATGCATCACTATAGATCTCATACCCATCGGTACCACATGGCGATGTCAACACAGGCGCCGTGGTCAAACGACTCTTCAAGTCTTCAAAAGCTCGCGCGCACTCCGGCGTCCAAATGAACTTTTGATCTTTTCTCGTCAGCGTGGTCAGAGGTAAAGCAATCCGTGAGAAGTTTTCCACAAACCGTCTATAGTAGCCCGCAAGTCCAAGGAAGCTCCTGACCTCGGCCACTGAAGACATCACTGGCCAATCTCGGATGGCACTTATCTTCAACGGATCCACCGCGATACCTTCTCCGCTTACCACATGGCCTAAAAAGGCTACTGAAGAGAGCCAGAACTCACACTTTGAGAACTTGGCAAAAAGCTTATTCCTCCGCAGGGTATGCAAGACCAACCGCAAATGGTTTGCATGATCCTCTTCTGACTGAGAGTATACTAAGATGTCATCGATAAACACAATAACAAACAAATCCAAGTACTCTCGGAACGTTCGATGCATTAGGTCCATAAATACCGAAGGCGCATTACATAGGCCAAACGGCATTACCGTGAACTCATAATGACCGTAGCGTGTTCCAAACGCCATCTTGGGAATGTCACCTTCCCTAATCCTTAGCTGATAGTATCCCGATTTCAAATCCAACTTGGAATACACCGTTGATCCTGCCAGCTGATCAAAGAGGTCATCAATCTGTGGGATCGGATATTTGTTTTTCTCCGTCAGCTTATTCAACTCGCGGTAGTCAATACGCAACCGTAAGCTACCGTCTTTCTTTTTCACAAAGAGAACAGGCGCGCTCCAAGGTGACATACTTGGGCGTATATATCCCTGCTCCAACAACTCTTGCAATTGGACTTTCAACTCAGCCATCTCTTTTGGCGCGACGCGATATGTAGAGCGGGCCACAGGTTTCGCAGCTGGCACCAACTCAATTGAGAAGTCAATCTCCCGCTGGGGTGGTAACCTAGGAAGATCTTTAGGAAACACGTCGGCAAACTCTGACACAACTGGCACTTCACCGACACTGGTCTTTGGCTCAACAGCCTGAATTAGCGTGAAGAATAACTTCGCGCCCTTCCGAACAGCATTGACGACTTGGAGTGCAGACAACAGAGTCCCGCCCACTCCTCGCATACCAGCGAACTTCGTCACAAGTCCGGTATTCTGGCCTAGTGTAATCTCCTTGGAGTTGCAATCAATAAAGGCACGCTGCTCCGAGAGCCAGTCCATACCAAAGATCACATCAAACTCCCATAACGGTAGCACAGCTGCACTCAAACCGAAATCCCGACTTCCTATTTGCACATCCACATCGCAAGCCCTATCCACAAGCATCACACAGCCATTCGGCAACAGCACCCTTGTACTATCCACTGTCACATGACTCGGTACCCCAATGCGAGATACGAAATCCTCAGACAGAAAAGAGTGCGAAGCACCCGTATCAAACAGGGCTCTCGCCAAATTATTCCGAATCAGGACAAAGCCTGCAGCACACACATCATGCACAAGCTATATATAACCAAAAACAATAGCACCAGCAAGTAAACTAAATCAACTCGTACCTGTGACGACATCACTTTGCTTAATCGCTTCCTGTTGGCCAAGTTGATAGATTCGGGGCTGTGCCTGAGACGCAGAGGAATCAACCACCGCTTTGCCCTTCTCAGCATACGACGCACCCATCTTCTTTTCCCCTTTGGGCTGCACAACCCGACAGTCACGGGCTATATGCCCCACCCGGCCACAGTTATAGCATGTACGAGGATTCGGCCTTGATGTCGCTCTCGACACAACGGTCGTAGTCACTTGCCCAGATGGCTTGGACCTCTTGCCCCCTTTCTTCTAGTAAAACGACTTGCTCGGGCGAGGTGCTTGAAACTCTGGCTTCGATGCAACCAAGCCCTTGTTCCCTTGCACTCGCCTCATGTCCTTCTCCAATGCGCACGCAGTATCAACCAACGCCTGAAACCCTTGGCTCACAGAACTCGAAAGCAGGAATCGCAACTCATCCCGCAATCCTTCATAGAACCGATTCGTTTTCCTTTGGTCATCCGCGAAGATTGTACCCGCATATCATCCCAACCTGGTAAACTCATGCAAGTAGACATCCACACTATCTTCCCCTTGCTTTAACCGTTGGAACTCATTTTCCATAGCAATGCGTTGCGCCGCTGGGACATGTTTTCGCCAGAAATATCCGAGAGAACTCCTCAATCGATACTTGCGTTAATTGCCTGCCCACCAAATGGTGTACCTCAACCTCGTCCCACCACAACCGCGCCTCTCCTTCAAGCATGAAGGTGGCCAAGGTGACCTTTAGAGTTTCCTCTGCCCTGATCGCTGTCATTATCCGCTTGACACGCGACAACCAATCCTCTGCCTGCGTTGGGGATCCCATTCCCGTAAACGTAGGAGGACTGAAGCTCATGAATTGCTTCAACTGTCGGTCAGCTGCTCGTGGATCTATAGCCTCAACCGGCTCGGGTCTTACATCAACACGAACTGGCACTACTGCCGGCTGCGCTTGCCCGGTCGGCTGAATCATGGCAAATAGCGCCTCAGCAACTAAGCGAACAGTTTCCGCAGATGGAGGAGGTGTTGGCACCTCAGCTGGTGCCGCACTCTCATCAGAACGCTGGGGCTCAGACTGCCCAGCACCACTACGTGTCACCTATAGGTGGACAAGACACACATTAGCGAACTTATGCAAGCAAAACAACACAAAAAGGAACGCGCAGATTCCTCAAACAAGATTTTGTACATTCCTTAATGGACATTCCAGAGTTCATTAGCGTTACAGCAGGTCGCACAAACACGTGCTCGCCACCCCACAAAAGAATTCGACCACGAATTCGAAAGAGGAAGACCGACAAAAGCTGATACCAAAATGTAACGACCCCATCCGTTAACTGACGTATAGTAGAAGGTCCGGCTGGGGCCCCACACTATATGCCACCAACAGACGGTGAGGTCACAGGATAATACCAAACCATACGAATCCTAACTCAGAGCATTCTAGCGGAAGCTTTAAGTTACAACTTTGAACTCTCAACAGGAATGTCCAATATATAAACCTCCTTTATATATATAACCATGGAATGTACAACAAAGGTTTGGCCTTAAGGCCTTACAGTTCCTCTTTACATACAACATGTTTTACAAACCTCGGCGCGCAGGCCGGCCATACATGAGTAAAAGAGAACAACCAAAACATTCGCTTAGCCTTCAAGGGCTCGCCGCAGCAGCAGCAGCAACAGCAGTAGGGCTTCAACCCATCACTTACCACTTGGCTCTCCAGCACCTGCACGGGAACAATCCACCCAACCGGTGGCAAACAATGCAACGGTCAGCATTCAGCTGACCCAATTATAACAATCCTACCCCTTTCCCGGTGCATGAGCATTCTTTCCCTGCAAAGCATGGCATCATCAAATAGCAACTATGTGCGCGCAGGCACATTCAAGCCATCACAACTATCGGCCACACGGCCCGACTGTCCGTGCACTCAGGGCACATTCTTGGTGTACCGGAATACCAGGGTCAACACCACCGTCTACACGGTATTTGAGCATTCTAGTCTTTCCGGCGCGCGGGCCTAATACTCTCATTAGGCGCTCCAACAAAACCTATAACCAGGCTTCCAAGTCGGACGGACCTAACGCAGGTACGGATCAGCCACCCCCCGTTGCTCAAGTCGCCGTGCCACCTCGAATACGGAAGTATCCATGGCTATTTATAGGCGCGAGTCGGTTTCACCTTTCCTGTTCGGCAATCTGCCTTTTCATCGAGTTACAGCCCAACGGCTCAACCACTCACAAAGTGGCAACACATGGCCACAAGAGTTGCATCCAACCCTCTTCATTTCCTGGACATCGTCCAGTA
Source organism: Platanthera zijinensis (assembly GCA_039513925.1). Taxonomy (NCBI): domain Eukaryota; kingdom Viridiplantae; phylum Streptophyta; class Magnoliopsida; order Asparagales; family Orchidaceae; genus Platanthera; species Platanthera zijinensis. The sequence goes on along the minus strand of CM077084.1, from coordinate 106,497,991 downwards.
CTTCCTGCCGTACCAAGCAACAGGTAGGAACAAGGCATCACAAGCCATAATCACGGAGCCTTCTCCGATATGCAAACAAGCATCACCAATCCAGACCATGTCCAGATGGGCTTCACACAGCATGCCTAGAGCCGTACTCCAATTCCGGCCTCTAACAAGGGGGACTTCACATATCTACCCCAAGGGACACCTCAACCCACCGGACACTCGCGGGGAAGGGTTTTCCCTATGAAATGCAGAAAAGAAGGACTTCACATGTCCAAGGAGGGAGATCGTTACCCTTGTCGATCTCTTCGGAGCCATCGAAAACTAGCCGGTGAGAAAGAACCGCAGCAGCCTTGCCTTCACAACGCCGGCTTCGGATCACGAATTGGACCACGGGAACTCCGCCGGTGGCTTGCTCTCCTCCTCCTTCTTTCTCTCTTCCTCTCTCTTTCTCTCTTCCTTAAGCCAAATGAAGAATGACTTCTTCATTCTCTCCTCACGAATTAATCCAGCCAGGAAACCACCTGAGCCCTTGGATCAAAAGAGAGAATCTGAACGGCCACGATTTGCCCAAAAACCCAAATTTTGGCTGACACGGCCGGTGACACACCCGTGTCACAGGCCGTGTACCCTTAAGCGGCACACGCAGTTTGAACCGACTGAACAACACGGGCAACGACACGCCCGTGTAGACCCTGACACGCCTGTGTCATTCCTGAGACACGCCCGTGTCAAACCTGCTTCATCGAGCTGCACCCAGTACACGGGTCGGAACACGGCATCGGACACGCCCGTGTTCCACCTGACACGCCCGTGTTCTCGGCCGTGTACTATTCTGACTCGAACAGGCCAAACTCGAAATTTAATTCGGACACGCCCTGGGACACGCCCGTGTCGAAGGCCGTGTCCCAGGCTCGACGATCGTCGACTCTCAATCGTCGACTATCCTGAACACGCCCTGGGACACGCCCGTGTCCCAGGCCGTGTACCCCCGACACGCCCTGGGACACGCCCGTGTCCCAGGCCGTGTAAAATTACCTGTACCTCAAAAATCATTTTGAGTCCTTTGGGGTATTTTTGGGGTGTTACAACTAGTTTAAAATAGGAAAGTAAATTGAAAATCCTGAGAGGTTGTGAGGTATACCTGACTGAACAGCTCCGGATACTTTTGTCGCATCAGGTCCTGCAGTTCCCAGGTATGCTCCTCCTTACCGTGGTTCCACCACAGAACTTTGACTAGCATAAGACTCGTACTCCCTTGTCGTCAATCCGGACCGGTTCTAGGTGAACTGACCGATCAGATGCTACCAGCCCATCTGTGGTTGTAACTTGCTGCTCCAGGCATAGTAGAGCCCTTATATGGAATACGTTGTGTAGACTTGCCAGCTCCGGTGGCATCTCTAGCCTGTATGCCAAGGGATCGATCCGCTCCTGGATCCTATAAGGCCCCATATATCTTGGGCTGAGTTTCTTATTCTGTTTGCGTACCCGTGTAACCCCATTCATTGGTCGGATCTTCAAGAACACCTAGTCTCCCACCCGGAATTCTACCTGACGGTGCCGAGCGTCGTAATAATTAGCCTGTCATCTCGGTGCTTCTTGCATCCTGTCCCGTATCAATCTCACCTGAGCCTCAGTGTCCTCGACAAACTCCGAATACAATTCCTTTGGGTCCTCGTCCTGTATCCATGACAACGGAGTTCTGCACCTCCGTCCGTACAACGCCTTATAAGGATCCATCCTTATGCTGGACTGGTAGCTGTTATTATATGAGAACTCGATAAGTGGCAACAGTTTCTCCCAAGGTTCACCACGATCCAATATGCAAAGTCGCAGCAAATCCTCCAGAGTCCGGTTGGTGCGTTCCGTTTGTCCATCTGTCTGGGGATGAAATACTGTACTGAATGTTAGTAGAGTACCCAAGTAAGTCTATACTGACCTCCACTCCCTGGACATAAATCATCCATCCCGGTCCGATATAATTGACCTGAGCATGCCATGATATCGGACGAACTGCTCCATGAATTTCCGGATTAACACACCAACCGAGTCATCCTTCCTGATTGGAATAAACCTGGCTACCTTCGTCAGCCGGTCGACGATCCCCCAGATTTAATCATTTCCTATCCGCGATCGGGGAAGTCCATGTATAAAGTCCATGGCGATATCATCGAACTTCCACTCTGGTACTGGGAGTGGCTGCAATAATCCTGTGGGGTTTCTGCACTCCGCTTTCACTAATTAGCATGCCTCGCAATGGGTAACGAAGTAGGTGATATCCTTCTTCATGCTTGGCCAGTACATAGTCTTCTTCATGTCTGCAGTCATCTTCGTAATCCCCGGGTGTACCGAATACCGACTGCAATGAGCCTCCATCATGATATACCTCCCGGACCTGGCCTCCCTCTAGTATGTAAACTCGTCCTCTGAAGCAAACTAGGTCATCCCTCAGCGAGTAATCTCCCGCAGTGCATGCTTCTAAGGACCGGAATATCGGCTCTAGCTGGGTATCCTGCCTCTGTCCATCTTTGACCCGTTCTCGAATGTCATCCGTGGCAATTAATGACGATAGATACTCCCGATACAGCTCGGGGTGATCCTCGGACACAAGGGATATTTGCATCTTGTCTAACATCTGAACCAACTCCAAGGCCATTAACTGTGTTTCTGCTCCAGGGTTTGCGGTTTTTCGACTTAGTGCATCTGCCACCACATTCGCCTTTCCTGGGTGGTAGTGCATCTCGTACTGGTAGTCTTCTAAAAACTCCACCCATCGTCTCTGTCTGATGTTCAGCTCTTTCTGCGTGTCCATATACCTCAAATTTTTATGATCGGAGTATATGTCGCAGTGGACACCGTATAGATAGTGCCGCCAGACTTTCAGAGCAAAAATGACAGCTCCCATTTCTAAGTCGTGGATCGGGTAGTTCTGCTCATGCTTCTTCAGCTGCCGAGAAGTGTAAGCTATCACATGACCATTCTGCATCAGTACTGCACCCATGCCCTGGTAGGAAGCGTTGGTGTAGACCTGGAATCCATCTTTCCTTGAAGGGAGGGCAAGTATAGGAGTCGAAGTGAGTCGTCCCATTAGCTCTTGAAAATCCACCTCACACTGTGGGGTCCAGACAATGGGCACCTCCTTCCTTGTCAGGGATGTGAGTGGAAGGGCAATATGAGAGAATACCTCTACGAACTTCCGGTAGTAACCGGCAAGTCCTAGGAAACTCCGCACATCTGTGGCCGTCTTCAACTATGTCCAATCCCGAACTGCTTGAATCTTGGCCAGGTCCACTGCCAACCCAGCACCACAGATGATATTGCCTAGGAAAGCCACCTCCCTCAACCAAAACTGACATTTGCTGATCTTTGTATAAAGCTTGTGCTCCGCAGTCTCTCCAGGGTCAGCGTCAAATGCCGTGTGTGCTCCTCCTCTGTCCTCGAGTAAATGAGGATTTCATCAATAAACACGATGACGAAAACATCCAAATATGCCTCAAACACTTGATTCATGAGGCTCATGAATGCCGACGATGCATTCGTGAGCCCGAAGGGCATCACAGTAAACTCAAATAGCCCATACCTGCTACTGAAGGCAGTCTTTGGTATGTACTCTTCCTGGATCCGCAGCTGATAGTAGCCCGACCTCAAATCCTATTTTGAAAATAAATGTGCGCCTTCTTGCTGGTCAAACAGCTCATCTATCCTCGGTAGTGGATATGTATTTCGGGCCGTCAGCCGATTTAGTGCTCGGTAGTCGATGCACAATCTCAGTGTTCTATCCTTCTTTTTAACGAACAAGACTGGGGCTCCCCATGGTGAAGAGCTTGGTCGCAGAAATCCGGCCTCTACTAGTTCCTAGAGTTGGCTTCGAAACTCTATCAGCTCCTTTGGGGCCATCCGGTAAGGGGCTCTAGCTGCCAGCTTAGCCCTCGGTACTAACTGTATCCGGAAATCCTTCTCCCGGTACGTGGGTAGCCCTGACAGTTTCTCTGGGAATACGTCGGCAAAATCTCGCACCTCCGGAATATCCGAGATGGATACCATGGCCTCAATCATATCAAATAGCACCTCATATACTTCCTCCCCTGTAAGTGGGCATTGACGGTCTATACAAATGACAACATGAGAGGGGGAATAGATCTAATACCTTCGATGACGAGGTAGGAATCCCCATGTCTGACAGTACCTCTCTTGGACATGCAGTCAATCTGAGCATGATTCTAGTGCAACCATGTCATTCCTAGGATCAAATCAAAGACTGACATCTTTATGATCGTCGCTGGAGCTTCAAATATCCTTCTCCCGATCTCCGCCTCCATGTTGTAGTGGGCAGAGGTGGACAGCTCCGATCCTTCAGGTAATCGTATCCTCATCATCAAACCCGTGAATCATCCCACGCCTTCCAACCATTTTACAAAGGCCTTCGATACAAATGATTGTGAAGCACCCGTATCAAACAGCGTATAAGCGGGTTTGCCGCTGATGAAAACTATTCCTGGGGGGGGGGGGGGAAGTTAAATGTTTTAGAATCTAGCTATGGTTTTCTTTCCTAAATTATTACTTCTATATATATTTAAATTTCATGAGGAAAAACTTAAAATCTTCTGACGTAGCTGTGATTACTTACTCCGGGTTCAGGGGTTGAGCCAGATCTTGTGCATAAATTTGCTCTCTGTCGTGCCTGCGATCTTCACCCTGGAAACCACGTCCTCGACCACGTCCTCTTCCTCCAAACTGTTGGGCATGCGGGGCATCCTGTGGTGCTGGTAGAGGTGCTCCCCTCATGGGGCAGTTTCTCCGAATGTGTCCTATCTGATGGTAGTTATAGCACTCCGGTGGGGGAAATTCCATACCCTCGGGTCTTGGTTCCTCCTGCATCTGAAGAGGCTGAGGAGCGATTACCACCAGCTCCCTCAGCTCCCGTCTCACCTCCTGATGAGGTTTGTCCTCTGTTCTTCTTCCCTCCCTCCCATCAGTGATGCGGCTCCGCCGCTGATCATTCTGAGCTCCCCGGCCCTGGTCCTCCGTTGGCCTCTTCCGTACCCTAGTCATGTGCCAATCAGCCTCAATCCTCTTGTCCATTTCTAACATCCGAGGAATAGGCCCGTCAGATACGAACAGAAGGGCCTCCCTCAACTCTTCCCGCAGGCCCTTATAAAATCTCTTGGTGTATCCGGCCTCATCTAGCTGATAGGAGTCTGCGAACCGTGCTAAATGGTTGAACTCTCGGTGGTATTCTACCACTGTCTTGTTTCCCTACTTCAACTGCAGGAACCTGTCCTCCAGCTCATCCTTAGCCGACTGTGGCACAAAATGCTCCAGTAAAGCGGCCCTGAACTCCTCCCAAGTAATTTTTGCAACCTCCATATCGACAAAAGTCGTATCCAGCAATGTCTTCCACCACCTTTTGGCGTGAGAATCTAAATAAGAGACTACCAAGGGAACCCTTTCCTCCCAGGGGAACCATATCCCGGTCAACATTTCATACATAATGTCTAGCCATTCCTCCGTCCAAACAGTCGATTCTGTCCCTAAGTAAGATGGAGGAGAGAGTCCTCGGAAGATGCTCAGCAAATTGGCCCCTAGGTTTGGCTGCGGGGCCGGAACCTGTTGGGCCCTGAAAGCTTCCAAAATAGCTGTCAGGGTTTGCCCCATCTCCGACTATAGGAATGGAGTATGGACCGGGGGAGGTGGTGCAACATTCGGAGTTTGATGGACTCCTCCTTGTGGTGTTGGCTGCAATGGGGGATGCGTAATAAAAGCCAATTATAAGTAATCGCACCAATCAAACTAAAAGTGGACAATTTCATGTGATCCCTCCATATGGGCCCACCACTGCTTCCGCTACTTAGTTTGTCCTCAAACTAAACTCGTGCGGGGGTGTCCCGGGGATTGTGGACTGCTACTTTCTGATCGATGTGTTTTTCTCTCTGATACCACTTGTAAGACCCCCATTTTTTCCTTTAAAACACCGGGGTCTTAGGCCCAGAACTGCCGCCTTGCGGTGACACCTTCGTACCCGGGAAGGTCGTCACTACAAAACGGCGATCCTGCCGTCCAAATCGACCACAACTGTAGCAATAAAATAAGCAAGTCCACAGAAATGACACATGAATAGTAAATAATCTCCACGAAGGGAGTGTCCACATATAAAATATATAACAGAATTCTCGGGCTTATGCCCGGTACAACAAGTCCTCACTACAAATCGCTCATCGCGGAAGCAAACTAATATAACTACTAGCGATCGGGACTCACAGTCCCTGCCCTCTGAACTCCTGTACTAGACTGTCCGATCTCCAAGCGTGTAGACCTCCGGGGCTGCTCCTCCATGCTGGTCTCCGTGGTCCCCAAATATGATGTGGTTCGAAAACTGTTAGTCTAAAAGACTTAGTCCTATCATCCCCCACCCCTTCCCCCATGGATCCTAAGCACCGAGCGCTGGAGAAGGAAAGGGAAGGACATGAAAGTGGAGAATATCAAATAAGCAGATGACGGCGGAATTAAACTAGTAGTTCTAAGGTATATAAGAGATGGTAATAATATAAAGATTTGAATGAGAAAGTAACTTTAAATTATGTGAATACAGATAAGCTAAGGGATCTCTTGCAGGGCTCCTATCATATAAAAAAGTCCCATACTAATTTATACGATAGGGTGTCGGTTTTACTAGCAAGCAAAAATATGTAATAATGAAAAAGAACCTTAACTTATAAGCACGCTCGCGCGAACTTATAAACCAAGGGGTCGTTTTGTAGGGACTAATGTATAGAGTGTCCCATACCACTTATACATTAGGTGTCAGGTTATATGCAATGATTATTGCAATGAAATAAAATTATGCCATGATGTGAACATGCAAGTGCAACTCACCCACACGACTCTGTGTACACAGACCTTTAGTTCCACCTTTCTAGAGCCGAACCTCCCAGGATACCTCCGTAGTGGCAAACAGAAGCGGTGGGTTGGGCCTCGCCGACCTCTAAACCGGTAATAGCACTACCAGTCAGACCTATCGTACGTCTCTACGCTGGTGCACTAAGCGGTTCTCCTGCGTACTCTTGCCGGCTGGCGCACCGGACTTTATTTGGCCAAGTGCTAAACCACACTTGCCGAGTCGATGTATTGGCGTCGGTGCATCGACCCTCCAACACCAAAGACCCACCACCTTATACTATATGCACATGCAACCTTGTGTAATATCTACCGAGCCAAAGCTCCCTGGACCATCCCATCCGTCAACAATCAACAACCGAGACAAAGCTCGACGGGTTTTCCTGCCCATCACAAACTATTACCGAGCCAAAGCTTACCGGGCTAACCTGCCCATCACCAAAACCATTGGGCTTTCTGACCGAGTGACCCAACCTATCTCCCCGAGACATCGGGGTGTGAGAATGTGAAACCCTAAATTTACTATTTGCTCTTCATTTTATTTTATGCATATGACTTAGGTTTAGCCCAGGACTGCCCAAGGTATTCCCCGTGAAGGGCTCTCGAGGGCACTAGGAGCTACGATGGGCTGAAGCCCGAAGCTCCCTTTCGCAAGACACTTATTCTTATTGGTTGATACTCAATCCCATATCCCTTAACTATTGCATTGGGTCTAACCCTAGTACTTTGACACTTCCTCCTACGAGTTAGACGATCTTTCATCGATCCCGGGCACGATCTAACATTTAGCAAAATCCAACCCTCTACTCATCCTACCTCCAATGATGAACTCATTCTAATTTATCCAAACCTACTACCCCTAATCCCGACTCATGTGCCCAACTTTATATTCCAACATATTTTCTGCAGTTTTACTATATGCAGGCCACAAAGGTTAAATGCCATGTAAAATGGGAAGTACATCAAATAATCATCCAGTACTCCTATAATAATTATTGGAGGACTATTATGACCTTTGTTGCCAAATCCAGAGATACACAATTTTTCCTATTTATCTAATAATTTATTTAATTATTATAGTGGCCAAAATCTCCAAGGTTGAACAGGAAGTACCAAATTTAGACAAGATAAAATTCCTCCAGATTTATGTTATATCCAATATGAAAATTTAACCTAAGATCCAAGGTCTCTTAATTTTTCAACAAGGTTTAGGCCACTAATTTTATTTCAATTATAACTTGCAATAATTCATTTAAATAGATAAGTAGGGCAATATTATTTCCAAAAATTCAAGAAAAATTCAAGCATGATTGTAAGGGCATATAAATGCTCTGGGTCAAATCTCATAAGTTATTAACAAGTAATAAGCTTCAAGCAATTAATGAACAATTTTCTAAAATTACTAAATGCACGCCACCAAGACTAAATGATATGTAAAACAGGAGGTACATAAAATAAACATCCAGTACTCCAATAATAATTATTGGAGGTCCATTATGATCTTTAATGCCTAAATCCAGAGATCCACAATTTTCCTATTTATTTAATTATTTATTTAATTATTTTAGTGACTAAAAATTCTAATATTGAACATGAAGTACCAATTTCAGACAAGATAGCATTCCACCAATTTTATATGATATGCAAAATAAGTATTCAACTTACATCCAAAATATCCCAATTTTGTAGCAAGGTTTATGTCTCAAATTATTATTTCAATATAACTCATAATAATTCATTTAAATAGATAAGTTGGGCAATATTACTTCCAAAAATTCAGGAAAAAATAAAGGTGTGATTTTAAGGGCATATAAATTATTTGGGTCAAATTTAATAATTTATTTATCAGTAAAGAGCCTTAAAAAAATTATTGAACAATTTTCTCATTTACCAAGCTTGTGAAGTAAGTACCACAAATATGTATTCAAAAATTCTCATAAAATTCTTATATGTCTATGGAGATTTAAAACCTTCTCTGCCAAATTTTCATGACCACCCAAGGGGCAGAGGGACCAAAATGATCAATTTATTAATTAGGGAATCCCCATGTGTTACAAAGGAAGTGCTACAATTATTGACCCAAAAACTTCCAGTTAAATTACCAGGGGTTCATTATATCCTTATAACCACTCTACTAAAGTTTCATCATAGTTGAAGGAGTTTCACTAACCTATTCCAACCCTACCATATTTGTGCCAAAAACTAGGGTTAGGGTTTTGTGGGTCCCACTCTTTCCAAAATCCCCTAAGATTTTCACCAGAAGGTTTTAACTACCCTAGTACCCTCCCTACAAAATTTCATGGCCATTCATAGTGTTTTGGCCACATGCTCTTCACAAGGTACAAAAGTCCTTCCTTAGGGTTTGACCAAGGGTCTTGGGTCAAATCAACTCCAATCTACCACACTTTCCATGGGGAGGTACAAAAAGTCATGCCAAGTCAGTGGCCCAAATTTGAACCTCTTTTGAGGTGAATTGGACACTTTAAGCCAAAAAAACATTTTTGGACCAAAATGCCTTTTTTAAGGCAAGGCTAGGGTTTGCAAGATTTCAGTTCAAATCACCACCAAAATTAATGAAATTTTAACCAGAGCTTAATATTGACCCCATACACCACCCAGCAAAATTTGGATGGATATGGAGTTCATTTAACCCCTAAATTAAATTACCCTAGATAAATTAAATTATTTACAAAACTATAGAAAAATTATCCCCAAAAATTCCCATTTTTGGGAAGGGTCTATATATGGGTTAGGGGGACTCCTTGCCAAAATTTCAACTCATTTGGGCTAATGATGAGGTGTGGGCATCCAATTTAATGTCTGCCTAGCTATATGTATAGACCCCCACCAAAATGAGTGCCCTGGTCAAACCAAGTACCCAAATTGGTTCAAACCAATTTTGTATGAAAGTAGACTAAGGGTGCTACAATTTAAGTGTTGATCATTTTCCTAAAACTGCCTCTAGGTATTTTTATTAATTAAAACCATTAAATATGAAATCTGTGACATAAATGAAATAAATCAACATTTATCTCCTATAGTTTAAAATCAATCCCGCATGAATCTTGATGCGTTGTTGGACGACATCCCGTCATCTTCTACCTCCAGCCGACGGCCCAGATTTATCCCGCCTGGGTCGTGTTCCAGCCGCTACCGCCGGCGATCCGGCCACCTCCCCGGCCGGCCACCGCCGCCAACACCTTCGTGGTGGTCGTGGCTATCTCCATGCGGCAGCACGGCCGCCGGGGAGCACTATTCCGGCGATCCCGATAGATGAAAATTCACGGAAAATCCATGAATTTTGAAACTTGGATAGGGCTCAATTGAGCCCGAACCTTGTCCCTAACGATTCCTAAGGACTACCCATGTAAGAAGGAGTGGAGGTGGACCTGTAGGGGTGGCTGAAGCCGTGCTGATCGTCGGATTGGCATGGTGGTTGCTGGTGGTGGTCGGCCTTCTACAATTATGAAGTGAAACTTCTTGGCTTCTTCAGGAAAGTGGTGGGGAATTTTCCTTTGAGTCCAGTGATGCTTTTAAAACAAAGAGGAAGGGAGTTAGGTGGCTGTAGGCCTCATTTCCATTTTTGGCCCAAGTCAAGCTTGGCGGCAAAGGTTGGTAGGGAAGAATTCATGGCTCCAACCAGAAAATGACCAGCTGGTTGGATTGGGGCTGCCTTCCTTGTCCTAAATCCATGAATGGAGGGGGTTGGGGAGGGGGAGGATGTGTAAGACCCCATTTTTTCTTTTTTTTAAAACACAGGGGTCTTAGGCCCAAAATCGCCCCTTTGTGGTGACACCTTCACGCCCTGAAGGGTCATCACCAAAAAGCGCCGATTCTGCCATCCAATTCCATCACAGAAAGGTAGCACAATAAAGTAAAAGCAAGTCCACAAGATAATCACATATATAGAAAAAGAAGTCTCCACGAAGGGAGTGTCCACAGAATAATATATCAGAGTACTAAAAATACGGGCCTATGCCTGGTACATCATGTCCTCACTACAACACACTCATGCAGAAGCAAAAACAGAACATCTACTCAAGGTCGAGACTCATGGTCCTGGCTGTATGAACTCCAGAGCTAGACTGCCCCATCTCCAAGCCCACCGATCTCTAGGGCTGCTCCCCGTCATGGGCTCCACGATTCCCTAAAATGATGCGGTTAAAAAACCGTTAGTCATAAAGACGAAGCCCTATAATCCCCTACCCCTTCCCCCATGGCTCCTAGGTACCGAGCGGAGAGGAAAAAAGGGAAGGACTTGAAGGTGGAGATTAAATCAAAGGAACAGGTAGCAGCAGAACTAAACTAGCAATTCTATAATAAATATGACAGAAACAGAAAGTAGGAAAAAGAACCTTAACTTATGTGCCGAAGCGCATAAGCTAAGGGATCTTTTGCAAGGCTCCCATCGTATAAAGTGTCCCATACCACTTATACGTTGGGGTGTCGGTTATCAAACAGCAGCATATAATTATATAATTTAACCTTATTTTATAAACTTGCCCACACAAGCTTATAGACCAAGGGGTCGTTTTGCAAGTCCTAATGAATAACCGTCCGATTCCACTTATACATTGGGTGTTAGGGTTAAATAAATCGATTATGCTATGACATGCAAGTGGGTATGATGGAACATGCAAGTTCAACTCATACACTCGACTCTGTGCAGACAGACCTTTAGTTCCCCCTTTCGGAGTCGTTACCTCCCAGGATACCTCCGTAGTGGCAGACGGAAGCGGTGGGTTGGGCCTCACCCACCTCTAAACCAATAAAGCACTATCGGTCAGACCTATCATACGCCTCAATGCTTGGTGTACAAAGCGGACTTTTGCGTACTCTTGCCGGCTGGCGCACCGGACTTCTTTTGGCGAAGTGCTAACCACACTTGCCGAGTCAGCGTATTGGTGTCGGTGCATCGACCCTCCAATACCGAACACCCAACACCTTAGTTTTCTTTCCTTTTATGCACATGCAAATTCAATCGTAATCAAACAAAAACTGAGCCGAAGCTCCCCGGAACAAAACGACCGTCTCTTAACCAATCGAGCCGAAGCCCCCCGGACCATTCCGTCCGTCTCTTAACCAATCGAGCCGAAGTTCCTAACAATCTTCCTGTGCTAACAGTGTTTGTGAAATGTGAGATCATAATTACTAGGTTACTCTTTTCAGCTTGTTATTACAGTTTACGTTAACCTAGGACTGCCCCCGGTATTCCCTGTGAAGGGCTCTCAAAGGGCACTATGAACTATGATGGTAGCTGAAGCCCATCGTTCCCTTTCGCAAGTCACTTATTTTTATTTGTTGATTACCTTTACCCATTCCCTTCTAATATTACGATAGACTAACCTAGGGTGATTTTTAACCTTCCTCTCTTCGGGAAAGACGATCTTTCGTCGAACCCGAGCACCTCTTAACTCTAGCAGACACCACTTCTCACTACTCTTCATATCATTTTATTACGAAATCATCCACATCTATCCACCCAGACAAAATGAATAACTCCAACAACTATCCCAGATCATGTCCTATTGCAATTTAACAATTTGCTATATGCAGACCAACCTAGACTATTTGTCGAACCGGTTAGGAAATTATCCAATACTCATCCAAATGCCCTAACTTATTTACTGGAGGTATATCATGAAATGATTAGCCTATAATCAGAAGACTATAATTTTCCTATTTTATCTGGCATTAATTAATTTCCTCAAAATTCCTTGGGCTACCGGTTTGAACATGAACTACACTAAGTACTCATGCAAGATGTCCAACAAAATTATTATAAATATTTTTCTATCTCAAAATGGTAAATCCAAAGCATCACAATTTTTCTATCATCAAAAGAGCACTAAAACTATTTCAGCAATATTTTCTATCTTTCGTTATTTATGAATCAAGTACAGAGAATATCCATCCAAAAATTATAAATTAATTATATTATGCAGGTACAACCTTAAAAATTGCATTGAATAAGTTTCATAATTTTTCAGCAGCAATATCATCCAAAATTAATTTTTAAAGCATAAAACCCCTTTTTAACAATTGTGAAGGAAGTACTAGATTTACTCAACTAAAAATTATACAAAAATTCGGTAGCAACCATTCTGACCTAAAACATTTACTTCCAAGATTTCATGGGGTTTCATTGAACAGAAAGATTCAAATAATTAAAACATCAATTAAGGCTATAACAATCGTTACAAATGAAGTGCTGGAAATAGACATCATAAAATTCCAGTAAAATTGATATAGATTCTACCTGCCCCAAACTTACTCTACCCGAGTTTCACAGCTTTTAGATAATGTTTAGTGACAGATTTTACTTAATTGGTATTTTACCCTAAAAATAAGGTTAGGGTTTTGAGGTATCTACCTATCTCAAAATCCTCAGAGATTCCATCCAGTTAATTTATATTATGTTAACGTCGACTCTACTGAATTTCATGACAATACGAAGGCATTTGCCCCCATGTCCTCCAAAACCCTCCATTTAGGGTTTGGGTTTGGATCCTAGGGTAAATCAACCCTAAACCACACCATTTTCTCCAAGTGGGTTATCATAACCCTTCCAAGTTAGTGGTTAAAATATCAGCCTCTGTTGCAGTGATTTGACCGTTCCAACCTCTTAGTGAAATTTTTACTCAAAAATGCCTCATTAATGCCTTGTTAAGAATAGGTGACTTACTATCCAAAACTCATCCAAATGAGTTGAAATTTTGTACAGAGCTAGGTTTTATAGCCAGGGACCACTCAGCAAAATTTGGGAGGGTTTGGAGGTCATTTAACCACTTAAATAAATTACTCTAACTTTATTAAATCAAAACAAAAACCTTAGGCAAAGTGTCTCCAAAAATTCCCATTTTTGGACAACCTCTAGGTATGGTTAAGGGTAACCTCCTGCCCAAATTTCAGGTCATTTGGACAAGGGACGAAGCTTGGGCATTCAGTTTAGTTCCTGCCCAACTCTAGGTACAGCCCCTACTAAAACGGATGTCGCGGTCAAACCGCTAACCCAAACGAGTTGAAATCAATTTTAAATTAATCTAGACTCGAAGGGATACAACTTTCTCGACTGGCCATTTCTCCTAAATTGGCCTCTAAGTTCCTCGTTTTGTATTATAAAAAGGTGTGTTAAAAAGGAGATAATAATTCATTATAATTAACAAATTAATAATAATCATAGGATTTACTGTTCGTCTTCACTACCAAACAGAACACGTAAACTGAACTCAGAAAAACTTATATTTCCTATAGCACTTCCGCGATTCGTCGCCGACCATCCAGTCATTTCCCTGGCCATCCACCACCACCACCACCTCCGTCAAGGCGATGGCTATCGGTCGGCAGTGGTTTGGCCGCCAGAGGTGGCGGTTTCCGGCGGACCCGAAAATATATATTCATGGTTTTTCCATGAAAATGCGTGATAGGTCCGGCTCCATTGAGCACGAACTCCTTTCTAAGATCCTAAGATCTACCCACAAAATAAGAAGTAGAGGATGACCTTGTTCGCGGTTTGGAGGCGAGATGAACGTCGGATTGTCATGGCGCGGTGGTGGCGTTCCCGAACTTCTCCTATAGTAAGAACAATATCTCAAATCCGTTTGGTCAAGAGTGTAAACTTCTCATCTTTCTCTAAGGGGGATTTTATAGATCACCAAGTGGGGAGGGGAAAGGGTAAGCATTTATGGCCATGAAGACTCTCCTCTTAATATTATTTCGGTTACGGGGCAGGGAGAGGAAAAAGTGGAAGATGAAATGATGTGTCCAAGTAGCGATTTCCTATTGGGTGAACTCTTCCTCATTTTATTATGTGATTCGAGAAGGAAACGACCCATAAATACTCCTAGTGTAACTCCCCATAATCAGAGTTAATTCTGGCATGTGTTAAAGTAATTTCCAGCCTGGATGACGTTTCGGCCTTTGTCACGGGCGTGACACGTAGGTCACGGGCGTGACAGGCCCTTGTGAAAAATTCTGAGTTCGCCAATCGTCTTCCTAAGATCGACGATCATCGAAGGGGGGTCACGCCTTAGGTCACAGGCATGATATATCGGTCACGGGCATGACGGGTGTAACACCCCAAAACACAAAAGAGGGACGGGTGACGTTTTAAGCCCAGTCTGGGTTTTGGAGCAGGTGTCACGGGCGTCACACGGGCGTGTCACGGGCATAACACAGGCGTGTTTGGCCACGGGTCATGTGGTCGACGTTTTGGCGATCAAAGATTGTCAAGTTGAGGCACACGGCCTGGGACACGGGCGTGTCCCAGGGTGTGTCACTTTGGGCAGTTTTCGGAGTCATGCACACGGGCCATGACATGGGCCCAGACACGGGCATGTCACATGCGACACGGGCGTGTCGGGTGCCGTGTCGCAGGCCGTGTCCTCCTCGGGTTGGGAAAGCTGGCCGATTGCACACAGGGGGCGTGACACGGGTCTCGACACGGGCGTGTCACAGGTGACACGGGCGTGTCAGAGGCCGTGTCGAATGTCGTGTGTTGGTTTTCGAGTCGGTCGAGACGGCGAATGGGTGACACGGCCAGGCACACGGCCGTGTTGCAACCCGTGTTCGGCCCCAGATTTTGTATTTTAGGCCTAATCGTGGCCGTCCGTTTCCTTGGCTTTGGATCCGACGGTGGGGGGCTGCTCCTTGGTGGTTTTAGCCGGGATAAGGGTTTCAAAACCGTCATTCTCTTTTTGCATTATCTTTCGAAATCCTAGAGAGAAGGGAGAGCAAGGTGAGAGGTTGAAGACCAAGATCCGGCTGTCGGTGGAGCATCGGAGCTCCGAATCGCGATCCGAGTCCAGATCCGCGGAGGTGAGGCCGTTGCGGTGCTTTCCAATCGCTTAGTTTTTCATGGCGCCGCGGAAGAACCCAAGGGTAACGATTTCTCATCCTTGGGCATGTGAAGCCCTTTTTCCCTTTGCATAGGAAGCCCTCTCTAGCGAGTGAGCGAAGAGTTGGAGCGTTCCTTGGGGTAGATATATAAAGTCCCCCTTGTATAGAGTCTGTATGCGAAAACGGGCATAGGCATTGTGTGTGAAGCCTATCTGGACATGTGGAGCCGGATCGGTGATGTTGCATTGCATATGAACCGGGGAAAAACTCCGGGTGTTTGGTCGTTTTTCGGGTTTTCTACGTGGTAGATTGCAGCAGGGAGCCTTGGAGATTAACTCCAAGGTGCACCCGGAAAACTGGGCAAAAGCGGGTTTTGCCAACATGGTGGCCGGGGAGCCAACTTGAACATAACCGGGTTATGTGATTATTGTGGTGGAAACAGTACTCGGTGAGTCTTGACCCGCGCATATGGCTTAAATTGCCGTTGCGATATGAGTACGGGTCAGGCGGAACCGTACCCGATCTATGTCATTCGGTGGAACCGTTGGCAAGGATGAGGGTCTTCGGCGGTCTATGGCTTAACTTGTCGTGACCAAGGCCAAGAAGACAAAATGCTCATATGGTTGGCCGTCCAAGGGGAGGTGGTGGAACGGGAACGTCTATGGCTCTAATTGACGTGACGTTGGCCGGTTCGCCGTGAATGTGCCCTGTGTCCACGAGGTGTGTGTCCGTGCGAGCCTACGCCTATGTTGAAGTGTGTTTACACTATATTGATGCTATACTAATAAAGTGCAGGGAAAGTGAAAGTTCACCTAGTGTTAAGTATCTTCACCTATGGGGGGGGGAAAGGTGTCTCTGTCGCGTATTTGCGGAATTATGATTTTACCTGCACAAGAAAACAAAACAACCAAGCACAGAAAATACACAGACAATTTATAGTGGTTCCCCGATTTGGGTACGTCCACTTTCCCCCTTCGACCTATCTCCCAACACGGGACGACTCGGTCACTTCACCAACAGGATTGAAATCCAATCCTTGCACTCACGGAAGGAACCCTTCCACACGTAGGAGTCAACACTCCCACAGTCCGGGTTGCACCCAACCCTTACAACTAGGGACCAATCGGTCCGTTACAAAGAAATTAAAAACTAGCTTGTAAGAAATACAAACAACGTTTGGAGAGAAGGTGACCCTCTTCGTTTGACGACGTGCTCTTGAAGTCAACGAAGAGTGCACAGCCCTAGATCTCACTTGGAGTGAATCTTTCCCGAGACCGGCGGCGGCTTGAGGCGGCGGCAACGTTCTCGGAATCAGCAGCGGCGATGAAGAGCAGCAGCAGTGCCAACTTGATTCAGACTTCGTAGCAAAGGGAGCAAGATCTACCAACGGTCACACAAGGATCGATCGTCTCGATCGATTCGGAAGGGGAAAGATTTTCCCGATCAACGAATCAAGAGACAAGGGATCTCTCGTTAGACGCGTGAGATGCTATGCTAGCCTAAGCTTCTGTCGCCGGAGATCTGGAAGACCCTGAGATCAACAGCGGCGACAACCGTGCGAGCGGCGGAGATGACCGGCGGAGCAAGATCGCGAGATTAGGGTTTCTCGTCGGCCGCTCGTTCTTTTTGAAATACCGTATATCCGTGTCTTTTACTGTTCACAATGTATCGTATTTATACCCTAGGTCAAGAAGATGACCGTTGTGGGTCCCACCAAGGTAAGGACCAAAGTCCGGTTCAAACAGCTGCAGGTAACTTGGACCGGTCCAGAACTTTCAGAAAAATTGCCAAGTCAAATTCGGCGAGAATCATAGGTGATTCTCGCCGAATCGGCGAGAATCACTTATGATTCTCGCCGACTTCTACTTAGCCAAATCTGACTGCACAGATACAGAAGCCGGGGAGAATCGGCGGGAGTCACTTTTGATTCTCACCGAATCGTCGAGAATGCAAGGTCATTCTCGACGAATCGGCGAGAATCATAAGTAATTCTCGACGATTCTGCCTTAGAAAATTTCCCTGTCTGTGACGAAGCTGCCGGCTTCAACCGGCGAGAATCAGCTAGTGATTCTCGACGACTCGGCGAGAATCACTAGTGATTCTCGCCGAATCGGCGAGAATCACTTAGTGATTCTCGTCGATTTGTACTTAGGCTGTTTCTCCTCTTTCTCCCTTTGAGCTGGTCTTTGGCCCATCCTTGCTCCTTGTCTGCTCTTGCTTTATCATAGCCCTGTACTTGAAATTAAGTACACCCCAATAGAGAGAGTACACGTAGGCCAACACACTGATCTGCTCAACGAGGGATTACGTTGCACAGACCCGTGTATATTGACCCACTGTACCCTGACATTGGTGTGTACTTAGCATGGAATATCTGCAAGTACAACTAGAAATATTTCATCAAATACATTGTCTATTTACCTTGGCTTGCACAGGGGCTTCTTCAAATCAGGTACATTGTGGATGCAATACCCAACAATCTCCCCATATTTGAAGAAGCCTAAACCCTACAAGCTAAGGTGAAAAGAGCATATAGGAATGAAAAACCGAAGCTTAAAAATGAGGTGATAGGGATAAACATTACCCGTTACTTGAGAGCAAACGAGAGCATTGAGCTACCTTAGCCTTAGCCGAGAGGGTAATCTCCCCCTTTTCGGCTTCTGCAAATTTGGGTCTGGTGCACCGGACACCATGCTCCCCCTCAGTTCGTGCACTTATGTTGTCACTTGAAAAGCTGGCAGATGCTCCCCCTAGAGGCACGAGCCAGGAGCGTCTGGAGGCTTTATTCTTCATAGTTGAGCATCCCCAATTCAGTTTTGAAGAGACTGAACTTGGCCTCGTCTAAGGGCTTTGTGAAAATATCTGCAATCTGCTTGTCCGTGGGGACATAGCAGAGAGAGATGTCCTTGTTCTCCACGTGCTCCCGAATGAAGTGGTAGCGCACTTCAATATGCTTTGTTCTGCTATGCGATACTGGATTGTTTGCGATGGCAATTGCACTTGAGGAGTCGCAGTACATGGGTACTTCCTTGAACTGAAGATCATAGTCTGCTAACTGGTTCCTTATCCATAGGAGTTGTGCACAACAGCTCCCTGCCGAGATGTATGCAGACTCTGCTGTGGAGGTTGCGACACAATTTTGCTTCTTGCTGTTCCAGGAGATAAGCCTTCTTCCGAGGAATTGGCACGTCCCGGAAGTGCTTTTCCTGTCATCCTTACTCCCTGCAAAATCAGCATTTGAAAAACCTATTAGCTCGACATCATTGTTTCTCGGGTACCACAAGCCAAGATTTGGAGTACCTTTAAGGTATCTAAGAATTCTCTTTGCAGCGACATAGTGAGATTCCTTAGTGTTCACCTGATATCTGGCACAAACACATGTGGAGAACATGATATCTGGTCTACTGGCAGTAAGGTAGAGCAGGGATCCAATGATGCTTCTGTATTTGGTTTCATCAAAAGGTTTACCTTTCTCATCCTTATCCAGAGACATTGTGGATCCCATTGGAGTCCTCATAGAGGTTGCATTCTCCATTCCGAATTTCTTGAGGAGTTCATTTGTGAACTTTGTCTGAGAGATGAAGATTCCATCCTCAGACTGTTTCATTTGAAGTCCCAAGAAGTACTTCAGCTCCCCCATACTGCTCATTTCAAACTTTCCTTGCATGAGTTTGGAAAACTTTTTGCAAAGATTGTTGTCCGTGGAGCCAAATATAATGTCGTCAATATAGATTTGCACTAGCAAAATCTTGCCTTTGACTTCCCTGAGAAACAATGTCTTGTCTATTTTTCCTCGAGAGAATTTGTTCTCAAGAAGAAAACTAGACAATGTCTCATACCAAGCTCGAGGAGCTTGTTTTAAGCCATATAGTGCTTTATTAAGAAAATATACATGACTAGGATAAGTAGGATTGACAAAACCTGGAGGTTGAGCGACGTATACTTCCTCTTTCAACTCTCCATTCAAGAAAGCTGATTTCACGTCCATCTGATAAATTGTGAATCCTTTGTGGGAGGCATAAGCTAGGAATAGCCGGATAGCTTCGAGCCGTGCTACTGGTGCAAACGTCTGGTCAAAATCAATCCCCTCTTCCTGACGGTAACCTTGAGCTACTAGCCTGGCCTTGTTCTTTATGATGACACCATGTTCATCCAGTTTGTTCCTGAAGACCCACTTGGTGCCAATCATATTTTGCTTGTGAGGTCTGGGCACAAGCGTCCAAACGTTGCATCTTTCGAACTGATGCAATTCATCTTGCATGGCCAAAATCCATGTAGCATCTTTGTTTGCCTCGTCGAACTTCTTTGGCTCAACCTGTGACAGGAAGCTAAGATGCAGAATCTCGTTAATAGTACCTCGGCGAGTTCTGACTCCGTCACGAGGATCTCCGATGATCTGATCTCTGGGATGATCCCGCATGTGTCTGAGCTGTAGAAGTCTGGCGTCAGGAGTGTCGACTACTTCTTGGACATCGCCTTCTTCTAAAGGAGTTGCTCCATTTTGATTTTCAGCTTCTCCGATCTGCGTAGAAGTGGATACCTTGACGTATGTTGGAGGTGCATCTTTCTCGGGCTCATCCAGTTGCAACCTTTCGAGTCTGTCACCTGCATCTTCAGGAAGAAGACTAGAAGTCTTGCCATTAAGCAAACTTCCTTCATCAAATACAACATTGATTGACTCCTCTACCACTAGGGTTTTCTTGTTGAAAACTCTATAAGCCCGGTTGCGGCTACTATAACCCATAAATATGCCTTCGAAGCATTTTTCACCGAACTTAGTACTCGGGTACTTCCCATTATTCAGTACATAACATTTGCAGCCAAAGATCCTCAGGTAGGACATGGTTGGTTTCTTGCCTTTCAGCAGCTCATAGGGAGTCTTACGATGGCTTTTGTTAATCAATGCCCGGTTTTGTACATGACAAGCCGTATTGACAGCCTCGGCCCAGAAGTATTCTGGGAGAGAAGCGTCATTCAACATTGTCGTGCTTGCCTCAATGAGTGTTCTATTTCTCCTCTTCGCCACTCCGTTCTGTTGAGGAGTGCGAGGGGAGGAGAATTCATGAAAGATACCAAGTTCTTCACAGAACCCTGTCATAGCCCCAGACTCAAACTCTGTTCCGTGGTCACTTCTGATTTTGACCACCGAGCAGGTAAGTTCGTTCTGTATCTGCTTGACAAAATTAGTGAAGATGTCAAACGTATCCGACTTGCGTTTTAAGAAGAACACCCACGTAAACCGAGAGTGATCATCTACAATCACTAGCGTGTATGACTTCCCTCCTAAGCTATGAACTTGCATAGGACCAAACAGGTCCATGTGCAAAAGGTAAAGACATCTGGAGGAATCTTTGTCTGGGATGCTCTTAAAGGTAGCCCGAGTCTGCTTGCCCATTTGACATGCAGGACATGGACTATCTCTAATGCACTTAATAATGGGAGCATCCCTTACTAAGTCTTTTGAAAATAGCATATTAATTGTCTTGTAATTAATGTGTGCCAATCTCTTGTGCCATTGTTCGCAAAGAGATGCACTGCCTTTTGCTACTAGGCATACAGGGGTAGAAGAGTCTAAACTAAGAAAGTCTAAACAGAAAATATTTCTGCTCCTAATGCCTGTTAATACGGTCTCCGAAGAGTCACATGATATTATCAGGCATTTATCCTTGCAGAACTTAACGTCATACCCTTTATCACATAACTGGCTTACGCTGATCAGGTTATGATTTAACCCTTCAACATAAGCTACGTCAGAGATAGAGAGTATACCGTTGGAAATCATACCGTAACCTCTGGTGACTCCCCGATCAGATCCCCCAAAGATGACTTTGGGTCCATTCTCGACTGGGGTGTACTCCCGCAGCAGGCTTCTTGTCCCAGTCATATGACGGGAGCATCCACTGTCCAAATACCAAATAGGAGTTTTGTTGGCCTTTGGACATCCCTGCAAAACAGAATTAATTTGCCTTAGGAACCCAATCAAACTTGGGTCCTAGATTCCTTGTTAGCATACTCCCCCTCGATTGGTTAACTCTACGAGTGGTCGGCCTCGCATTGCTAACATAAGGAGTCTCGTTATACCTTGGATTAAACCAACAATCCATGGCAAAGTGACCAATTTTGCCACAGCACCAGCAGTCAAACCTGTTATACTTCCTCTTGGGCGCCTGCTTTACCCTTGAAACGTGGGGTCCAACTGGGGCCGAAGACCTGGAGGTGGAGGCAACATGATGACCACAGTCAGATGACTTCTTCACCTCTTGGCTTTTCAGTGTAACATGTTTTGCCTTAAGTGCCAGCTTCCTATTATGGCCGCTAGAGAATTGACCATAATTTCCCAAGTGGATTTCCTCATAGGGTGCCTTGAAGACATTCTCACTGAAGTTACGGGGAAAGGTCCACCCATCATATCGGCTCTTCGGCTTTGCAACCGAGGGCCTGAAGTGATGCCCATATGTTGACTCAAAGTCATGTTGGTTACAGGGAAAGCTAGGCTTTCTGAACTCAACAGGACTGAGTGGGGCTTTCCTTTCTCATCAGCAGAGGCTTTCTTGGCAGCCTTATTCTTTCTCCTGTTCCTGTTTCTCCTGGACGAGGAACTGGACACACCTACATGCCCCAAGCCAGCTCCTTTGGCCTGAGCAGAGAAGGTATCAACTAATGGGAGAACAGTTTTTGGCATAGAGAAGCTCTTGACGATCTTCCTTTCTGCCGCAAGTAGTTCTTCCAACTTGTCTACTTCTTCCTGCTTGAGATCAAGGAGCTTAAGAGACTCTGAATGCTTTGAAGTTAGTTCCAAGTGCTCCTGTCGGAGAGAGATCAAACTGGTGATCTCTTCCATCAGGGATACACTTTCACTTTTAAGGGATTTTACTTCCTTCTTCGCAGCCTTCATTCTCTTTCAACATTCCAGAAAAGTATTGAGCAGAAGCTCATACTTATCGAGAAGCTCAGCTTCACGGGCAGAAGAGCTATCCTCAGCATCATCATCCTGAGACTCAGGATCAGAGTCAGAGTCGGAGAGAGGGGTGTGATCTTTTACCTTCCCCGTAAATGGGGGGCAATCTCCTTCTGAGTCAGAGCGACCCATTAGCCCAAAGTAGGCCTCCTCATCATCGCTGGTGTCTGACGTGTCAGATTCACTCAGCGTCTTTGGCTTCTTTGCGATGTAACTCCTCTCCTTCTTCTTTTCTCTTGAGGACCTGTGCTCCTCTCCCTTTCCCTTTTCCCTCTTGCCTTGATGGCAGTCAGCCACGACGTGTCCTGGCTTGTTGCAACCAAAACATATAATGTCAGAAGAGCGGTGTTTATTCGGTTTGGAAACATACCTGTCAGAGGAATAGTTCTTCTTCTGATCCCTTGAGGAGGAGCCGGTTCTCTTTCTCTGATTCCTCAGCTTGAGGAACTTCTTGAATTCCCTTGTGATAAGGGATAAATCTTCCTCAGATAACTCTGATCCGGAGGAGCTTGGCTCAGAGTCTTCCTCTTCATCCCTCTTCCATGCCCGGGAGGAGGCGACACCCTTACCCTTTCTGGAGTGAATGGCTTTCAGGGCCACCGTCTTTTCCTTGGCCGCGGCTTTCTCTGCTTCCTCTTCAGCCTTCCTTGTGTTCAACTGAAGCTCATAGGACATGAGCTTCCAGAACAGAATCTGAGGGTCGGTTTCCGCAAGTCTGCCAAACTCGTGGATGGCGCAGATCTTTGTGTCCCATTCCTTAGTGAGGGACCTAAGGAATTTATCATTGAGTTCACCGTCAGTGAACACTCTTCCATATCCTTTGAGTGCATTGACGATCTTGAGGAAGTTTTCGAAGGTGACTCCGATCTCCTCCTTTGGCCCTTGTCTGAAGGCCTCATATTTCTGATTGAGGAGGGATCTCCGATCGTCCCTCACTTCATCTGTGCCCTCCATTAAGACAATCAGACAGCTCCAGAGATCCTTGGCTGTCCTGCAATTGCTGAAGTTCTGCATCATAGAGTCGTCAACTGCGCTCACCAGGATGTTCTGAGCTTTCTTGTCGAGTCCGAACAGCACCATTTCGTCCTTGTCCATTTCCGAAAGTTGCTTGGGTACTTTCCTGGTAGGATCAATGGTGGAGGCCTTAGTGGGAATGTAAGGTCCCTCCTCCACTATCATGAAGAGCCGAGGGTCGACCGCTTCCATGTAGAATCTGATTCTTTCCTTCCAGATAGGAAAGTTCAGTCTGGTGCATACTGGGATTTTGCCGGAGTGCTTGAGTCCGTCCATGGAGGATATCTGTCTGCTTCTTGACACTGGGGGCAGGATTCTACTCAAGGTGTGAACCTTTTTGATGAGTAACCTCCCTCTGATACCACTTGAAAGTTCACCTAGTGTTAACTATCTTCACCTATGGGGGGGGGGGGAATAGGTGTCTCTGTCGCGTATTTGCGGAATTATGATTTTACCTGCACAAGAAAACAAAACAACCAAGCACAGAAAATACACAGACAATTTATAGTGGTTCCCCGATTTGGGTACGTCCACTTTCCCCCTTCGACCTATCTCCCAATACGGGACGACTCGGTCACTTCACCAACAGATTGAAATCCAATCCTTGCACTCACGGAAGGAACCCTTCCACACGTAGGAGTCAACACTCCCACAGTCCGGGTTGCACCCAACCCTTACAACTAGGGAACAATCGGTCCGTTATAAAGAAATTAAAAACTAGCTTGTAAGAAATACAAACAACGTTTGGAGAGAAGGTGGCCCTCTTCGTTTGACGACGTGCTCTTGAAGTCAACGAAGAGTGCACAGCCCTAGATCTCACTTGGAGTGAATCTTTCCCGAGACCGGCGGCGGCTTGAGGCGGCGGCAACGTTCTCGGAATCAGCAGCGGCGATGAAGAGCAGCAGCAGTGCCAACTTGATTTAGACTTCGTAGCAAAGGGAGCAAGATCTACCAACGGTCACACAAGGATCGATCGTCTCGATCGATTCGGAAGGGGAAAGATTTTCCCGATCAACGAATCAAGAGACAAGGGATCTCTCGTTAGACGCGTGAGATGCTATGCTAGCCTAAGCTTCTGTCGCCGGAGATCTGGAAGACCCTGAGATCAACAGCGGCGACAACCGTGCGAGCGGCGGAGATGACCGGCGGAGCAAGATCGCGAGATTAGGGTTTGTCGTCGGCCGCTCGTTCTTTTTGAAATACCGTATATCCGTGTCTTTTACTGTTCACAATGTATCGTATTTATACCCTAGGTCAAGAAGATGACCGTTGTGGGTCCCACCAAGGTAAGGACTAAAGTCTGGTTCAAACAGCTGCAGGTAACTTGGACCGGTCCAGAACTTTCAGAAAAATTGCCAAGTCAAATTCGGCGAGAATCATAGGTGATTCTCGCCGAATCGGCGAGAATCACTTATGATTCTCGCCGACTTCTACTTAGCCGAAATCTGACTGCACAGATACAGAAGCCGGGGAGAATCGGCGGGAGTCACTTTTGATTCTCACCGAATCGTCGAGAATGCAAGGTCATTCTCGACGAATCGGAGAGAATCATAAGTAATTCTCGACGATTCTGCCTTAGAAAATTTCCCTGTCTGTGACGAAGCTGCCGGCTTCAACCGGCGAGAATCAGCTAGTGATTCTCGACGACTCGGCGAGAATCACTAGTGATTCTCGCCGAATCGGCGAGAATCACTTAGTGATTCTCGTCGATTTGTACTTAGGCTGTTTCTCCTCTTTCTCCCTTTGAGCTGGTCTTTGGCCCATCCTTGCTCCTTGTCTGCTCTTGCTTTATCATAGCCCTGTACTTGAAATTAAGTACACCCCAATAGAGAGAGTACACGTAGGCCAACACACTGATCTGCTCAACAAGGGATTACGTTGCACAGACCCGTGTATATTGACCCACTGTACCCTGACATTGGTGTGTACTTAGCATGGAATATCTGCAAGTACAACTAGAAATATTTCATCAAATACATTGTCTATTTACCTTGGCTTGCACAGGGGCTTCTTCAAATTAGGTACATTGTGGATGCAATACCCAACAGAAAGAGCATCGCCGCCCCGATTACGGGGGCAGTATCGTTATAATTCGGTCAGCATAGCTGACCGTTGCTTTTGTTTACCATCGGGCGGTGGATTGTGGCTTGCAGGTGCTGCGTAGCCGAGCGGAAAATAGCAGGCTAAAGCCCATGTTGCGGTGCTGGCCCTCGAAGGCCTACCCTTTCTTTATGTTTTCCGTTTATCTCATGTATGGCCGGCCTGCGAGCCGATGTATGAAAGACACTCTTGTTGAGAGAACTATTGTAAGGCCATAAGGCCGGTACTTTTGTATTAATCATTCCTATTTTATCTAAGTAGTGGAAATTCGTGCTTGGCAGGGTTCTTTTATTTGTGCAACTTAAGAAATTGCTTCCGCTAGAATGACTCTGTGTAGGACGTTGGTGATTGGTTGTATGGTTTCAACACGTAACCACCGGTCTGTCCGTAGTATATGGCGTCGGGCCTCGGCCGGGCCTACTGCTATATACTATGCGACGGATAGGGGTGTTACAAATTGGTATCAGACTACTGGTTTCGGTCATACTTAAATGAATTCGTGGGCGAATTCACTTTAAGGGGTGGTGAGCACATGTGTGCGTCATCGTTATAACATGAAAAGAACCCATGAATTTCCACTTAGGAAAGAAAATACACATGTTTGAGGAACCTGCGTGTTCCTATAATTGCTGTTTGCAATAGTATTTGGTCGCTTATCAGTGTTTTTCACGTTTATAGGTGACCATAAGTGGTGCTGGGCCGTCAGAACGGCCTGGTTCTGAGGCAAGCAGTACGCCAAGTGAAGCGCCTACAACACCTCCGTTTGCCGAGACCATTAGGTTGGTGGCAGAAGCTGTCATGGCGATGTTTAATGCGCAACCTGCAAGACAGGTGTAGCAGCCTGTTCCTGCGGAGGAGCAAGTGCCGCTCCAAGCGTCGGAGCCTAGAAGGGTTGAGCAGTTGGCGGTGGAGCCGAAGTTGCCTCGGAGAGCAACTGAGAGACAGCTTAAGCATGTGATGGGCTTCCACCCACCGGTGTTCTCGAGAACGGGAACCCCGACCCAGGCTGAAGATTGGCTCTCAAAAGTCAATAGGGTGATGACAGCTACTGAAATGGAAGAGTGGCAGAAGACCACAATAGCGACGTTCCTATTGGATGGGGACGCAAGGTTATGGTGGGAAGGTCTAGAGTTACACCAGTTGAGGGGAAGGCCATTGGCCGAAGTATCTATGGAGGAATTTTCGAGACTGTTCATGGCTCGATACGTCCCCTCAACACAGAGGATCGAACTGGAGAACGAGTTCCAAAAGTTGGTGCAAGGAGATAGCACTGTAGACGAGTACCTCCACGAGTTTACTCGATTGGGGAGATATGCTAGTGCTACCTTTGCCGATGAGGAGCGAAAGACTAACCGCTTATATGAAGGGTTAAGAGATGAGCTGAGGTTGCTACTATCAGGGCCCATGGCGTAGGGTTTCCTAACCTTGGTCAACTCGGCCCGGTCCTTGGAGAAGGACATGAGAAATGTGCAAGCTAAGAAGGATTCTGGTGGGAAGAAATCAGAGTTCAAGGAGCTGACTACGTCGAAGTCAGGCTATCGAAGATTCTACAAGAAGTCTAGGACGTCAGGTCTAGCTTCTTCTACAGGTGCCTCGGGGGAAACTACCAATCGAACCCCAGGTGCTTGTTTCACGTGTGGAAAGACGGGGCACTTTGCCTGCGATTGCTGGAGCGGATGCCCAAAGTCCGAGAGAAAATAAGGAGCTACTTACGAATAGAAGGGCAAGGCGGTGGAGTCAACCGCGTCCCACTATGCTCCGACTCAGCCTAGAGTCTACAACTTGGGGCAGCAGGAGGCTATTAAACAAGCAGATGTGGTGACAGGTACGAGTTAATTTATAGCAAGTTAACTTAGATACTGTTGTTTATTGCTTGTTATCCTAATATGGTTTGCATAGGCTTTGTTTTGATTAGCGATAGTCCGGCACGGGCACTCTTCGATACGGGAGCTTCACAGTCCTTCTTATCCGAAAATTTTATATCACGCATCGGAGTCCCTTCTTCGATGGCGAAGGACAAGTTGGATGTGCTGCTACCGAATGGGTGCTCGATGCGTGCGGACAGAGTGTGCGCCGTAAAGGTTCACATTGGGAGCCAAGAGTTCGACTTGCTAGTGTCATTGCTGCCGCTAGTAGAGTTTGACGTTATCTTTGGGATGGATTGGCTTTCGGAGCAGAAAGCTTGGATTGACTGCGACCGGAAGGAGGTCAAGCTGGGTGTTGGGAGGGGGACAACATTCGAGGGACTCAAGGGGTCGAGCAAGACGCTGATGTCTGCTCTTCAGGTGGTAAAGGCAGTTCGTGCTGGTGCAGAGCTGTTCTTCGTAATAGTGGGGGTTGTGGAGCCAAAGTCCACGTTGGATAACATCCCCGTAGTTTGTCAATACCCCGATGTGTTCCCAGAGCCCCACCGCAGCGGGAGATTGATTTCACCATCGAGCTAGTACCGGGGGCCAAACCGGTGTCACGTGCTCCGTATAGGTTGGCACCTAAGGAGATGGCAGAGTTGAAAGTTCAGCTAGAGGAGCTGATGGAGCATGGTTATGTGCGTCCAAGCTCGTTGCCTTGGAGCGCACCGGTCCTCTTTGTTAAGAAGAAGGATGGGAGTATGCGGCTGTGTATCGACTATAGAGAGTTGAACAAGCTGACGGAGAAGAACAAGTACCCGATCTCGAGGATTGATGATCTATTCGATCAGTTTGTCGGATCGTCGGTATATTCTAAGTTGGACTTGAAGTCAGGGTACTATCAGTTGATGATAAGGGAATGTGATATCCCCAAGACGGCGTTCAGCACAAGGTATAGGCATTTCGAGTTCACGGTCATGCCGTTTGGACTGACGAATGTGCCATCAGTGTTTATGGACTTGATGAACAGGACGTTCCGAGATTTCCTGGATCGATTTGTGATCGTCTTTATCGACGATATATTGGTGTACTCGTAGTGCGAAGAAGATCACTTCAAACACTTGCATCTGGTGTTGGAGAATTTGAGGAGAAATGAGTTGTATGCGAAATTCTCCAAATGCGAGTTCTGGCTACCTTCAGTAGCATTCCTTGGTCACATTGTCAGTGGGGAAGGTATAGCGGTGGATCCAGCGAAGATCGTTGTGATACGGGAGTGGCCTGCGTTGTCTTCTGTCGCGGTAGTCCGTAGTTTTCTCGGGCTTGCTGGATATTACAGGCGCTTCGTAGAGAACTTCTCGCTGATAGCGCTACCTCTCACGAAGTTGACAAGGAAAGATCAGAGATTCTTGTGGACGCAGGAGTGTGTGCAAGCTTTTGAGGAGCTGAAGAGACGGTTGACCACGGCGCCAGTGCTTAGTTCGCCGAGTGGGACCGAGTGCTTCGAGGTGTATAGTGACGCCTCGGGTAGTGGTTTGGGCTGCGTGTTGTTGCAGCATGGGAGCGTCATAGCTTATGGATCGCGTCAGCTAAAATTGCATGAAAGGAACTATCCAGTCCACGACTTGGAGTTGTCGGCCGTGATATTTGCACTTAAGCTGTAGAGGCACTACCTATACGGCGTAAGGGTCGATATATATACCGATCATAAGAGCCTGAAGTACTTATTGGATCAGAAGGATCTTAACATGAGGCAGAGGAGGTGGATGGAGTTCCTGGGGGACTACACCTTCAAGATTCATTATGTACCCGGGAAGGGCAATGTAGTTGCAGATGCGTTGAGTCGCAGGGCTCCCGCCCAAGCCAACTGGTTGTCGGTGCATGATGAGCGGCTAGTACGGGAGTTGGAGGAGCTTGAGATCTGTTGCGTTGACAAGCAGACGAGCGACAAAGCAATATTGAACTGGACATAAGTTCAGTATGACCTGGCTGACCGGGTTTGGTAGGCATTGGAGTTAGATGTCTCCATGAATGAGATTATGGAGGCAGCGTTGGATGGGTCAAATTCCCAGTTTTCAGTGGAAGATGGGTTGTTAAGGAAGGATCATCAGTTGTGTGTCCCAAGCGGGAGTAACCTACGGGCGGAGTTGATGTACGAGGCTCATCATACCAAGAACTCAATCCACCCAGGGAGCACAAAGATGTACCGTGACCTCAAGAAGCTGTTTTGGTGGTCGGGGCTCAAGAAAGATGTAGCGTTGTTTGTGGCCAAATGCCAAACGTGCGCCTTGGTGAAGGCGGAGTGCCAAAAGCCAGGAGGATTTATGAAGTCCTTGCCTATACCGGAGTGGAAGTTCGACGACATATCTATGGACTTTGTGCATGGGTTGCCAAGGTCGCAGAAGGGGAACGATGCCATCTGGGTGATCGTAGATCGGTTATATAAGGTGTCGCATTTCATTCCGCATAGGAAGGATGACTCGGTGGAGAAGTTGGTGAAGCTATATGTGGACAATATAGTTAGACTGCATGGTGTGCCTCGTAGCATTGTGAGTGATCGCGATGGGCGTTTCACGTCCAATGATTGGTGGTTGGTGCAGCAGATGCTGGGGACAAAGTTGAAGTTCAGCACAGCCTTCCATCCGCAGACGGATGGGCAGACCGAGAGAGTCAATAGAACGATGGAGGACATGCTCCGCATGTGTGTTCTAGACTTCGGGAAGCATTGGGAGGACCACCTGTATTTTGTGGAGTTCACGTACAACAATAGCTACCAGGCGAGTATCCAAATGGCGCCCTTTGAGGCCCTATATGGTAGAAAATGTCGCATGTTGTTGTCTTGGTTAGAAACGGGTGAGGCAAGGTTGTACAAGAAGCAGGAGGTGGAGAGTGCTACCTCGTTGGTGCGGATTATTCGGTAGCGCTTATTGATCGCTCAGGACAGGCAGGCGAAGTATTACAATGCCAAGCACCGGAACGTGGAGTTCGCGGTAGGCGATTGGGTATACATGAAAGTGAAGCCGTTAAAGGGGGTTTCGCGGGTGAGACGCTTGAAGAAGTTGAGCCCAAGATACATTAGACCTTTTTAGGTTCTGGAGAGAGTTGGCGAAGCGGCATACCGTTTGAGGCTATCGGAGGAGTTAAGTGGGCTACACGATGTATTTCACATCTCTGTATTGCGAAAGGCGGTGCAAGAGCCTTCGCAGGTGATCGCAGTTGATCAAGTGCCGGTGGACGAGGGGTTGACGACTAGGGTAAAGCCCGTTTGTATTGAAGACTCTGAGGTCAAGAGGCTCCGTAACAAGGAGATCCGGATGGTTAAGGTCCGGTGGGATAATTGCAGTCGGGAGGAGCTCTCTTGGGAATGGGAGCAAACTATGCTGGAGGAGTACCCGGAGTTATTCCGCTCAGGTACCGTTAAATGCCTTCAGTTCCTGTTGTTTTCCTTGTAAATTTAGTGGACGAAATTCTTTTAAGGGGGAGAGAGTTGTAACACCCTGAAACTCAAAAGAGGGACGGGTGACGTTTTAAGCCCAGTCTGGGTTTTGGAGCAGGTATCACGGGCGTGATACGGGCATGTCACGGGAGTGATACAGGTATGTTTGGCCACGGGTCATGTGGTCGACATTTTGACGATCGGAGATCGTCGAGTTGAGGCACACGGCCTAGGACATGGGCGTGTCCAAGGGCATGTCACTTTGGGCAGTTTTCGGAGTCATGCACATGGGCCATGACACGGGCCCAGACACGGGCGTGTCACATGCGACACGGGTGTGTCACATGCTACACGGGCGTGTCGGGTGCCGTGTCGCAGGAAGTGTCCTCCTCGGGTTGCGAAAGCTGGCCGATTGCACACGGGGGGCGTGACACGGGTCTCGACACGGGCGTGTCACTGGTGATACGGGTGTGTCGGAGGCCATGTCGAATGCCGTGTGCTGGTTTTCGAGTCGGTCGAGACAGCGAATGGGTGGCACGGCCAGGCACACGACCGTGTTGCAACCCGTGTTCGGCCCCAGATTTTGTATTTTAGGCCTAATCGTGGCCGTCTGTTTCCTTGGCTTTGGATCCGACGGTGGGGGGCTTCTCCTGGGTGGTTTTAGCCGGGATAAGGGTTTCAAAACCCTCATTCTCTTTTTGCATTCTCTTTCTAAATCCTAGAGAGAAGGGAGAGCAAGGTGAGAGGTTGGAGACCAAGATCCGGCCGTCGATGGAGCGTCGGAGCTCCGAATCGCGATCTGAGTCCAGATCCGCGGAGGTGACGCCGTTGCGGTGCTTTTCAACTGCATAGTTTTTCATGGCACCGCGGAAGAACGCAAGGGTAATGATTTCTCATCCTTGGGCATGTGAAGCCCTTTTTCCCATTGCATAGGAAGCCCTCTCTCGCGAGTGAGCGAAGAGTTGGAGCGTTCCTTGGGGTAGATATGTAATGTCCCCCTTGTATAGAGTCCGTATGCAAAAACGGGCATAGGCATTGTGTATGAAGCCTATCCGGACATGTGGAGCTGGATCGGTGATGTTGCATTGCATATGAACCGGGGAAAAACTCCAGGTGTTTGGGCATTTTTCGGGTTTTCTACGTGGTAGATTGCAGAAGGGAGCCTTGGAGATTAACTCCAAGGTGCACCCGGAAAACTGGGTAAAAGCGGGTTTTGCCAACATGGTGGTCGGAGAGCCAACGTGAACATAACCTGGTTATGTGATTATTGTGGTGGAAACAGGACTCAGTGAGTCTTGACCTGCACATATGGCTTAAATTGCTGTTGCGATATGAGCACGGGTCAGGCGGAACCGTGCCCGATCTATGTCGTTCGGTGGAACCGTTGGCAAGGATGAGGGTCTTCGGCGGTCAATGGCTTAAATTGTCGTGACCAAGGCCAAGAAGACAAAATGCTCATATGGTTGGCCGTCCAAGGGGCGGTGGTGGTACGGGAACGTCTATGGCTTGAATTGACGTGACGTTGGTCGGTTCGCCGTGAATGTGCCCTGTGTGCACGAGGTGTGTGGTCGTACGAGCCTACGCCTGTGTTGAAGTGTGTTTACACTATATTGATGCTATACTAATAAAGTGAAGGGAAAGAGCATCGCCGCCCCGATTACGGCGGCGGGATTGTTATAATTTGGTCAGCATAGCTGACCGTTGCTTTTGTTTACCACCGGGCGGTGGATTGTGGCTTGCAGGTACTGCGTAGCCGAGTCGGAAATAGCGGGCTAAAGCCCATGTTGCGGTGCTGGCCCTCGAAGGCCTACCCTTTCTTTATGTTTTTCGTTTATCTCATGTATGGTCGGCCTGCGAGCCGATGTATGAAAGACACTCTTGTTGAGAGAACTATTGTAAGGCCATAAGGCCGGTACTTTTGTATTAATCATTCCTATTTTATCTAAGTAGTGGACATTCGTGCTTGGCAGGGTTCTTTATTTGTGCAACTTAAGAAATTGCTTCCGCTAGAATGACTCTGTGTAGGACGTTGGTGATTGGTTGTATGGTTTCAACGCGTAACCACCGGTCTGTCTGTAGTATATGGCGTCGGGCCCCGACCGGACCTACTGCTGATGACTTGTTTTAGTCTTTGTTTTTGGGGTAATTTAGTAGTTAAAATCCTTATGTTTTATTGTAATTTTGTGTTTTGTATGTTTGTTATGATGTTATTTCATGATTTGATATAAAAATATATATTTAGTCTTATTATATGTATTATATATTATGTTATGTTTAGTAATTTTAATCAATATTAGTTTATGTTTTGTTTTAATGTTTTTTTTATGTTTTGTTATTTCATTTTAAATGTTTTAATGCTATTATGTTGTTTTTACTTTATGATAATTTATATTATGTTTTATTTGTTTGTAGGTGCAGCTCTTGTGTATGGCCGAGCCCAAGCAACCAGCCCATGAAGAACCCGAGCCCAACACATGCAGCCCTTCAACTTGGAGCAGCCTCCTAGTCTACCCGAGCCCACTAAACATGCCCTTGGAGCAGCCCGGCCACCTACCAAGCCTACTCGAGCCCTACATCAAAGCCCATTCATGGCCGGCCACATATA
This sequence comes from Platanthera zijinensis, assembly GCA_039513925.1. NCBI lineage: Eukaryota > Viridiplantae > Streptophyta > Magnoliopsida > Asparagales > Orchidaceae > Platanthera > Platanthera zijinensis. The sequence continues at coordinate 106,464,317 of CM077084.1, read as the reverse complement.
TTTTATGCATACACCTTGCCACCTTCCTCTCTCTCTCCATATTTAATATATTTCATTCATGCACCTCCACATTCATGCATCCTCCCTTACATGGCCGAACCCCCCTCTACTTCTCCTCCACATTCATTCTCTCTCCCTTCTACACACTTCCATTCATCCCCCCTTCTTTATTTTATATTTTTATTTTTCATTCCCTAAAATACAATGCATGCATGTAGCCACCTTTCTCTCCTTCCATTTATTATCTTACATTGCATCCATGCCTCCTCTCTCCCCTTCATTTAATACAATGCATGAACCTCTCCACATATGTGGCCGACCACCCCTATGTCTCCCTCATCTAGAACATTCCTCCCTCTCCTATAAAAGGAACCCCTTCCCCTCTTGTTTCAAGTTAAGTAGTTTTGAGTTTTAAGTAGTTTTAGTTTTGGTAGAGAGTGCTAGTTCAAGTGTTCTTCCTTCATTGTTGTAATAGTCTTTTTTTAGTGCAATATTATCTTGTCTTTTTAGTATTATTATTTTTGTACCTCTTTTATTCAAGCAATGCAAATGTCATTTCTTTTCTCTTATTCTCAATCCCTTTCTATCATGCGTAGCTAACTTTATTTTGTGCCCGATCGCGATGATCTTTGCAATGAAATAACATATCTTTATTTTTATGTTTGCATTTGTTTCTTTCTATTTTTGATCCTTCCTTGATTTATTTTGTGTCGACTCCGTATTCCGGTATACGGTAGTAGGCATCCGATCTCAATTCATAGAAGTCGAGAGACACATTGATTTGAAAGATCACTCAAGGAAGGAAGGAGTTGACCGCACCCCTAGAGATAGGATGACGTAAATCCTCCGGATTGGAGTCAAATCCAATAGTGCGGGTCACTTCGATAATGCGACTTTAGGCAATTTTGACTTGTAAAGAGATTTCGGTCAAAACCTCTACAAGTTAGGGGATTTAATGCTCTAGCGAGATTACTTCCTAATATCGGATCTGTCACAGTCTTAATAGAATTACAAATGTTAAACTAATTTATTCCGTTACTTTATTTCATGGTGAATTGTCGATCGAGCACTTTTCTCGTAATAGTTTATTTTCTCTTTTTAACTTAGTTTATTTCCATTTTCAAAACTCATTAATCGTTCAGTAGAATAATAGAGTCATTGTAAGTAATAGTACTTGCCTGCCCCGAGTTTTTATACGACCTTGATATTTTTCATATCCTATGCTATATTTCGATAGGTACACTTGCCTTAATCGAGTATAGATTGGAGAATATGATTTTCTCTATCAAGTTTTTGGCGCCGTTGCCGGGGATTTTTTTGGTAATATTAAGAAAGCTTCGAGTTTATTACTTCTACTAAAATTTAAAAATTCAAAAAAATTTTATTATTATTATTAATATATAATCCGCCCACCTCATCTTATTTCTACCCAACCTAAAATCTCTCGAAAAGGGTAAGGGGCTTTAAGCGCCACAATTTTACCTAGTACCTTGCGAACCCTTCACCGGGTAGCCCTTGGGAAGTTCGAGAGCCAATCCACTAAAAAAAAATAAAATCTATTTTCAAAAATATATATATCTAAAAAAAAAACAAATCAAAAAAATTAGTTTTTCTTTTTCTTTTTGGTAGCAGTTTATTTTTTTTAATGGAATCTTCGTATTTTTGCGCTTCTTGTGGGTCGCCCGACCACTTCTATTCTGAATGTCTTTCGGGAACCCCTCCCTCTTTTGATTTTAATTTTTCTGGGGAAGGTCAAAATGGCCAATTTGACCCTTACTCCAATTTTTATCCAACTTGGGAGGCGGGGAACCCGCATTATTTTTCTTATGATTTTGCCCCGCAAAGCGTCGTGCCTCCCAATTTTAATTTTAATTCTATCGATAATGGGTATCTTGAATTGCAAACTTCTATTGATAATATTAGTTCGCATTTCAAGACCATTATGGATTATCTTTCTCGTGAGGCCGCATCTTTTTCTTCGTCTTCTTCTCCGTCTCCTCCAATTTCTTCATGTATTGAGTCACCGGATATCCCGGCTTGTCTTTTTCCTCTCGAGGAGGATAACTATTCGGATATACCGGATTGTTTCCTTCCTCCTTTAGAAGACGCCTCTATGGATATTCCGGTGTGCCTCTTACCCGTTGAGGATGACGAGACGTCTCTTATTTCTCCATCTGAAGACGTTGGTGATTCCATTACGCTTTCAAATTCAACTGTTCCTAATTTTTCTCTTTTTAGCGAATCTTCTTTTTCTTCTTCTTTTATTTTAGATAACTCTCCTTTAGTTCTTTCTTCCCCTTCCTCTCCCGGAATTTCACAAGACTCTTCTTCTTCTTGTAAAATTTCAGATGATGAAATTTCTTCTTCTACTTTTTTATTCCTCTTTCTATTTCTTCTTCTTTTTATTCTTCCTCTTTTGACGACCTATTCTTTCCCCTATTACATACGGCGGAGTTCTTCTATAACTCCGTCCGTTCATTCTTGGGTGTCATTCCCTTGAAGATCCCACCGCATGTCGGTGCGATTCTTCAATTCTTCTTTTTTCTAGTTTACTCTCCTAAGAGCATACTTAGGGAGTTACCTCTTCACTTTAGTTTTTATTTTCCCTTTAGCTAACAAATAACGTCGGGCTCAGCCGACGTTAAACAGAGAGCGCTCTTGGGAGGCACCCCTTGCTTATCCTTTTTGTTTTTTTTCTTTTTGTTTTGTTTTGTTTTGCAGGAAAAAAACCCCCGGCGGTTCGTTTAGCACCATCATTTCCTCTCTTCCTTAGTCCTGAGCCGGTGTCCAGCTCAAGCATGGGGGAGCGACATCTGCATTCGGCCTTACGAATCCGGGGAAGTCGTTTTCTTTTTAGTTATTTACTTTATTGTAATCCCCCCTTTCTTTTTTTTTCTTCCTTGTTTTATTTTTCATTGAGGATAATGCAAAATTTAAGCATGGGGGAGGGTTTAGTTAGTTTATTTCTTCTTTTTTTCTCTCAAAAATAAAAAAAAAAATCATTTGCTTTCTTAAAATCAAAATTTCAAAAAAATTAGTATAGTTTTATTAAGTTTTTTATTTAGTAATATTTTTTTTAGCCTTATCAAAAAAACAAAAAAATTTAGAAAAATCAAAATTCCAAAAAAGATAATATTTCAAAACCCAAAAAAAATGAAAAATGTAAAAAAATCAAAAAAATATAATAAACCTCATGCTTAGATTTTTGTTATTTTCAGAAATTTAGTTTGAGTTAGTTTATAAGCATTTTTTATTTGCTAATCTTTATTTCATCATATTTAGTTAAATTTAACTTTTAGTGATTTTGTTTTGAGAATCATCTTATGGTTTAATTTGCTTAGAGTAATTTATTTAGCACTTTTCTCTTTTATTTTAAATAGTTTCAATTTTGTAGTAATTTGGCTAAACAATTTTGGATTTTAATTATTCTTACTTCATGCTTTTGGATTCTTAGGAAATCTCAATCTACTAGTAGTTGCTCTCTAGTGTTTTAGTTTATTTTCTAAAATTTTGTTTAAACCCATAATTTTTTCTTTTATTGTTAGATCATATGTCATGGTAATAAGAGGATAAAATTCCTTATTCTCTGGTACATATATGCAACCCAAAAAAATGAAGAGAGGAATTAAAAGTTCATATATGTCGTGGGAAGTGATGGGATGTTAGTCTATCATTTTCTGGTATTACATATATATTATTTAAAAAAAACAAAATTGTGTGGGGTGTGAAAAAAAATAATGATCACCTCCAATCAAAGACCTCTTCATGTTTATTTCCTCCCCAAAACCCCTTAGCCAATATCATTGTCTTAGTTTTTAAATTAAAATATGTGGAGAGCATAAGTAGTAGGTTGCCTTTTTCCTTAAGTTTCTTTCAAGTTATGGTTTTTATAATTTCAATCCAACCCTGTTTGCACTTTACTAAATTTTGAATGCTAGTTAATTTATTAGATAATTTTTGGCTAAATATTTCTCTCTTTTCACTTTAATTTCATAATTTAGGACTTAATTCTTAAATCCCTAAATTTTTATTTTTGGCTAGATTTTGGTGTTAATAATTTTTAGTTGAATTGAAAATTTTATAATGTCTTATAAATATTTCTCTTCCTTTTGCTCTGGAATAGCAAAAGCCTAAGCATGGGGGAGTTTGATGACTTGTTTTAGTCATCGTTTTTGGGGTAATTTAGTAGTTAAAATCCTTAAGTTTTATTGTAATTTTGTGTTTTGTATGTTTGTTATGATGTTATTTCATGATTTGATATAAAAATATATATTTAGTCTTATTATATGTATTATATATTATGTTATGTTTAGTAATTTTAATCAATATTAGTTTATGTTTTGTTTTAATGTTTTGTTTTATGTTTTGTTATTTCATTTTAAATGTTTAATGCTATTATGTTGTTTTTACTTTATGATAATTTATATTATGTTTTATTTGTTTGTAGGTGCAGCTCTTGTGCATGGCCGAGCCCAAGCAACCAGCCCATGAAGAACCCGAGCCCAACACATGCAGCCCTTCAACTTGGAGCAGCCACCTAGTCTACCCGAGCCCACTAAACAAGCCCTTGGAGCAGCCCGGCCACCTACCAAGCCTACCCGAGCCCTACATCAAAGCCCATTCATGGCCGGCCACATATATTTTATGCATGCACCTTGCCACCTTCCTCTCTCTCTCCATATTTAATATATTTCATTCATGCACCTCCACATTCATGCATCCTCCCTTACATGGCCGAACCCCCCTCTACTTCTCCTCCACATTCATTCTCTCTCCCTTCTACACACTTCCATTCATCCCCCTTCTTTATTTTATATTTTTATTTTTCATTCCCTAAAATACAATGCATGCATGTAGCCACCTCTCTCTCCTTCCATTTATTATCATACATTGCATCCATGCCTCCTCTCTCCCCTTCATTTAATACAATGCATGAACCTCTCCACATATGTGGCCGGCCACCCCTATGTCTCCCTCATTTAGAACATTCCTCCCTCTCCTATAAAAGGAACCCCTTCCCCTCTTGTTTCAAGTTAAGTAGTTTTGAGTTTAAAGTAGTTTTAGTTTTGGTAGAGAGTTCTAGTTCAAGTGTTCTTCCTTCATTATTGTAATAGTCTTTTTTAGTGCAATATTATCTTGTCTTTTTAGTATTATTATTTTTGTACCTCTTTTATTCAAGCAATGCAAATGTCATTTCTTTTCTCTTATTCTCAATCCCTTTCTATCATGCGTAGCTAACTTTATTTTGTGCCCGATCGCGATGATCTTTGTAATGAAATAACATATCTTTATTTTTATGTTTTCATTTGTTTCTTTCTATTTTTGATCCTTCCTTGATTTATTTTGTGTCGACTCCGTATTCTGGTATACGGTAGTAGGCATCCGATCTCAATTCATAGAAGTCGAGAGACTCATTGATTTGAAAGATCACTCAAGGAAGGAAGGAGTTGAACACACCCCTAGAGATAGGATGACGTAAATCCTCCGGATTGGAGTCAAATCCAATAGTGCGGGTCACTTCGATAATGCGACTTTAGGCCATTTTGACTTGTAAAGAGATTTCGGTCAAAACGTCTACAAGTTAGGGGATTTAATGCTTTAGCGAGATTACTTCCTAATATCGGATCCGTCACGGTCTTAATAGAATTACAAATGTTAAACTAATTTATTCCGTTATTTTATTTCAAGGTGAATTGTCGATCGAGCACTTTTCTCGTAATAGTTTATTTTCTCTTTTTAACTTAGTTTATTTTCATTTTCAAAACTCATTAATCGTTCGGTAGAATAATAGAGTCGTTGTGAGTAATAGTACTTGCCTGCCCCGAGTTTTTATACGACCTTGATATTTTTCATATCCTATACTATATTTTGATAGGTACACTTACCTTAATCGAGTATAGATTGGAGAATACGATTTTCTCTATCAACTGTTATATGCTATGCGACGGATAGGGGTGTTACAACGGGCCCGAGTTGCAAATTCTGCGCTCGCCGATCGTCTTCCTGAGATCGACAATCATCGAAGGGGGTCACGCCCTTGGTCACGGGCGTGAAATGTCGGTCACGGGCGTGACAGAGCCATGATGCAAATTCTGAGTTCGCCGATCGTCTTCCTGAGATCGACGATCATCAAAGGGGGTCACGCCATAGGTCACGGGCGTTACAAGTCGGTCACGGGCGTGATAGACCCATGATGCAAATTATTAGTTCGTCGATCGTCTTCCTGAGATCGACGATCGTCGAAGGGGGTCACGCCCTAGGTCACGGGCGTGATGGGTCGGTCACGGGCGTGACCATCCCGTAACCCGAAATCTTGGTCGATATAGTTCAATTCTCGTGCTTCCTAGGGTTCTGTCACGACAGACCGACTCCTAGGGGTCTAGCTAGAAATGGGATGTTACAAATCCCAATAAATAAAACATAAATTTTGTCCCTGAAATTGAGGTTGAGCCTACGAGAATTTTTACCTAAATAAAATAAACGTGTAACATCCCATATGGTTTTCCTATTGAGTCGAAGCGAGATTACCTGTTTGATAAACGAAGGCAATCTCCCCAATAAACAAAAGATTAGCCCCTACTTTCCTGCGCATGCCTAGGTTCTCAATTTCCCTTATCTAGTCCTACTGGTTCAATATAAGAAGGTAATTTATAGTATACCAATAGGTGGTGAGGTATACCTAACTGAACAACTCCGGGTATTTTTGCCTCATCAGGTCCTGCGGTTCCCAGGTGTGCTCCTCCTAACCAAAGTTCCTCCAAATAACCTTGACTAAGGGGATCTTATTGCGGCGCAAGATCCGTACTCCTTTATCATCGATCAGAACTGACTCCAAGTGAACAGATCGGTCTGAAGCTACCGGCCCTTCCGTTATCAAAATCTGCTGCTCCGAGCGTAGTTGAGCCCTCCTCAGCGAAGAAATGTGGAAGACGTCGTGCAGAGCTGCCAGCTCTGGTGGAAACTCCAACCTGTAAGCAAGGGCCCCGATCCGCTCCAGGATCCTGTAAGGGCCCATATACTGATAGTTTTACTTTCAAGACAACCTAAACACCTAGAGGGAGGGGTGAATAGGTTCTAATTTCTTGTTTATACTCCTAGGCAGAATTCAATTGCAAATTAAAACATCTAGCACAGCATTCACAGATAACTAAGCATCACAGATTGCACAATGTTTTATAGTGGTTCCTCAAGGTCTGGGTACATCCACTTTCCCCCTTCACCCATCTAGCAGTATGCTAGATTCGGCCAAACTTCCACTATTCTCAGATCCTCAGATCCTACAGCTCAGAACCTGAATAGGTTCCTACAACTCAGGCTCAACAGCCCTACCTCAGCCTTGCCTCAAGGCCTACCACTCAGAGAATAACCTTCTCCTACACTTAGGCAAATAGCCCTACCACTCAGAGATCACCTCTCCTACACTCAGCCTTTATAACACATGCTTACAACTCAGATCTGTGTAAACAGATCCTACAGAAATTTAGAAAAGATATTTTAATGTCTTGCCTTTGTTGAGAGAGAAGAGGACAAGACACTTCTTGATCAGCTGATGAAATCAACTGAATCTGAGCTTTCTTCAAAGCTTCTTGAATCTGAACTTAGCTGAGTTGATTTCCAAATAGCTTCTTGAGAAACCACTGATGGCTTCCTTCTTCTTCTTCAAGATGACTGGATCCCTCTCTATCCAATACCTTTTTTGATACTTCAGACTTCTTCTTCTTCTTAGATCCACTGATGAAGATCTTCTTTAGAGCTTAGCACTTTCTTGAATTGAAACTACAACAGGATCGTAATCCTTCTGTTTCTTCTTCTTAGATCTTCTTCAGTTATCTTTCTTAGTTTTTTTATTTCCTTCTGAATATGTCTATTTATAGACTTTCTTCATGGTAACCGGCTGATTTGGTTTCTAACTGTTTTCTGACAGTTCTGACAGCTTCAGTTAAACGGTGGCAACCCACAGCTGTCAAGTCTTCAAACAGTTCTTGTACCTTAGCCTTGGACAGCAAAATGTCGAGACAGTCTGTTAGAAAGTGTCGAGACCAATCTGTCTATCTGTGTCGACACAAGTGACTTTGGTGTCGACACAGTCTTTGATGATGTCGACTAAGTTGCCTTTAAGTCGACACAGCTTCTTCAGAAAATAACTTGGTCTAGACTCTGCAGTGTGTCGACACAGTTGTTGTAGATTCAGAACTCAGTATGTGTCGACTCAGCCTTCAGGTGTCGACACAACAATCTTCAACTCTGCCAAAATGTGTCGACTCAGTCTTCTGGTGTCGACACAAGCATAGTCGACTTCTGCCAATATGTGTCGACTCAATCTTCTGGTGTCGACACATCCACCCAGTGTCGACACAGTTGAGGTCGACTATCTTCTTTTGTGAGTCGACACTCTTTCTCTGGTCGACTATCTTTCACTAGTCGACTATCTTCCACTAGTCGACTATTTTTCTCTGGTCGACTATCTTTCACTAGTCGACAAACTTTCTCTGGGTGTCGATTATCTTTCACTGTGTCGACACTGCTTCCCAGTGCTGAGGTCGACGATTTTCTTTATGTGTCGACACTGCTTCCCAGTGTCGACATAAGTGTGGTCGACTATCTTTCTCTGTGTCGACACTGATATTCTGAAGTGTCGACACAAATATTCTGAAGTGTCGACACAATTTCTTCAGGTGTCGACATGTGGACTTAGAATATTTTTCTGCATTCTTTAATACTTCTTCACCTGCACATGTCAACTCAAAACAACATCAAATACACCTTGATGTATATCATTGAGCTAAGTTGGGCTTCTTCAAATCAGGTACACATTTTCTAATGTACCCAACAATCTCCCCCTATTTGGAGAAGTCATAACCCTATAGCCAATGATATACACCATTTATAAAAAGTATAAACTGATGACATATGACATAACAGGAATACTTAATATAAACAAAATAAAAACAATCCATCACAGAATGAACATTATATGATACCAACCAACATTTTGTTTATAACTTGATAATGTTTGAATACAGAGATTTACATTTAATGATTTAATCAAAACATTACAAAATACTTTGAAAGAACTAAAAATTAAGACTGATCAGGCTCTTTAATGACAATCCCTTTGCCAGATAGAACTTGAGCCTTCACAGGAGCTTCAGAATCTTCAGCTGGATTCTTGCCTTTTAGATCAGCCTTCTTCTTTGCTTCTTCCTTGAGCCTTTGCCTTTCAAAATAATGAAAGGGCTTTGGGAAGTACTTGCTTGGCTCCTGAGCATCTGGAGGCAGCCTACCCAGCTTGGCTTTTCTTCTAAACTATACTATGGCCTCTTGCCTGGCTTCATACTTCTGCCATTCCATCTCATTGTACCACTTGCCTCTTTCCTGCACTTGGTCTTTGACAGCCTTCCATGCAGTGAGTATTATATTTCTGGAAGTAGGACTCCACTGCTCAAATTCTGGCTTAAGTTCAGCCTGCTCTCTAAATCTTTTCTTAGATAGTAGAGCATCTTGCTAGTCTTTCAAAGTAGCCTCAGGCTTATCAACCTTCCCAATAACAACATTAGTAACCTCCTTTGGAGGACTATACATTCCTTGAACTTGCTGATCAATCATGTCAAAATCTGGAGGAGGGTAAATGACTTGGGCAACCTCAGGTTGATTGCCTTCAAGTAGACTTGTTTGTATTCCTGACTCAGCCACCATAGCATCATCACACAATGGTGGATATCCCAATGTGGCTCGAATACTATTGGTCACCCATTTGGTGTGCTCTGAGCCTGCATGAACTAACATCCTCTCCCCCTTTATGGCTTCTCTAGTAACATGATCTCTTAGATCTTCCTTTTGAAATCTGATTTGGCCATCAAGATAATTCACACCCTCTTTAAAAAATGGTTTTAACTTTAGAAGCTTGTCAGATATTTCCTTTTGAGAGGTAGTGATAGCAGTTTTAACAGAATCAATAGCAGCTTGAAAGTTCTTATCAAATTCTTCCATTTCTTTTGCTCTAGCTGCAGACAGGCCTGGAACAACCTTTTTCAATTCTTCAATGATCTCATGATGAGATTCAGTTAAATTCTCATTCATCCTTATCTGATTTTCCAATACATAGCTTTGCTTTAAAGCAATATCATCCACCTTAGGGATGATAGACTGCTGTTGTTTTGCTAAATATACCACAGCATTACCTCCCTTATGGAAGCAATCTGTCATTTCCTTCTTATGCATATTGACCTCAAACCTAATTGATTTTATATCTTGAGCTAAGTCAAATTGCAGGGACTTGTTGTTCTCATCAACATATTTTTCTATAGCCACTCTGTGTTCATCCAATTTCACTTGTAAATCTACCAAGAACTTGTTATAATCAAAGTCAGAAGGAGTGTGATGTGCTGAAGACTGTAGAGCCTGCTTATAGCTCTTGCTCCTTCTCTGGAAGACCATAAGTTTTCTCTTCTTAGCCACCCTGGCTTCTTCATTCTCAGAATCATAAGTACTATCAATTTGAACTCTTTCTTTGGGAGGAGGAGGAACAGCTGCTTCAGTGCCATGTTGTACTGTCTCATCAAGCACAGGCTCCCCCTCAATTTCTTGCTCCACTTCCATTCTATCAGTAACTATTTCATCATTTGGAAATAACTCATCAAGAGTATATTCCTTCTGGGCTGGTACATCTGCAGTATTCAAATCTTGAGATAAATTAATTTGAGCTTCCTCTTGCACTTGCTCAGACAGCTTCTCCCCCTGTACTTGTTCAGTATTGGGGATGTCTTGGGCAGATGAGGACACTTGCTTTTCCTGGACCTGTGCAGAAATAGATATATTAGAAATGTCTTTTGTAGGAAAATACACCAGCTCCCCCTGCACCTGTACCTGATCATGAGTAGACACAGTCTGTGTAGGTGAATAAACTTGCTGAGCTGGTATTCTTATTTCTTCTTCTTGAATTTCAGGTATTGTGGCATCCTGAACTTGTGTAGAAGCAGGCTGATCTTCAACCTCTTGTCTTACTTGCGCTTCTTGTTGGTGCTCAGTACTGGTAGCATGACCTGGGGATTTCTCAGGTGAATCCTGCCTTTCCACTTCAGGCATCTCTTTGGTCAGCACCCTATCCCATCTGGAGAACAATCTCATGTCCATCATTCTCATGTGATTAATTTTTGTTCTAGGTTGTTGTTGCATAACATCAGGAATCTCCTTACTTAGGTATATACTCATTATTCTAGCCAGATTTGGCTTCTTGATTCCTTCCTTAATCTTTTCAAAGATTACAGTTGACCAATCCGTTGGAATTGTAAACATAATCCTGGTCATTAGGCTGAACATATAGGCAGAAATCCTATCATGTCCACCTGACTTGCACAGAATAACTTTTCCAACCACCTCAGACAGGAACTTGCCATGTTGATTCATTCATTTCCTGTTAAATGCTGCTCCAATTTTCATGGTGGAATCCAATCCACACCATTGAAGAGCCTCCCTTGATTTAGAAGCAGGGACATCCTCTTCATTCTCAATTATAGGTAATTGTAGAATTGTTCTTAACTTACTTGGTGTAATCTCCACTGGTGACCCATGGACTGTGGATTTTATCTCATGACTCTCAGAGTCTACAGATGCAGAAGTAAAGAACTCATGCACCTCCTTCTTCCATATCTTAGATGGTTCGGAGACCAGAAATTCTAATCCTGAGTCGGAGAGGAGAGAGATAACCCCGAGAACATCTGGAGGGGCAGCAGCAAAGGCCTGACGCACCAACTCATATCCTTCATTCACATTATCTTCAATCTTTGGCGCCATTGATCAGTCGAGAAAGCTTGAAAGATGAGAAAAAGAGAGAGAGAGAGAGGGAGAATGTCGACACAGGGTTTCAAAAAACCTTGTAAGCGTGTCGACAGAATGAGCTTTTGACCTATTTATACCTTCTGTTTAAAGAAGATCAAAAGTCGCCAAAAACAGACTATAAGTGTCGACACAGATGGAATGTGTCGACACAAGCTTCTATTGTCTCGACTTCAAGTCCGTCTATTATGTGTCGACACCAATTTGCTGTTATGTCGACACCAGAGATATATAGTAGAGCTTCAGAAATTCTGTGTCGACTCTTAGTATAAGTGTCGACACAAAATCTGTAAGTGTCGACACCACTATCCTGGTGAAGTCGACACTACATTCCTGGATAAGTCGACAATAAGATTCTTAAGTTTCGACACATATTTTCTGTGTCGACACAACATCTCTGACTTGTCGACATTACTACCCTGAGTCGACACATTATTACTGAATGTGTCGACACCAAATTACTTAGCCAATTTCTATTTGTTCAACACAACTTATAAGTACTACAAAGTACTTGATACTACTTCAATGTGTCTTTATATCACTTGAATGTCTTGTTACCACTTCAACTCCATTGTTGATGATTTTGTGATTACACTAATCAATGGTTAACATTCCTAATTCAATTTTGAATTTATTGAATTTGGTCTCATCTAGGGGCTTAGTAAACACATCTGCTATTTGATAATCTGTTTTCACAAATTCCAATGAAATGTCTTCTTTTTCTACATGTTCTCTAAGAAAATGGTATTTTATTTCTATATGCTTAGTTCTACTATGAGAAACAGGATTATTAGCAATAGAAATTGCACTCTTAGAATCACACAAAAGAGGTGTTCTACTTACTTGAATACCATAATCCTTAAGCTGATGCTGCATCCATAATAGCTGTGCACAGCAGCTTCCAGCAGCAACATACTCAGACTCAGCTGTGGAAATTGCCACACTGGTCTGCTTCTTACTACTCCATGATATTAGTCTTCCTCCCAGGAATTGACAAGTACCTGTAGTACTCTTCCTATCCTCTCTACATCCTGCAAAATCTGCATCTGAATAGCCTGTTAGTTGAAAATCTCTATTCCTAGGGTACCAAAGACCTAGATTAGATGTGCCCTTAAGATATCTCAGAATCCTTTTGACTGCAGTATAATGAGATTCTTTAGGGCAGGCTTGGTACCTAGCACAGACACATGTAGCATACATAATATCTGGTCTACTAGCAGTGAGATATAGTAGTGAGCCAACTATCCCTCTATACAAAGTCTCATCAACAGGTTTACCTGCATCATCTTTGCATATAGGCATACTTGTTCCCATAGGAGTTCTCATGGTGGAGGATGACTCCATACCATATTTCTTAATCAATTCTTTGGTGAACTTAGACTGGGATATGGACAAGCCATCATCATTCTGTCTTACTTGGAGTCCCAAGAAGAATTTCAGTTCCCCCATACTGCTCATCTCAAACTTCCCTTGCATAAGTTTGGCAAACTTTTTACAAAGGTTGTTTTCAGTAGATCCAAAGATTATGTCATCAACATAGATCTGTACTAAGATGATCTTGCCTTTGGATTCCCTAAGGAATAGAGTTTTGTCAATTTTTCCTCTTGAGAATTTATTCTCAATAAGGAAAGTAGACAGGGTTTCATACCAAGCCCTTGGGGCTTGCTTTAACCCATACAGAGCTTTCCTAAGCTTATAAACAAAATCAGGTTTAAGAGGATCTACAAAACCTGATGGCTGCTCTACATATACTTCTTCTTTAAGATCACCATTCAGAAATGCTGACTTCACATCCATCTGGTATACTTTGAAGTCTTGATAGGCTGCATAGGCAAGGAATATTCTGATTGCCTCCAGCCTTGCTACTGGAGCAAAGGTTTGATCAAAGTCAATCCCTTCTTCCTGCCTGTATCCTTTTGCAACCAATCTTGCTTTATTCTTTACTATTATTCCACTTTCATCTAGCTTGTTCCTATAGATCCATTTTGTGCCAATTATGTTGTGGCCTCTTGGTTTAGGAACAAGCTCCCAGACATTGCACCTTCTGAATTGATTCAGCTCCTCTTGCATAGCATCAATCCAGTGCTGGTCTTGGATAGCTTCTTCAAACTTCTTAGGCTCCATTTGTGACAGGAAACTTGAATGTAGAACTGTGTTTTGATTTCTGCTTCTAGTTTGCACCCCCTGTCTTGGATCACCTATTATCTGATCAGCTGGATGATCTCTTAAATGTCTTGTAGCTGGAGGAAGATTCCCTTCTGGTTGAACATCTCCAGCTCCTTCATTTAGCTGAATCTCTTGGTTTTCTTCAGCTTCTATAGTGTCTTGTTCTCCCCCTGGACAGAAGTCTTCATTTTTCCAATGCCCCATCTTCCTTTGATACTTCAGTAATGGAGAGCTTGTCCATACTTTTGTTTATACCTATTGAGTCATTTGATCTACAAGACAACTCACAGTTGATTAATCTTGTTTCATCAAACACAACATGCACAGATTCTTCAACAACTTGAGTAGTCAAGTTGAAGACTCTATAGGCCTTACTATTTGTGCTGTACCCAACAAATATCCCATCCTGGGATTTGGCAGCAAACTTAGTCAAATATGACTTGCCATTGTTAAGTATATAACACTTGCAACCAAAGATCCTAAAGTAAGATAGATTTGGTTTTCTGCCTTTCACAATCTCATAGGGAGTCATTTTGTGGCTTTTGGTGATAGTAGCCCTATTGATTACATGACAAGCAGTGTTAACTGCCTCAGCCCAAAAATATTCTGGGAGAGAGGTGTCACTCAATAGAGTTCTACCAGCTTCAATTAATGTTCTATTCTTTCTTTCAGCAATTCCATTTTGCTGAGGTGTTCTAGGTGAGGAGAACTCTTGGAAAATCCCAAAGTCTTTACACAATTTTGTTATGCTTTCAGATTGAAACTCAGTACCATGGTCACTTCTGATTTTGACCACTGTACTATTTAGTTCATTCTGAATTTGCTTTACAAAATTAAGTAATACACTTGGGGTTTCAGATTTTTGTCTCAGAAAGAACACCCATGTAAATCTTGAATAGTCATCTACAACCACAAAAGTGTAGACTTTCCTACCTAGACTGTGAACTGGCATAGGACCAAAAAGATCCATATGCAAGAGGTATAAGCACCTCACAGAATCCTTGATTTCAAGGCTTTGAAAGGAGGATTTTGTCTGCTTGCCCTTTTGACAAGCTGAGCATATCCCTTCCTTTATACACTTAACTTGAGGTCCATTCCTCACTAACTCTTTGCTAAAGAGTTGGCCAATTGTCTTGTAGTTTAGATGAGCCAATCTCTTGTGCCACTTAACACAATGAGAAGCATTGTCATCAGCTACAAGACAGATGGGAGAAGCCTTATTCTCACATTCAAAATTAAGACAATATACATTTCTCTTCCTATACCCTGTCAGTATGATCTTTTGATCACTTGACCTCTTGATATGACATCCATCTTTAACAAATGAAATGTCATATCCTAAATCACTTAGCTGGCTTATGCTTATTAGATTATGTTTCAAACCTTTTACATAAGCCACTTGAGTGATAGTAATTAGGTTAGAAGAAATGTTACCAAACCCTTTGATGACTCCTTTTTCAGATCCACCAAAGATCACTTTAGGTCCATCTTTGACAGATGAATACTCCTTCAGCAGCCCCTTTGTTCCAGTCATGTGCCTGGAACAACCACTATCCAAGTACCATATAGGGGCATGGTTACTTGGATTCACCTGCAACACAGAATTACTTACCCTTAGAACCCAAGTAAGTCTTGGGTCCTTGGTTCAGGTTAGCATTAATAAAGCTACCATAACCTCTTCTAACAGGTAGACTATTATTCTTTATAACACTTGGGTTATACCAGCAGTCTAGTGCAAAATGGCCTCTCTTGCCACAACACCAACATTCAAACTTATTGTATCTAGATCTAGATACATCCTTGTCAGAAGAATTTCTGTTCATTGCTGGTGCTGCAGCAACTTCACCTACTGATTTCTTAAAACCATTGGGTTTATGACTATAGGTAGGCCTGCTTGCATTTACACCCTTGTTCTTCAGAACATTAGTCTTAATATGACCTTGAATATTTTCATGATCATATTTGTTAGAAGGCACTTTCACCTTACTAAACTTTATGGGGACTGAAAGGTTTAGTGGCTGAACAGGAGCTTTGCCTTTCCTCTTGAATCTGCCAGCCCTGAAGTTACCTTTGAATCCTAATCCAGCCTTACCCTTTTGAGTGACAAATTCATCTATCAAGGGTAAGACAGATTTTGGCTTAGAGTAACTAGCCACTAAATCCCTTTCAATTCTAAGTCTGGCCTCCAGACTCTTCACTTGATCATTAGTATAATTAATTGTGCCCATCTGAATAATAGTTATATTCTTCAGCTTGGCAATTTCATTTAATTTTTGATCAATAATTTTCTCTAACTCAGTTGTAGCAACCCTTAGTTCAGCAATTTCCTGAGCCTGAGATTTAACCAAGTTCTTGCTTTTCTTAAGGGCCTGCAACAAGTCCCCATACTTGTCTATCAATTGATAGACATCTCCTTCAGATTCAGATGCATCTACATCACTTGATGCAGATGTAGCTGATTCTTCACTGGTACAACAATCAGATGTAATAGAAGGACATTGTACCTTATTAGGACCAGACTGATTCTGGCATATGTCCTCTTCTGATCCTGCCATCAGCCCCATACACTGATGATTCTTTTGTTCATTGATGGAGTCTAGCAACTGCAGAAACTCCTCTTCTTCAGATGCAGCATATAGTCCAATATATGCTTCAGCTTCAGATTCTGACTCTGAAGTTGACTGGTCTGTTAGACTCTTATCTTTCTTTGCAACAAAGGATTTCTCCTTCTTGCCTTTCTGATGAGTCTTCTTCTTGTCTGAAGACTCCTTTCTCTTATCAGGACAGTCAGCCACTACATGTCCAGGCCTATTGCAACAATAGCAGACAATCTTTGAAGTAGAGGCTTTGCTGGGCTTTGATCTGCTCTTCTCTTTCCTTGATGACCTTTTCTTCTGATAATAGTCATCAACTTGCTGTGATGTGGAAGGCCTAGACTTCCATTGCTTCTTTTTCAAGAACCTCTGGAATTGCCTTGTGAATGCAGCAAAGTCTGCATCTGAATCACAGCTTTCTGAACCCTTATCTGAACTTTCAGAACTATCTTCTGCAACTTCCTTAGGAGGAGATGGTGATTTCCTCCTATTCTTTCTAGTGGCTTCTGCATTGAATGCCACAGTCTTTTCTCTATGCTCTCCTCTTGAATTCTTTTCCTCCTCCTTCCTCACCATAAGTTGCATTTCATAGGATAGCAACTTTCCAAACAAGGTGGGAGGAGATATCTCTGCCAATTTAGCCACTTCTCTTATGGCACAGATCTTTGTGTCCCAATCCTTTGTTAAGGATCTCAAGAATTTGTCATTCAGTTCATAAGTACTGAAGACTCTTCCATAGGACATAAGCTCATTCACAATTCTATAGAATTTCTTGTAGCACTCAGTTATGCTATCAGATTTTCCTTGTCTAAAACTTTCATACTCCTGATTGAGCATAGATTTCCTGTCCTGCCTTACTTCTTCAGATCCCTCCATGTAGACAATCAATGTGTCCCACATCTCTTTGGAGGTCTTGCAGTGAATCAGATTCTGAAATGTTGAATCATCTATGGCACTAATAATAATGTTCTGAGCTCTTTTGTCCATGGTTGCCAAGATGATTTCATCCTTGGTCATTTCTGAATAACTTTTTGGAGTTTGGATATTTGCATCAAGAACTGATACCTTCATTGGAAAGAAGGGGCCTTCCTATACTGTGATGTAAATCCTTGGGTCAGATGCCTCCATAAACAGTCTGACTCTTTCTTTCCAAATTCCAAAAATTTCTTTCTTGCATATGGGTATTTTCATAGACCCTAGCTCCTTATGATTCTCACCAGAACCCATCTTTTTGAATCTTGATTCTGCCTTTCAGATCTACCTCAGACTGTTAAGTCCTTTTTGAGGAACCTCCCTCTGATACCACTTGATAGTTTTACTTTCAAGACAACCTAAACACCTAGAGGGGGGGTGAATAGGTTCTAATTTCTTGTTTATACTCCTAGGCAGAATTCAATTGCAAATTAAAACATCTAGCACAGCATTCACAGATAACTAAGCATCACAGATTGCACAATGTTTTATAGTGGTTCCCCAAGGTCTGGGTACATCCACTTTCCCCCTTCACCTATCTAGCAGTATGCTAGATTCGGCCAAACTTCCACTATTCTCAGATCCTCAGATCCTACAGCTCAGAACCGGAATAGGTTCCTACAACTCAGGCTCAACAGCCCTACCTCAGCCTTGCCTCAAGGCCTACCACTCAGAGAATAACCTTCTCCTACACTCAGGCAAATAGCCCTACCACTCAGAGATCACCTCTCCTACACTCAGCCTTTATAACACAGGCTTACAACTCAGATCTGTGTAAACAGATCCTACAGAAATTTAGAAAAGATATTTTAATGTCTTGCCTTTGTTGAGAGAGAAGAGGACAAGACACTTCTTGATCAGCTGATGAAATCAACTGAATCTGAGCTTTCTTTAAAGCTTCTTGAATCTGAACTTAGCTGAGTTGATTTCCAAACAGCTTCTTGAGAAACCACTGATGGCTTCCTTATTCTTCTTCAAGATGACTGGATCCCTCTCTATCCAACACCTTTTTTGATACTTCAGACTTCTTCTTCTTCTTAGATCCACTGATGAAGATCTTCTTTAGAGCTTAGCACTTTCTTGAATTGAAACTACAACAGGATCGTAATCCTTCTGTTTCTTCTTCTTAGATCTTCTTCAGTTATCTTTCTTAGTTTTTTTATTTCCTTCTGAATATGTCTATTTATAGACTTTCTTCATGGTAACCGGCTGATTCGGTTTCTAACTGTTTTCTGACAGGTCTGACAGCTTCAGTTAAACGGTGGCAACCCACAGCTGTCAAGTCTTCAAACAGTTCTTGTACCTTAGCCTTGGATAGCAAAATGTCGAGACAGTCTGTTAGAAAGTGTCGAGACCAATCTGTCTATCTGTGTCGACACAAGTGACTTTGGTGTCGACACAGTCTTTGATGATGTCGACTAAGTTGCCTTTAAGTCGACACAGCTTCTTCAGAAAATAACTTGGTCTAGACTCTGCAGTGTGTCGACACAAGTCCTGTGTGTCGACACAGTTGTTGTAGATTCAGAACTCAGTATGTGTCGACTCAGCCTTCAGGTGTCGACACAGCAATCTTCAACTCTGCCAAAATGTGTCGACTCAGTCTTCTGGTGTCGATACAAGCATAGTCGACTTCTGCCAATATGTGTCGACTCAATCTTCTGGTGTCGACACATCTACCCAGTGTCGACACAGTTGAGGTCGACTATCTTCTTTTGTGAGTCGACACTCTTTCTCTGGTCGACTATCTTTCACTAGTCAACTATCTTCCACTAGTCGACTATTTTTCTCTGGTCGACTATCTTTCACTAGTCGACAAACTTTCTCTGGGTGTCGACTATCTTTCACTGTGTCGACACTGCTTCCTAGTGCTGAGGTCGACGATTTTCTTTATGTGTCGATACTGCTTCCCAGTGTCGACATAAGTGTGGTCGACTATCTTTCTCTGTGTCGACACTGATATTCTGAAGTGTCGACACAAATATTCTGAAGTGTCGACACAATTTCTTCAGGTGTCGACATGTGGACTTAGAATTTTTTTCTGCATTCTTTAATACTTTTTCACCTTCACATGTCAACTCAAAACAACATCAAATACACCTTGATGTATATCATTGAGCTAAGTTGGGCTTCTTCAAATCAGGTACACATTTTCCAATGTACCCAACATATACCTAGGGCTGAGCTTCTTCCTCCGATCACGCACCCGTGAAACTCCATGCATGGGTCGGATCTTCAAAAACACTGAGTCCCACACCTGAAACTCCACATGAAGATGTCGGGCGTCATAGTACTTAGCCTGTCTGCTCTGCGCCTCTAACATCCTATCTCTGATAAGTATCACCTGAGCCTCGGTGTCTTCAACAAAATCCGATCCCAACGCCTTCGGATCCTCATCCTGAACCAAAGAAAGCGGGGTCCTGCATTTCCTTCCATACAAGGCTTCATAAGGCGTCATCCTGATGCTGGAATGGTAGCTGTTGTTATAGGAGAACTCGACCAGGGGTAAGGGCTTCTCCTTTGGTTCCCCGCGGTCCAAAATGCATAGCCTCAAAAGATCTTCCAGCGTCCGATTGGTGCGTTCCGTCTGCCCATCCGTCTGGGGATAGAATGCGGTGCTGAAGGTCAATCGCGTGCCTAAGTAAGCCTGTATGGATCTCCACTCCCTGGAAGTGAACCGGCTATCCCAACCCGACACGATCGTCTTGGGCACCCCGTGGTATCGAACAAACTGCTCCACAAATCTCCGCTCTAGTACTCCCACAGAGTTATCCTTCCCGATCGGAGTGAATCTGGCAACCTTCGTCAACCGATCGACGATGACCCAAATCGAGTCATTTCTCGTCCGTGATCGGGGGAGTCCATGAATAAAATCCATCGCGATGTCCTCAAATTTCCACTCCGGCACCGGGAGTGGCTATAGCAATCCAGCGGGGTTCCTACACTCTGCCTTCACCAACTAGCATGCCTTACAATGAGTCACGAAGTACGTAATGTCCGTCTTCATCCCTGGCCAAAACATCATCTTCTTCAAGTCTGCCATCATCTTGGCGATCCCCGGGTGTATAGAATATCTGCTATAATGTGGCTCTGCCATGATGTCCTCCCGAATCCGGCGTCTTGCGGGTATATATACCCTTCCTCTAAAACATAGCAATCTATCTCTCAGTGAATAATATCCCGTCTAACCCTCCTCCAAGGCTTGGAATATTGGCTTTGCCCATGCATCTGTCCTCTGTCCGTCCCAGATGCGGTCCCGAATATCATCTATGGTCACCATCGATGCTAAATACTCCCTATACAGCTCTGGATCATTCTCAGAAACTAGGGATATCTGCATATCTCATAAGGACCGGACCAGCTCAATGGACATCAGTTGCGGTCCCTTCCCTAGGGTATCTCCTCTCCGGCTCAAAGCATCTGCCACCATGTTCGCCTTCCCGGGATGATAGTGCATGGTGTACTTGTAATCCGACAGGAACTCCACCCAACATCTCTGTCTGATGTTGAGTTCCTTCTGTGTGTCCACATATTTTCGGATTTTTGTGATATGAAAAGATGTCACAGTGAACCCCGTAGAGGTAGTGTTGCAAAATCTTCAGAGTAAAGATAACTGCACCCATCTCTAGATCATGCACCAGATAGTTCTTCTCATGTATCTTCAGCTGTCGGGAGGCGTGGGCTATCACGTGCCCGTTCTGCATCAGAATGGCACCCATACCCTGGTAGGAGGCGTCCGTGTACACCTAGAATCCCTCCCTTCCTGACGGAAGAGAGAGAATGGGAGCAGAGGTAAGCTGACTTTTCAACTCCACAAAGGCCGCCTCGCACTATGGCGTCCAAACGAAAGGGGTTTCCTTCTTTGTCAGGGATGTAAGAGGGAGTGCAATCCGGTAAAATCCTTTGACGAACTTCCGGTAATATCCGGCAAGTCCCAGAAAGCTCCGTACATCAGTGGCTGTCTTCAACGGTGGCCAATCCTGAATTGCCCGAATCTTGGCCGGGTCTACTGCCAACCCAGCACCGTTGATAATATGACCTAAGAAGGCCACCTCCTTTAACCAAAACTGGCATTTACTGAACTTTGCGTATAGCTGATGCTCCCATAGACTCTGTAGAGTCAATGTCAGGTGTCGTGTATGCTCCTCCTCCGTCCTTGAGTAGATGAGGATGTCGTCAATAAATACGATGATGAATACATCCAAGTACTCCTCGAATACTCTGTTCATGAGCCTTGTAAATGCTGACGGCGCATTAGTGAGCCCGAAGGGCATCACTGTAAACTCAAACAGTCCATATCTACTACTGAAGGCGGTCTTCGGAATGTCCTCCTCTCGAATCCGTAGCTGATAATAACCTGACCTCAAGTAAAGTTTCGAGAAGAAGTGCGCTCCCTCCAGTTGATCAACAACTCATCAATTCATGGCAGGGGTATATATTCCGGACCGTCAGTCTGTTCAGCGCTCTATATTCAATACACAAGCGGAGACTTCCGTCCTTCTTCTTGACGAATAGCACCGGGGCTCCCCACAATGAAGAGCTTGGCCGGACAAACCATTCCTCTACTAGTTCCTGCAATTGACTTTGGAATTCTGTCAACTCATTTAGGGCTATCCGGTAAGGGGCCTAAGATGCCGACTTGGCCCCCAGCACAAGCTGTATCTGAAATTCCTACTCTCGGTGCGGAGGTAGTCCTGGCAGTTTCTCTGGAAAGATGTCAGCGAAATCTCGCACCGCCGGGATGTCTATCACAGACTCCTTGACTTCCGCCATCTCAAATAGAATTTGATAGACTTCCTCTCACTGCATATGGGCCTTAACGGCCTGTACCGAAGATAAGAGTATACGAGAGGCAAGTCTTATACCTTCGATGGCAATGAAAGAGTCCTCATGTCTCACGGTGATCCTCTTCGCTTGGCAATCAATCTGGGCATGGTTCTAGTGCAGCCATGCCATGCCCAGGATCAGATCGTAGTCCGTCAGTTTCAAAATCTTCGCTGGAGCCTCGAACACCTTTCCACAAATTTCTGCCTCTATGTTGCAGTGGTCCGAGCTAAGGAGTGCAGATCCATTCGGTAGTCGTACCCTCATCTTCTAGCCCGTGAATCACTCCACGTCTTCTAGTCCTTCTACGAACATCTCCAACACAAAGGAGTAAGTAGCTCCAGTATTGAAAAGCGTGTGGCAGGCTTGCCACTGATGAAGACTATACCTGGGGTGATTAGATGTCTTTGGGTTCTATAACGAGTTTTCTTTCCTTGTTAATCTATCTAGTGAGGTTCTAAGATTTAACAACTGAGAGGGAAATTCTATGAAAATAACGAAGCATTGAAGCGTAACTGCTATGACCTGCTCTGGATTCCGAGGTTGCGCAAGGTCCAAAGCATACACCTGTTCCCTTTCCTGTCTACGATCTCCCCCTGGTATCCACAACCTCGGCCGTGTCCTCGGCCTATGAAATGCTAAGCAGGTGGGCCATCCTGAGGTGCTGTAGGTGGTGCCCCCTTCATGGGGTAGTTCCTCCGGCGGTGCCCAATCTGATGACAATGGAAGCACTCTGGTGGGGAATACGCCATTCCCCCGGGTCTCAGCATCTCCTGCATCCGAAGAGGTTGAGGAGCCAATATCACATGCTTCCTCGGCTCCTGCCTCACTTCCTGATGAGGCTGGTCCTGTGTCCTTCTCCCCTCTGGTATAGTACCTCGCCGCTGGTCATTTCTGGCTCTCCGGCCCTAATCCTCTTCTTGCCGCTTCTGGCCCCGAGTGGTGTGCCAATCAGCCTCAATCCTTTTTGCCATCTCAAAAATCCGGTAGATTGGCCCATCAGATACAAACAACAAAGCCTCCCTCAAGTCCTCCCGCAGGCCCTTATAGAACCTCTTGATGTACCCTGCTTCGTCTAACTGGTAAGAATCTACATATCGAGCCAAATGGTCGAACTCTCGATAGTACTCCACCTCTGGGTGCCCTGCTTTAGCTGTAAGAACCGCTCCTCCAACTCATCCCTGGCCGACTGCGGAAAAAAATGCTCTAGCAGCGCGGCCCTGAACTATTCCCAGGTAACTTCCACAACCTCCCTATCGACAAACATCGTGTCCAGCAGCGTCTTCCACCACCTCTTGGCATGGGACTTCAGGCAAGAGACAACCAGAGCCACTCTCTCCTCCAAGGGGCACCGTATCCCATTCAGCATCTCGTATATAATATCCAGCCAGTCTTTCATCCGAACAGCCGACTCTGTCCCCAAGTAGGATGGGGTAGAAAGTCCTCGGAAGATGCTCAACCAGTTGGCCCCCAGGTTTGGCTGCAGGACCGGAACCTGCTGGGCCCTGAAAGCCTCCAGAATGGCTGTCAGAGTCTGTCCCATGTCTAACTGAAGGAAAGGAGTGGGGACCTATGGAGGTGGTGCAACATCCTGAGCATGTTGAACTCCACCTTGTGGCGTAGGCTGTGCTAGAGGCTGCGTAACAAAACCCATATTGAGAAAACATTCAATCTTTAATAATAGTGGACAATTTATATGTGATCCCCATATGGGCACACGATAGCTTCCGCTGCTTAGTTTGTCCCCAAACTAAACTCAAGCCGGGGTGACCTAGGGATAGTGGACTGCTACCTTTTTCAGATTGATGTTTGCCTCTGATACCACTTGTAAGACCCTTTTTTTAAACACCGGGGTCTTAGGCCCAGAACCGCCCCTTTGCAGTGACACCTTCACGCCCTGAAGGGTCATCACCACAAAGCACCGATTCTTCCGGCCAATTCCATCACAGAAAGGTAGCACAATGAAGTAAAAGCAAGTCCACAAGATAATCACATATATAGAAAAAGAAGTCTCCACGAATGGAGTGTCCATAGAATAATATATCAGAGTACTAAAAATACAGGCCTATGCCCGATACATCATGTCCTCACTACAAAACACTCATGCGGAAGAAAAAACAGAACATCTACTCAAGGTCGAGACTCACGGTCCCGGCTGTATGAACTCCGAAGCTAGACTGCCCCATCTCCAAGCGCACCGGTCTCTAGGGCTGCTCCCCGTGCTGGGCTCCACGATTCCCTAAAATGATGCGGTTCGAAAACCGTTAGTCATAAAGAATAAGCCCTATCATCCCCTACCCCTTTCCCTATGGCTCCTAGGTATCGAGCGGAGAGGAAGAAAGGGAAGGACATGAAGGTGGAGATTAAATCAAAGGAACAGGTGGCAGCGGAACTAATCTAGCAATTCTATAATAAATATGACAGAAACAGAAAGTAGGAAAAGTAACCTTAACTTATGTGCGGAAGCGCATAAGCCAAGGGATCTTTTGCAAGGCTCCCATCGTATAATGTGTCCCATACAATTTTTACGTTGGGGTATCGGTTATCAAACAGTAGCATATAATTATAGAATTTAACCTTAATTTATAAACTTGCCCACACGAGCTTATAAACCAAGGAGTTTTTTGCTAGTCCTTATGTATAAACGTCCCATTCCACTTATAATTTAGGTGTCAGGGTTAAATGAATCGATTATGCTATGACATGAATGTGGGTATGATGGAACATGTAAGTGCAACTCACACACCCGACTCTGTACACACAGACCTTTAGTTCACCCTTTCGGAGCCGTTACCTCCCAGGATACCCTCGTAGTGGCAGACAGAAGCGGTGGGTTGGGCCTCGCCAACATCTAAACAAGTAAAGCACTACCAGTCAGACCTATCGTACGCCTCAATGCTTGGTGCACAAAGCGGACTCCTGCGTACTCTTGCTGGCTGGCGCACTGGACTTCTGTTGGCGAAGTGCTAACCACACTTGTCGAGTCAGCGTATTGGCGTCGGTGCATTGACTCTCCAATACCGAAGACCCACCACCTTAATTTTCTTTCCTTTTATGCACATGCAAATTCAATCGTAATCAAACAAAAATCGAGCCGAAGCTCCCCGGACCAAAAGGACCGTCTCTTAACCAATCGAGCCGAAGCACCCCGGACCATTCCGACCGTCTCTTAACCAATCAAGCCGAAGTTCCCAACAATCTTCCTGTGCTAACAGTTTTTGTGAAATGTGAGATCCTAATTACTAGGTTACTCTTTTCAGCTTGTTATTATAGTTTACGTTAACCCAGGACTGCCCCCGGTATTCCCTGTGAAGGGCTCTCAAAGGGCACTAGGAACTATGATGGTAGCTGAAGCCCATCGTTCCCTTTCG
Source organism: Platanthera zijinensis (assembly GCA_039513925.1). Taxonomy (NCBI): domain Eukaryota; kingdom Viridiplantae; phylum Streptophyta; class Magnoliopsida; order Asparagales; family Orchidaceae; genus Platanthera; species Platanthera zijinensis. The sequence continues at coordinate 106,438,558 of CM077084.1, read as the reverse complement.
CAAGGCACTTATTCTTATTGGTTGATTCCCTTTACACATTCCCTTCTCATATTATGATAGACTAACCTTGGGTGATTTTTAACCTTCCTCTCTTCGGGAAAGACGATCTTTCGTCGAACCGAGCACCTCTTAACTCTCGCCAACACCACTTCTCACTACTCTTCATATCATTCTATTGCAAAATCATCCACATCTATTCACCCAGACAAAATGACAAACTCCAACAACTATCCCAGATCATGTCCTATTGCAATTTAACAATTTATTATATGCAGACCAACCTAGACTATATGTCGAACCGGTTAGGAAATGATCCAATACTCATCCAAATGCCCTAACTTATTTACTGGAGGTATATCATGATATGATTAGCCAATAATCAGAAGACTATAATTTTCCTAATTTATCTGACATTTAATTAATTTCCTCAAAATTCCTTGGGCTACCCGTTTGAACATGAACTACCCTAAGTACTCATGCAAGATGTCCAAAAAAATTATTATAAATATTTTGCTATCTCAAAATGGTAAATCCAAAGCATCACAATTTTTCTATCATCAAAAGAGCACTAAAACTATTTTAGCAATATTTTCTATCTCTCGCTATTTATGAATCAAGTACAGAGAATATCCATCCAAAAATTATAAATTAATTATATTATGCAGGTATAACCTTTAAAATAGCATTGGCCAAGTTTCATAATTTTTTAGCAGCAATATCATACATAATTATTTTTAAAGCATAAAACCCCTTTTTAACATTTGTGAAGGAAGTACTAGATTTACTCAACTAAAAATTATATAAAAATTCAGGAGCAACCATTCTTACTTAAAACATTTACTTTCAAGATTTCATGGGGTTTCATTGAACAGAAAGATTCAAATATTTAAAACATTAATTAGGGCTATAACAATCGTTACAAATGAAGTGCTGGAAATAAACATCATAAAATTCCAGTATAATTGCTATAGATTTTCCCCGCCCCAAACTTACTCTACCCGAGTTTCACAGCTTTTCGATAATGTTTAGTGACAGATTTTACTTAATTGGTATTTTACCCTAAAACTAAGGTTAGGGTTTTGAGGTATCTACCTATCTCCAAATCCTCCGAGATTCTATCCAGATAATTTATATTATGTTAACGTCTACTCTACTGAATTTCAAGACAATACGAGGGCATTTGCCCCCATGTCCTCCACAACCCTCAAAACCCTCCATTTAGGGTTTGAGTTTGGATCCTAGGGTAAATCAACCCTAAACCACACCATTTTCTCCAAGTGGGTTATAATAACCCTTCCAAGTCCGTGGTAAAAATATCAGCCTCTGTTGAGGTGATTTGACCGTTCCAACCTCTTAGTGTTGCGGTCAAACCGCTAACCCAAATGAGTTGAAATCAATTTTAAATTAATCTAGACTCAAAGGGCTACAACTTTCTTGACTGGCAATTTTTCCTAAATCGGCCTCTAAGTGCCTCGTTTGGTATTATAAAAAGGTGTGTTAAAAAGGAGATAATAATTAGTTATAATTAATAAATGAATAATAATAGGATTTACTGTTCATCTTCCCTACCAAACAGAACACGTAAACTGAACTCAGAAAAACTTATATTTCCTGTAGCTCTTCCGCGATTCGTCGCCGGCCGTCTAGTCACTTCCCTGGCCATCCACCACCACCATCACCTCCGTCGAGGCGATGGCTATCGGTCGGCGGTGGTTTGGCCGCAAGAGGTGGCGGTTTCCAGCGGACCCGAAAATATATTTTTCATGGTTTTTCCATGAAAACGTGAGATAGGTCCGGCTCCGTTGAGCACGAACTCCTTTCTAAGATCCTAAGATCTACCCACCAAATAAGAAGTAGAGGAGGACCTTGTTCGCGGTTTAGAGGCGAAATGAACGTCAGATTGTCATGGCGCGGTGGTGGCGTTCCCAAACTTCTCCTAAAGCAAGAACAATATCTCAAATCCATTTGGTCAAGAGTGTAAACTTCTCATCTTTCTCTAAGGGGGCTTTTATAGATCACCAAGTGGGGAGGGGAAAGGGTAAGCATTTATGGCCATGAAGACTCTCCTCTTAATATTATTTCGATTACGGTGAAGGGAGAGGAAAAGGTGGAAGATGAAATGATGTGTCCAAGTGGCGATTTCCTATTGGGTCAACTCTTCCTCATTTTATTAAGTGATTAGAGAAGGATACGACCCACAAATACTCCTAGTGTAACTCCCCATAATCAGAGTTAATTCTAGAATGTATTAAAGTAATTTCCAGCCTGGCTGACGTTTCGGCCTTTGTCACGGGCGTGACACGTAGGTCACGAGCGTGACTGGCCCTTGTGGAAAATTCTGAGTTCGCTGATCGTCTTCCTGAGATCGACGATCGTCGAAGGGGGGTCACGCCCTAGGTCACGGGCATGACATATCGGTCGTGGGCATGACGGGCCCAGGTTGCAAATTCTTCACTCGCCGATCATCTTCCTGAGATTGACGATCGTCGAAGGGGGTCATGCCCTAGGTCACGGGCGTGACATGTCGGTCACGGGCGTGACAGAGCCATGATGCAAATTCTGAGTTCGCCGATCATCTTTCTGTGATCGACGAACATCGAAGGGGGTCACGCCCTAGGTCACGGGCGTGACATTTCGGTAACGGGCGTGACAGACCCATGATGCAAATTCTGAGTTCGCTGATCGTCTTCCTGAGATCGACGATCGTCGAAATGGGTCACGCACTTTGTCACGGGCGTGACGGGTCGATCACGAGCGTGACCATCCCGTAACCCGAAATCTTGGTCGATTTACTTGAATTCTTGGGCTTCCTAGAGTTCTGTCACGACATACCGACTCCTAGGGGTCTAGCCAGAAATGGGATGTTACAGGATGAGCCCAAAGTCCTCCCTTTTCTTCCTTCACTTTCTCTCTCCTCCATAGGTGGCTCTTTCTCTCTCCTACACACCAAGCTGAATTTTGGCTCCTACCTAACCCAATGGCAGCCCACATGTCCATTTCATCCATCAAAACAAGGTTAGCCCAATTGAAATGGGCTTGAGCTAGCCCATTTGGGCTAGCTTGACCCAAACCTAGATTAGTGTCCACTTGGGTCAATTTGGTCCGTGAGGTTTCCTTAATGGGTCCTTGGTGACCCATTGGCCACCTCTAGGGTCAAGGTGGGGTTGGATTAGCCCTTGGAGGTCACTTGACCCTTAACTAGGGCACTTTGACCACTTTAGGGCTAGAGTTGACTTTGGTCAACTTAGCCTTTTTGATTGGTCCAAATGGGTCCTTTGTGACCCATTGGCCTCTCACTAGGGTTATGAAGGTATGTGTGGGGTCCACTTGCCTAAGGGACTGTAATTAGCCCTTGTGCAGTTCAGTTTGACCCAATTAGGGTTAGAGTTGACTTTGGTCAACTTAACCCCTTTGACTTCCCTCCATGGGTCCTTAGTGACCCATTGACCCCTCACTAGGGTTATGAAGGTATGGGTGGGGTCCACTTGGCTTAGGTAGGGTCAATTAACCCTGTGTAGGCCAGTTTGACCCATTTAGGGTTAGGGTTTACCTTGGTCAATTCAGGCTCTAGGGTTGACCCTAATGAGTCCTAGGGACTTAACATGGGTTGGAGAGATCTTGGTGAGATATTGGAGTCATGGTGAGGGCCCTTGGTCACCCTAAATTAAGGTTTTGGAATTTACTATTTGCAGACCATAGTGCCCCTATCCACACCTCCAGGCCCACTTTACTTTTTCTTGGGATTCCTAGGGTTTTGTCAGGACAAAACCACTCTTAGGGGTCTAGTTGGAAATGGGATGTTACAGTGGACATGTGGTAAACCCACCTCTGAGCCATGTCGGCCATGTGGTAACCCCACCTTTCAGTCGACGGGTTGTGCTGGACTTCGGGGGGGGGGGGATTGTTGGATCTGACGTTCCTTCACTTGACTTGTGGCGCTCTGCTACTTATTTAAGAAATTAAGTAGTGCCCTTTCCAATGGTCTGCTATTTTGGAACAGTTGGGTATGCGCTTGATCCTACACCTTGTTTGCCAACTTTAAGGTAAAAAGTCTTCGTACAAGTGCTGGAGAGCCTAGTGGGAAATAGCGGGTTGCAGCCCTTTGATGATATGTTGACCCTAGAAGGCTAAGCAAATAAGTTGTTATAGTTCTCATGTGTTGCCGGCTTGCGTACCGATGTTTGTAAACCACTTTTATGAAGAAAATTTGTAAGGCCATAAGGCCGCACTTTTAGGTGCATTTTGTATAACATTCCTATGTGATATATTAGAGGACATGCTTTGTTACTTGAGTTCTAGTCACCTATAAAGCTTCCGCTAGAATTCTCTGAGTTAGGATTCGCTTCTTAGTAATGATATTCACATGTAACTCTGTTGACTATCCGTGGTATATGGCATGGGTCCCATGCCGGACCTTCTATTATATTCTACATTTACGGATGGGGGTATTATAATTTGGTATCAACTTCTTATCTCGGTCTTCCCTCTATGAATTCATGGTCGAATTCTTTTTCGAGGTGGCGACCACATCTATGTGCTTACCATTCTAAAAAAAGAACTCAAGAATGTCCACTTAGGAATGAAAATACACATTTTGAGGAACATGCGCGTTCCTTTTAATCGTTGTTTGCCTTATGAGTAGTCGCTGAATTGTATTTTACACTTATAGGTGACTCAAAGTGGTGTGGGGCAGTTCGAATCCCAACATTCTGTGGAGAGTGTGGCACCAGCTGATGTGCCAACACCTCCCCTTCTGCAAAAATAATATGCTTAGTTGATGAGGCAGTGCTTGCTATAATTAATGCACAGCCGACTGGGCAGGTGCGGCATGCAATGGTACCAGTGCGAGTTGGTGTAGCAGAGCCTATAACTGACAGGCAACTGTCTTCTGAGGCTTGGATTGATAGACGATCTACTAAATGGCAGTTGAAGCATTTTATGAGTTTTAGTTATCCAACATTCACGGGTGAAGGATCCCCAACACAGGAAAAGGACTGGCTTTTGCATGTCAAAAGAGTACTGATGGGGATTGAAATAGAGGAGGGGATGAAAGTAACCTTGGCCACTTTTCTTTTGGATGGAGAGGCTCGGCTTTGGTAGGATGAGTTAGAGTTACACCACTTTGCAGGAAAGCAACTATCTGAGATCTCGATGGATAAGGTTTCGAGATTATTTTTTGCAAAGCATTTGCCTTCGTCATAGTGGATTGCCTTGGAGAACGAGTTCTAGCGCTTGACTAAGGGAGAGAGTAGTGCAGATAACTACTTGCATGAGTTCACCTGGTTGGGATGATATGCGGGGTCGACTTTCGCTGACGAGGAGCGTAAGATCAATCGGTTCTACGAGGGACTTGTAACGACCCTGGCGCGTACGTAACAGCGTTACGGCTCCGCTCTCCAGGCATCGCTACCGGGCTGCAGCCCAAGCACCCCAACCCCTCTCCCTCCACAGGCGGGTTGTTGGTGGCCACAGCCTCCCTTTGATGAGCGAACTCGACAGTTAGTTGGGCTGTATGGGGACTTCCCAGGAGGTCACCCATCCCAGTACTACTCTCGCCCAAGCACGCTTAACTATGGAGTTCTTTCAACCTTCATCACCAATTGAGCTGCACTTTTTATTGTAACGACCCTGGCGCGTACGTAACAGCGTTACGGCTCCGCTCTCCAGGCATCGCTACCGGGCTGCAGCCCAAGCACCCCAACCCCTCTCCCTCCACAGGCTGGTTGTTGGTGGCCACAGCCTCCCTTTGATGAGCGAACTCGACAGTTAAGTTGGGCCGTACGGGGACTTCCCAGGAGGTCACCCATCCCAATACTACTCTCGCCCAAGCACGCTTAACTATGGAGTTCTTTCAACCTTCATCACCAATTAAGCTGCAGTTGTAACGCCCCCATTCGTCACATGGAATATAACATAGGGTCCGGCTGGGGGCCCATGCCATATTTCACAGACAGACGAGAGAGCCACTTGAGAGTATCAAAACCTTATACACGCATCCTAACTCTGAGCATTCTAGCGGAAGATTTTAAGCTACAGAACTCATAACAATGAATGTCCACTACAACCATATAAATAACACATTTATATACGACCAGGAATGTTTACACGACTACACCGCACACGGCCTTAAGGCCTTACAGGTTTCTCTTTACAAATATATAAGTTCATACATCGGCACGCAGGCCGGCCACACATGAAATCCAACATTTCACACGGCCTTCAAGGGCCTACCAGCAGCATGGGCTTCTGCCCGCTCAATCCAATCAGCCCGCAACACCTGCATAAGGATGTCCACCCCATGGGTGATAAACAAAGAAACGGTCAGCATTCAGCTGAGCCAATTATAACGACCCTACCCCTTACCCGGGGCAGTGGTTCCTTCCCTGCATGTAAAACAACCACAACATATATATATATATCACACACACAGCATCACAAACGCCGGCCTCAATGCCAGGCGCTCCGTGCACTCAGGGCACATTTATGGTTTGTACTTGGTAGGCGGGCATAAGCCTCCAAACCCATGTTGAAGACCTCACGCACCCGTCTCACTCAGAGGTACGCACCTCACCAAAACCCGTGAGCACTACCAGTCGACCTACCCACGTAGTGTAACAAGCCTAGGGAATTCGCCCTGCTGCTTTGCTACCAATCGACCGCTCACCCGATCTTAACATCGCCACTTGGTGGAATGGGCATAAGCCTCCAAACCCCTGTTGAAGACCTCACACGCCCACCCACTCAGAGGTGTCCGCACTCTAGCAACCAGCTCTTAACAAGCATGCAACCAAAGGAGCTATGCAAAGCATCCTTCACACCAAGCACATCGTCCTCACCATCTCCGCAGGCTAAACGATGAATACACGGAGTCTTCTCCGGTTCGCAATATAAACATCACCAATCCCGACATACGTCTGGATGGGATTCACACAGCATGCCTATGCCGTACTACATACTTCCGGCTCTAGATGCAGACTCAACTGCTGGAATCGCTTACGCTTTTCCATCTCTTGATGGAGGATCCCATGCACTTGCATAAACAAAGGGCTTCACCTGCCCAAGGAAGAAAGACTGTTACCCTTGACGGTCACTTCGGCGCCAGGAAGAACTAGCCGGATGGAAATCACCGCAGCGGCCTTGCCTCCGCAATGCTGAACTCGGCTCTCGATTCGGACCAACGAAGCTCCACCGGCGGCCGGAAAGCTCCTCCTCCTCCTCCTCCAAGCTCTCCTCTCTTTCTTCTCTTTAGAAAGAGAATGGCTAAGTGAGAATGAGATTTTTGGTGTGTTACAATCCTCCCCTCCTTAATAAAATTTCGTCCCGAAATTTAGCGCAACACACATGTATCAACACAACCACGCTGTTGCGATACAAACCAAAACGATCCAGGTTTAGAGCTCAGAGGCCGCAGCTTGTCTCGCCCCATGGAATCGTACCACCACAACTGTTTGTCACAAACATAGATACATACATACAATATAACAAAAGATAATAAAGTGCAACTTCACTTTATTTCGGCTTCTCCGCATCTCGTAGAATCCGTTTCGCGACTTCCATTAAGTCCAAAGCACGGATTTGCTGTTCTGCTTGGTTTGCACTTTGCGGCTCCGGCAACTCAAGAGTGTAAATTCGAGGTTGCGCCCGCGATGCAGACGATTCAGCCACGGCTTTGCCCTTTTCGTCATAGGACGCACCTGCCTTCTTCTCACCACCACTCCAGCAAAATCGGGCGATATGCCCTGGCTTCCCACAAATGAAACATGCACGCGGCCCATTCCGCCCTTGCTCAAACGTAGCTCCTGACGCAACATCCGAAGGTTGTTCAGCAGGCCTGAACCGCTTCTTATCACGTTTCCTCAAATCTGATTGCTCTGATTGCGGAACTTTGAATTCGAACTTTTCCACTGCCGTATTCTTCTTCTCCCGCACCCGCTTCAAATCCTTCTCCAGCGCACTAGCGGTATGTACCAACGCTTGAAATCCTTGGTTCACTGAACTCGGGAGAGCCAACCTCAGCTCATCACGCAGTCCTTCATAGAACCAATTCATCTTTCGCGCCTCTTCCGCAAACGTCGACCCCGCATACCGACCAAGTCTGGTAAACTCATGCAGGTAATCGTCTACGGTCTTATCATCCTGCACCAGATGCTAAAATTCATTTTCCATTGCAATTCTCTGAGACATTGGCAAGTATTTCGCCCAGAATAATCTGGAGAATTCGTTCATCGATATGTCGCCCAGGTCTCTACCTCTCAACTGGTGCAACTCGATCTCATCCCACCAAAGCCTCGCCTCTCCTTCCAGTAGGAAAGTGGCTAACGGGACTTTTTGCTCCTCACTAATCCTGAGCGCAGCCAGGATTCGTTTCACTCTGGAGAGCCAATCCTCTGCCTCTGTTGGAGACGTCGTCCCGACAAACGTAGGCAGATTAAACTCCATAAATTGCTTCAGTTGCTCGTCCGCTGCTTGTACAGCAACCGGAACCTCAACATGCTCTTGCCTCGCACCAACCTGTACTGGCGCCACAGCAGGCCTCGCTTGCCCGAATGGTTGTGCTTGAAGCATGGCAATGATCACCTCCGCAACTAAGCGCACCGTTTCCGCAGAAGGGGGAGGTGTAGGCACCTCAGCTGGTGCCGCACTCTCATCCGAACGATGGGGTTCAGACTGCCCATCTCCACTCCTTGTCACCTATAGGTGAACAAGAAAGCATTACTCTCCATGCTAAAACGGCAAACAAACCGAATAGACACACACACATTCCTAGTGGACATTCTTGAGTTCAATTAGGCGCTCCCAACTCAACCTTAACCTCTGATACCAAAGTTATAACGCCCCCATTCGTCACATGGAATATAACAGAGGGTCCGGCCGGGGCCCCATGCCATATTTCACAGACAGACGAGAGAGCCACTTGAGAGTATCAAAAACCTTATACACGCATCCTAACTCAGAGCATTCTAGTGGAAGATTTTAAGTTACAGAACTCATAACAATGAATGTCCACTATAACCATATAAATAACACATTTATATACGACCAGGAATGTTTACACGACTACACCGCACACGGCCTTAAGGCCTTACAGGTTTCTCTTTACAAATATATAAGTTCATACATCGGCACGCAGGCGGCCACACATGAAATCCAACATTTCGCACGGCCTTCAAGGGCCTACCAGCAGCATGGGCTTCTACCCGCTCAATACAATCAGCCCGCAACACCTGCATAAGGACGTCCACCCCATGGGTGATAAACAAAGCAACGGTCAGCATTCAGTTGACCAATTATAACGACCCTACCCCTTACCCGGGGCAGTGGTTCCTTCCCTGCATGTAAAACAACCACAACATATATATATATATCACACACACAACATCACAAACGCCGGCCTCAATGTCAGGCGCTCCGTGCACTCAGGGCACATTTATGGTTTGTACTTAGTAGGCGGGCATAAGCTTCCAAACCCCTGTTGAAGACCTCACGCACCCGTCTCACTCAGAGGTACGCACCTCACCAAAACCCGTGAGCACTACCAGTCGACCTACCCACGTAGTGTAACAAGCCTAGGGAATTCGCCCTGCTGCTTTGCTACCAATCGACCGCTCACCCGATCTTAACATCGCCACTTGGTGGAATGGGCATAAGCCTCCAAACCCCTGTTGAAGACCTCACACGCCCACCCACTCAAAGGTGTCCGCACTCCAACAACCAGCTCTTAACAAGCATGCAACCAAAGGAGCTATGCAAAGCATCCTTCACACCAAGCACATCGTCCTCACCATCTTCGCAGGCTAAACGATGAATACACGGAGTCTTCTCCGGTTCGCAATATAAACATCACCAATCCCGACATACGTCTGGATCGGTTTCACACAGCATGCCTATGCCGTACTACATACTTCCGGCTCTAGATGCAGACTCAACTGCTGGAATCGCTTACGCTTTTCCATCTTTTGATGGAGGATCCCATGCACATGCATAAACAAAGGGCTTCACCTGCCCAAGGAAGAAAGACCGTTACCCTTGACGGTCGCTTCGACGCCATGGAAGAACTAGCTGGATGGAAATCACCGCAGCGGCCTTGCCTCCGCAACGCTGAACTCGGCTCTCGATTCGGACCAACGAAGCTCCACCGGCGGCCGGAAAGCTCCTCCTCCTCCTCCTCCAAGCTCTCCTCTCTTTCTTCTCTTTGAAAAGAGAATGGCTAAGTGAGAATGAGATTTTTGGGGTGTTACAGGACTGCAGGGCAAGAAGGTCTTGGCAATGAAAAATCCGGGGTTCAAAAATCTGACTTCTTCAAAATCGCATTTTTCGGAAATGGAATAAGAATTCCAAGTATTCTGGATAGGCTCCATCTACTATTGCTTCTGGATCAACGTCTGGGAAAAACACTCATACTTGTTATACTTATGACAAGCAAGAGCATTTTGCCCGTGAATATACTAGTGGCCTTCCAAGGAGGAAAAGAAGGCATGAGCATCTTATGTTGAGAAGAGAAAGGTGGAGGAGTCCACTACATCCCAATATGCTCTAGCTCAGCCGAGGGTTTACATTCTTGGCCAACATGAGACCATTAAACTGGATGATGTCGTCACAGGTACTAATTGTATATAGTTTTCATGCTTTATATAATTTATACCTCGTGAATTGCTTGTGTATAACTTGATCACATGTAGGCTTTGTCCTTATTCGGGACTATCCAGTGAAAGCACTGTTTGATACAGGTTCTTCTCATTCATTTCTATCTGAGGACTTCGTATTGCGGATTGATAAGTTATAAATATTCATATTTTTCAGTACTTTAATGAGGTTATTTTAGTTTATTTTCTTTGTTTTTAGTTATTTTTTTCAAAAAATTATTTCTTTTTGTAAATACTCTCCTAACTTAAGTTTATTTTGTTTTTCAGAAATTTTTCAGAAAAGCCAAAAATTTTGAAGCACATGCACGTATCAAATTGGTCACGACCATGACCTGGGCCTGTTACTTTGATTCCAGTGAAAAAAAATCGGATTCCTTCTCAGAAATGATCGTCGTTCGTCGAGTAGAGCTCAATGAATATCGTCGAGCTGCGCTCGACGAATTTCAAAACTTCATCGCTCGACGATTCATCGAGCAACACTCGATGAATTGAATCCAAAAGTAGCTCTCGACGAAATTGATGCCTCTCCACGCTAGACGATTCGTCGAGTAGCGCTCGACAAATTCAAAACACTAGCGCTCGACCAATTCTATCACTCAGTGCTCGACGAATTTCATCACTCAGTGCTCGAAGAATTTCATCACTAAGCGCTCGACGAATTCCAACACTCTGCGCTCGACGAATCAATTCCAGACTAGAGCTCGACAAATTTACCTCCACTCGATGCTTTGCTTTCTGTTGACACTCAACGCTCTTGACCATGACGTGTCCCGTTCTAGCTGCTTATAAAACCTGGCCTGCCATCAACTTTTTGGCTTCCCTTGCACACAAGTGTGCCACCTCCCGTAATTTGCTTATAAATAGAACATTTTTTGTAATGACCAATGGCTCACCATTTTTTGACCATTTTACTGTTAGGTGGGCTGCTTAGGTGTTTTCTATGCTATGTAAGGGAACTTTCTCCTCCTCTCATATGGTTGTTTTTAGCTTTTTGTAACACTCTTTTTAGCTTAATAAAATGTTTAGATTTTTTTCTCCTTATGTTGTATTGGAATGCATTTGAGTGTCCCATTTTCAGGGATCTTTTGTCTTTGTTCTTTCTCTTTAAAATGAGTGTGTGTGTGTATGAGAGTAGTTTATGTTTTTTTAGTTATTTTTCTTACTTGATTTATTCTTAGTTTTCTATTATGTTGGGACTTGTTATGCAAGCTTATCTTATCATTTTTCCTTATCTTTGTTAGCTTTAGTTATTTTTGTGCCTCGTATTCATTCTTATGAATTTATAAAAGGGTTTTTCAAAGTTGTTTTATTTCTTTTAACTTAGGTTTTCTTTTTTTAGTTTGTAAAACTTTTTGTTCTTTTTTAACTATATTTCCACTTTTTAAGCATTTTATAAAGTTATAAGAATGAATAAGTTATCGTTTTAATTTTTCGAGCACATTGTTTTTCTCTTTTTGTAGAGTGCGTGAGTTTAGGAGTTAGATTTTATCGCTTTATTTAACGCTTTATTCAATTCCTGTATAGTGCATGCGTGTATGAGATAGTTTTTATAGCTTTCATTTCCCTCCTACTCGTTTGAGTAGGACTTGTCATTTTATCGCTTTCATTTCCCGCCTACTCATTTGAGTAGAACTTGCATTTTACTGCTTTCTTTACTGCTTTCATTTCCCTCCTACTCGTTTGAGTAGAACTTATCATTTTATCACTCTCATTTCTCGCCTACTCGTTTAAGTAGGACTTGCATTTCAATTATGCAATTTCATTTCTGAAGCCGTCCCCATTCCGATGAGTGTCAAATCGCTCTTAGCCCTCAATATAGAAGAGCATTGGGACAGATAAAATCGCTTTAAATAATTAAAGGTCTTCTTTTTCTCGTTAATTAAAGCACTTAAATTTTGCCTCGGGTATACGACGTGTAGGACCACATATCGATGTGTGAGCTGTATTTCTATTGTCCATACGCCAGCTAGCTGAGAGGCCGTGCGTATGGACCGATCACCCTTGGGTAAAGAGAATTGCGTCCATACCCTCGATAGAGGAGAAGCGTAATTCTTTCGGATTTGGTTCCCCACCAAATAGCGGGGTTCTTAGCGTAATGCGGGCATTAAGAGGAATCCTTTGTCGGAAGAGACTTCGGTCGAATAGTCTTAATGTTTAGGTGAGCGATATTCCTAGAGCTAGGTGAGCTCATTCTCTTGGAACCTACCCGACCAAGTCGCCATTTAATTAATTTGAAATTTAGGATCTCTAGTTATTAAAAGTTATTTTAGTTCTAATTCATTTCGGTACTGATGCGCTATTTCTTCATCGGCTTTTCTTATTTTATTTTCAGCTTATATATAACCGCGCTATTTAAATAATAACCTGACAAGTTATCTTCGGTAAAATAATAGTCCCTCTAGAGACTGAGTAGAAATAATCAACCAATCCTCGAGAATAATACAACCCTGATATTCCCCACTGAGATATCTTGCACTACACGCGATAGGTGCACTTGCCTTCTTACTAAAAAACCTAAAAAACTAAAAAATCTAAAAAACAAAAAAGACACAAAACAAACAAATAACTAAAAAAACCCTACCTAAAAACCAGCAAATTTTTATTATCACAAATTATATATGTATTTTCTTGCCTTGGCGTCGTCTCACGCTATTGTGAGCGATAGGGGAATGCATTTCTATAATGCCCAAATGGCTAAGTCATTAGTTCAATACGGAGTTACGCACCCCTACCACCCACAAACTTCTAGCCGAGTTTATCTTTTTCAATTTTCTGTTATATTTTTGTTATTTGTTTTTAATAATGAAGGGTTTCCAAATGGGCCTCCCCGAACTCATTTCAGGGAAGTTTCTACCCTCCCTTTTTTTTGTAAATAATGCATTTTATTTCTTTTCGTTCTACAACTTATCTTGCAATATTGGGGACAATGTTGGAATTAAGTATGGGGGTGTTTTCTTATTTCCTGTAATGCACTTTTTATTCTGCACTCATTAAAAATGCAAAAAATTTAAAAAAATTTAAAACTCAAAAATGTTTGTTTATTTTATCATCAAAAACCCCAAAAAAATCTTAAAACAAAATTCTCAAAAAACAATTATAAAACAAAATTTCAAAAAAAAAAAAATTTATTTTTAATTTGTAAATCTTTTTTGTAAATAATCTTTCGCTTTCCCCCCTCTCTTCTTTGTAAAAAACATCTCTTTCTCTTCCCATTCTTGTAAATAAATTGATAAAAATGTTAAAAAACTCAAAAAATATAGAAAATCCAAAAATCCAAATAAGGTAATAAATATAAAAATCCAAAAAAAAAATAATAAATCAAAAATACAAAAAAGATCATAACTTTAAGAAAATACAAATTTTTTTATTATGAAATACATAAATCGAATATACAATTCTTAACCTTTTTCTCTCTCCAAAAATCTAGTTGTGAGTTTATTTATTAGCGAATTTTATTAGTTCTTTATTTACTATTCGTTTATTAATTGGAGATTGATAGATTTAGATATTTGGGGGTAAGTTTTAAAGAATTTTTTATGTTTTTTTTAGTTAAACGACTTATTTTAGCACAACTTCTACTTATCTAAATAATTGCACATGTATTTTGTTAAAATAACATCCTTAGACTTCAATTATGTTTACTCCAAGCTTTTTTTCCGAAATATGGGAACATTCAATATATAAAGGTTGCTTTCAAATTTTTTTTATTACAATCTAGTTTTATTTTTGAAAAAAAGAAACTTATCTCCCCATTTCTTTTCATGTCTTACTTGGCATGATTAATTTATCCTTAAAATTACCTATGTCAATGAGAATAAGATTTCGTTCCGTAAATATAAGCATCCAATATTTTAAAAGATTGTATGTTACAGAGTAACAGGATAAAATTCATTACTCCTATACATATGCATTGGGTTAGTATGAAGTTGTTCAAAAAAATAGAATGCTATGGAAAATAAGATTTAATTTTCCTAAACATAAAACATCAAAACAAAATATTCATTAGAGGTTTGAGAAAAAATTACGTCACCTCTAAACCCAAGCCCTCTTCATAAACCAAAACAAAACCCTTAGTGTATTTTAATTATTCTAGACTTAATTTAAAAATATTTTTGAAAGCATACTTTTTAAATTGCAATATTTCCTTTAATTCTTACAAGCTAAAGTTCATATAATTCCAGTTTATTTTTGTTAACCTAACAAATACAATTTTTTGCTTCTATTTGATTATATCGAGAAGTTTTTATCTAAAACTCTTCCTCAATTAAAATTTTTGTCATAATTTAGGACTTAACTTTTATACCCCGGATGTTTATTTTAACCTTTCTTTTAATTAATTTAAGTCGTTGCTAAATTTAGGATTTTTTTTATTCCTTATAAGTTCATCTCCAACTTTTGCTCTGAAATAGCAAAAGCTTAAGTATGGGGGTATTTGATAAGTTGTAAATATTCATATTTTTGAGTACTTTAACTAGGTTGTTTTAGTTTATTTTCTTTGTTTTTAGTTATTTTTGTTCAAATTTTTTTCTTTTTGTAAAACTCTCCTAACTTAAGTTTATTTTTTTTTCAGGAATTTTTAAGGAAAGCCAAAAATTTCAAAGTACACGCCCGTGTCAAATTGGTCACGCCCGTGACCTGGGCATGTTACTTTGATTCTAGAGAAAACAAATCAGCTTCCTTCTCAGAAATGATCGTCGTTCATCGAGTAGAGCTCAATGAATATCGTCGAGCTACTCTCGACGATTCGTCGAGCTGTGCTCCACAAATTTCATAACTTCATAGCTTGACGATTCGTCGAGCAGCGCTCGACGAATTGAATCCAGAAGCAGCTCTCGATGAAATTGATTCCACTCTGCGCTCGACGATTCGTCAAGTAGCACTCGGTGAATTCAAAATAGTAGTGCTCGACAAATTCCATCACTCAGTGCTCGACGAATTTCATCACTCAGCGCTCGACAAATTCCATCACTTTGCGCTCGACGAATTAATTCCAGACTAGTGCTCGACGAATTTACCTCCACTCGATCTTTGCTTTCTGTTGACACTCAACGCCCTTGACCATGATGTGTCCCATTCCAGCTGCTTCTAGAACTTGGCCTGTTATCAAATATTTGGCTTCCCCTGCACACCTGCATGCCTCCTCCCGTAATTTTGCTTATAAATAGAACTTTTTTGTAATGAACATGGGTTCACCTTTTTTGGACCATTTGGCTGTTAGGTGGGCTACTTATGTGTTTTCCATGCTATGTAAGGGAACTTTCTCCCCCTCTCTTATGTTTGTTTTTTTCTTTTTATAACACTCTTTTTAGCTTAATAAAATGTTTAGATTTTTGTTTCCTTATGTTGTATTGGAATGCATTTGAGTGCCCCATTTTCAGTGATCTTTTGTCTTTGTTCTTTCTTTTTAAAATGAGTGTGTGTGTGTGTGTTTGTGAGTAGTTTATGTTTTTATATTTTTAGTTATTTTTCTTACTTAGTCAGTTCTTAGTTTTCTATTATGTTAGGACTTGTTATGCAAGCTTTTCTTATCATTTTTCCTTAGCTTTGTTAGCTTTAGTTATTTTTGTGCCTTGTATTCATTCTTATGAATTTATAAAAGGGTTTTTCAAAGTGGTTTTATTTATTTTAACACAGGTTTTCTTTTCTTAGTTTGTAAAACTTTTTGTTCTTTTTTAACTTTATTTCAACTTTTTAAGCATTTTATAAACTTATAAGAATGAATAAGTTATCGTTTTAATTTTTCGAGGACTTTTTTTTTCTCTTTTTGAGAGTGCGTGCATTTAGGAGTTAGATTTTATCACTTTATTTAACACTTTCTCAAATTCCTGTAGAGTGTGTGTGTGTATGAGATAGTTTTTACAGCTTTCATTTCCCGCCTAATCGTTTGAGTAGGACTTGTCATTTTATCTCTTTCATTTCCCGCCTACTCATTTGATTAGGACTTGTATTTTACTGCTTTCTTTAATGCTTTCATTTCCCATGTTGATGCACGAAATGCGTCCTCCATTTAACGGGTTGTTCGATCTCATAAGTTAGAAGAATAAGAGGGTTGCGGGGATGGAGGCGAGGTTTGAAGCAAGGGAGAAGCTTGCTTGAGATGAGGAGAAGCTTGCTCGAGCAGAGAAGAAGCTTGCACAACAAGAGAAGAAGCTTGCTCAAGCAGAGAAGGAGCTTGCTCGAGCAGAGAAGGAGCTTGCTCGAGCAGAGAAGGAGCTTGCTCAGGAGCAAGGGAGAAGCTTGCTTGAGCAAACGAGAGGCTTGCTCGAGCAGAGAATAAGCTTGCTCGAGCAGAGAATAAGCTTGCTCGAGAAGAGAAGGAGCTTGCTCGAGCAGAGAAGGAGCTTGCTTAGGAGCAAGGGAGAAGCTTGCTTGAGCAGAGGAGAGGCTTGCTCGAGAAGAGAAGAAGCTTGCTCGAGCAGAGAAGACGCTTGCTCGAGCAAAGAAGGAGCTTGCTCGAGTAGAGAAGAAGCTTGCTCGAGCAGAGAAGAAGCTTGCTCGAGCAGAGAAGAAGCTTACTTTTGCAGAGAAGAAGCTTACTCGTGCAAGGAAGGAGCTTGCTCAGGCAGAGAAGATGCTTGCTCGAGCAAGGAAGGAGATTCATCAAGAGATGTCGAGCAGACGTTACTTTGGCGGTTTAGCTTTGATGGTTGGACCGAGAGAGGGAAAGAAGAGACGGGGCCGCTTGAAGCAGCAACAGCAGACTTTGCCCGCCGCGGCTTGAATGCCACTCTTGTGACGGGCTTTTCCTTTAATCAAGAAGCAAGATTAATGCATGTTATTGCACCATTACATTTAAAAGCAGTAAAGGGTACAAGGGGAAGCTGGCGGCTGAGAAAAAGAGGTGCTAGATACTAAGTAAAAAAAACTAGGCGGACTGGAAATCTGAGTCCGCAGGCCTTGCTGGCAGGATTGTGGGAAACTCAGCGAACTGGCAATCTGAGTCCGCAGGGCTTGCTGGAAGAACTGTGGAGAGCTCGACGGACTGGAAATCTGAGTTCAAAGGGCTTGCTAGCAGTGGCAGTTCTCCTGCGCTTCCCCCTAAACTATAGTCCTTGGGGCCTATTTATAGGCCCAAGGGGAATCTTCTTGAAGCGGCATAAGGTGACGTCATCATGGAGGACTAGGCAGACTCGGCAAACAGGTCGACGACCTCGGCGGACTCGGCGGACTGACCTTTTGAGTCCGCAGGTCATCGGGAGAGCTGAGGAGAGGAGGGGGCCCCTAGGGCAGTAGAGGCGGTGCTGGCCTAGAGCAGGCCGCCCCTAAGCCAGCAGCCTAGGATCATGGCCGCCCAACAGCCGGCGGCCTGGGAGCCAGCCGCCCCTAGGGGGTGGCCTGGGAGCCAGGCCGCCCCTAAGGCGGCGGCCTGAGGCCAGGCCACCCTTAGGAGAGGCGGCGGCATGGGGCCAGGCCACCCTTAGGAGAGTCGGCGGCATGGGGCCAGACCGCCCTTAAGAGAGTAGGCGGCATGGGGCCAGGCCGCCCATAGGAGAGGCGGCAGCCTGGGGGCAGGCCGCCCCTAGGATAAGCGGCCTGAGGAAGGCCGCCTAGCAGCTTGGCGGCCTAGAGCAGGCCGCCCAAGGCGGCGACAGCCTGGGGTAGGCCGCCCAACAGCCTGGCGGCCTGGAGCAGGCCGCCCAAGGTGGCGGCGGCCCTGGGCAGTCCGCCCACTGAGGCTAGCAACCTGAGGAGCAGGATGCCCTCCTGGGGCCGACAGATACCTGTACTAGAGGGGCTCGCCGAGCCTGCGATGGTTCTGTTGGCCGAGGGTTGACACCGGCAAAACGACCCAACGGATTGATGCAGGTTGCCTCCTGCAAGGAAGAATGCTACGCAGTTAGCTTGCCAAACCGCATGGCCTGCGAGGGTGAGCTATAAGAGCAGCTCACCGTCTCGCAGGGCATACAGTGGCTATGCAACTGGGGCGGTTAGACTGGGGGGACCGTCCTAGTCGCACGGTATGTGCGGATAGGAGAACTTATCCGCCTGACCCAAAAGAGGAGGGCTGAGGCAAATCGCGACCCTTGGGGGGAGAGTGGGTCGCGATTTGCGATCTCGAGACCTTGGGAAGGGATTGCCGATTTTGGTGGTTAACATCCCGCCTACTTGTTTGAGTAGGACTTGTCAATTTATCACTTTCATTTCTCGCCTACTCGTTTGAGTTGGACTTACAGTTCAATTATGCAATTTCTTTTCTTAAGCCGTCCCCATTCTAATGAGTGGTAAATCACTCTTAGCCCTAAGTATCGAAGAGAAATGGGATAGATAAAATCGCTTTAAATAATTAACGGTCTTCTTTTTCTCATTAATTAAAGTACTTAACGTTTGCCCCGAGTATACGACGCGTAGTACCACATATCGATATGTGGGCTCTATTTCCGTTGTCCATACGCTAGCTAGCCGAGAGACCATGCATATGGACCAATCACCCTTGGGTAAAGAGAATTGCGTGCATACCCTCGAGAGAGGAGAAGCGTAATTCTTCCGGATTGGGATCCCCGCCCGATAGCGAGGTTCTTAGCTTAATGCGGGCATTAAGAGGAATCTTTCGTCGGACGAGAGTTCGATCGAGTAGTCTTAATGTTCAGGTGAGTGATATTCCTAGAGCTAGGTAAGCTCATTCTTTTGGAACCTCCACAGCCAAGTCTCCCTTTAATTACTTTGAAATTTAGGATCTCTAGTTATTAAAAGTTATTTTAGTTCTAATTCATTTCGGTATCGATGCGCTAATTCTTCATTGGCTTTTTCTGCTTTTATTTTTTGCTTATATATAACCACGCTATTTAAAAAATAACCCGACAAGTTATCTTTAGTAAAATAATAGTCCATCCAGGGACTGAGTAGAAATAATCAACCCGTCCCCGGGAATAATATGACCCCGTTATTCCCCACCAGAATATCTTGTACTAAACGAAATAGGTGGACTTGCCTCCTTTCGTTAAAACTCGGCTTCAAATTTTATATAAAATAAAATCTGCACGCCCCGCTATTCAAACTAAATAAACCACAGACCAAAATAAATCACCCTTGGGACACCGCGAGTTTTAACCATTGATGTATAAAACTCGCGGCGCCCCGCGGTTTAGGATTGTTAAATAAAGAAAAACGGTGGTTATATTTATTAGAAAGAAAGGCGGGGCACGTAGATTTATTTAATATAAAAAAGGGTTTTAGACCGAGTCTTAACGAGAGGGAGGCAAGTGCACCTATCGCGTGTAGTACATGATATTCCGGTGTAGAATATCGGGGTCGTATTGTTCTCAGTGCCGGTTTACCTATTTATACTCTTTCCCTGAAAGTCTGTTATTTTACCGATAATATTTTTATTTGTGTGTTTATAAAAAAAGATGGTAGACGTAAAAATATAAACAATGCTGAAAAAATGCAGTAAAAATTAAGCAAGAACGCCGATGTATAAATAGCGCGACGAATGTCGAAAAGAAATTGAACTAAAATAACTTTTAATAAAAAGAGATCCTAAATTTCAAATTAATTAAGGTGGAGACTTGGCCGTGAAGGTTCAACAGAAAGTAGCTCACTTATCCCTAGGACTATCGCTCACCTGAATGCTAAGACTATTCGACCGATCGTTAGACTGACGAAGGATTGCTCTTAATGCCTGCATTACGCTAAGAACCCCGCTATTGGGTGGGGAACCCAATCCGGTAGAGTCGCGCGCCTCCTCTCTCGAGTGTTAGCGCGATGCTATCTTTACCCAAGGGGGATCGGTCCATACGTGCAGCCTCTCGGCATTGCGTATGGATAACGGAAATAGAGCCCGCACATCGATATGCGGTCCTACGCGTCGTTAACCCGGGGCAAACCTTAAGTAATTTAATTAAATAGAAACACAGGGCCTTTAATTATTTAAAGATATTTTATCTGTCCCAATGCTCTTCGATATTGAAGTCTAAGAGCGGTTAGCCACTCATCAGAATGGGGACACTTAATCTAGAAAGCGATAAAAGAAAGCGGTAAAGGAAAGCTGTAAAGGAAAGCAGTAAATGAAAGCTGTAAAGGAAAGTAGTAAATTACGAGTCCCGGCTCAAATGAGTGGGCGGGGGTAAATCTATCTCATACACGCACGCACTCTACATAAATGAAAATGCATACACACACTCTACATAAATGAAAACACACACACGCACACAAAGTTTCCCACTCAAGTGAGTAGGAGAAAAATTAAAGCAATAAAAAGACAAGTCTCACTCAAACGAATGGGCGGGAAATGAAAGAAATGTGTCATTCAACTCTTAACTAGTAGGTAGAAATAAATGCGTACACGCACACACTCTGCTGAAATAAAAGAAAGCTATAACACTAACTTATACACGCACACACACTTGCAAAAAAATTAAGAAAAACAAAGATGCTGAAAAATTAAAACAACGACATTTCTACCGCTAGAATGCGGTAGAAATGCGTAAAAAGACGAAATAAAAATTAAACGAGCGAAAAGTTTTGCAAATAAATGCAAAATGAAAATGCTCGAAAAATTAAAACAACTACTTTTAATTTTATCTTTTTATAAAAGAGCAAAAAAGGTGAAAATAAAACTAAAAAAAGACGAAAAGTTTTACGATCGTAAAAAGTCCTAAGTTAAAGAAAATAAAGATAACACTTTTTAAAACTCTTTTATAAATTCATAAGGATGAACATTAGGATAAAAAGAGAAATCTAAACCTAAACAAGTGATGAGCATGAAAATAAAACGGATATTACAACGGCTGGAAATGCTTAAAATTCCTAAGTCTAAACTAAGTTATAAAAGCTAAAAAGAAACATAAAAAGAAAAGCACAAAAAAGGAACGAAAAATTACTTAGAGTAGGGTGCATAAATGAATTCTAAGCTATGCAAAGAAAGAAAAGCTAACATTTTATTAAATAGAAAACAAAGAGATTACATAAAAACAAAAACAAACACTAAGGAGGGGGAGAAATTCCCTTACATTGCATGAGAAGCCATTTGGGTACCTACCCTAAGGAATTTGGACCAAAAAGTTGACAGGAAAGCTTTTTGAAAGCTCTTATTTATAAACAAAATTTTTGGGTGTGACACGCCCTAGTCACGGGCGTGACAGGGGGCGTCTCAGTCAGAGGCGTGTTTGACTTGGCAACTTCGGCGAGCTGGCTTCATTCTGGAAGATTCGGGAAGGTGACACGTTTCGGTCACGGGCGTGACAAGGTTGTCACGGGCGTGAAAGGGGGGCGTGGCGGGGGGCGTGACTTGGACAGCTGGCAGTTCTGATGTCAGCAGCGTTGAGTGTCGACATCGACACGGGCGTGATGGGCTTGACACGGGCGTGATTGGATGGTGTTGAGTGTTGAACAGTAAAATCGTTAAGTGTCGACTGGAGGAAGGCATTGAGTGCTTGACACGGGTGTGTCGGTCAATGACATGGGCGTGTCAGGTCAAATTTTGACCTTTTTTCTGAAATTTTCCGAAAATTAAAAAAACTAAGTTAGAAATAAAAATTACAAAATATGAATAATTTATTAAATAAAACAAACTAAAAAGGGTAAAAATAAAGTAAAATATCATACTAAACATACATTAAAATCGGAATATTTACAACTCATCAAATACCCCTATACTTAAGCTTTTGTTATTCCAGAGCAAAAGTTGGAGATGAACTTATAAGGAATAAAAAGAATCTAAATTTAACTAACGCTTAATTTAATTGTAAGAAAGATCGAAGTAAATTTCCGGGGTTTCAGAATAAATTCCTAAATTATGAAAATGTTATAAATAGAGGAACCATTTCAGAAAATACTTCTAATACGAGAAAAATAGAAAGCGAAAATTATTTTTGTTAGTTTAATAAAAATGAATTGGAATTATAGAAAAAAAATTTAGCTAAAAAGAAATTAATAGGAAGTAATTTAATTTAAAATTTATGCTCTCAAAAAGATTTAAATTAATTCTAGAATCATGAAAATTGGCTAAGTTGTTTGGCGGTTATGAAGGGGGCTTTGATTTTGAGGCGAGGTAATTTTTTTCACGAACCTCCATAATTTTTTCTTTTTGGATTATTAGGAAAACGAAATCTTATTTTCCTAATATAATATATTTTTTTCTTCATTAAGGTAATAAACCCAATGTATATTTATTGGAGTAATGAATTTTATCCTCTTACTCAGTAACATATAATCTTTTTAATTATTTGGTGCCTATATTTACGGGACGAAATCTTATCCCCATTGACATAAGAGCTTTTAAAGGTTAAAGTGGGAAATCATAACAATTAAGGCATGAAAAAAGGTGGATGGTTTAATTTCTAAAAGAAACCTAGAGTTTAATAAAAAAATGTGAGAGCAATCTTTTTAATTTAAACGTTCCTACATTTCTAAAAGCATAAGTAGAAATAATATAAAATCTATAAATGTTACTTTCTAACATAAAAACATGCTTTTATTCAAAAAATAAGAAGTGAAATGAGAAACATAAGTTCCCTATAATAAGAAAAAGTCAAAAAAAATTCTTTAAAATCTTAACCCCAAAAATCTAAATCTATCGAGCTACAATTAATAAATGAATAGTAAATAAACAATTAATTAAAATTCGCATATAAATAAACTCGAAACGATTATTTTGGAGAGCAAAGAACTTAAGAAATGAGGTATTCGAATTATTTAATTCAAAATAATTTTTTTTAATTTTTGGAGTTTTTCTAATTTTTTTGATATTTTGGGGTTATTTTCATTTTTTGGAATTATAGAGTTATTCTTTTTTTTTGGATTTTTGGATTTTCAAGATTTTTTGATTTTTGATTTATTAAGGTTATTTACAAGAAAGGGGAAAAAAGGTGTTATTTAAAAGAAAAGAGGGAAAAAGAAGAGGAAAGAGAATATTTACAAAAAATAATTACAAAGTAAAAAAAAACTGATCGCCCGCGAACAGACTCTTATTTAGGTGGTTGGTTTGATGAGTCGAACGTCGCAGAGCGATATATTTTTTTTGAGTTTTTTTTATTATTATTATTATAAAAACATGAAAAATTTTGGAGTTTTTATTTTTGCAATTTTTTTGTATTTTTGATTGGGTGCAGAAAATAAAAGAGCAGAAAATTAGAAACACCCACATACTTAATTCCAACATTGTCCCCAATGTTGCACTAAATATGAGGAATGATATATATATAAAAGAAGTCTAAGCAGTTATGTACAAAAAAATTAAAAATAGGGTTTAGAAAAGCTTTCCTGAAATGCGTTTGGGGAGGCCCGTTAAGTTAAGACCTGCAAAAGTTAGAAGTAACATAAATATAACAGGAAAAAAATGAAAAAGTTAACGTTCGGCGAAAAGTGTGCGGGTGAAAGGGGGTGGCGAGTAAGTGTGACTCGTAAGCTAACGTCTTAGCTATATGGGGTGAAAGATATGCGTTCCCCTATCGCTCACAATAGTGAAGCGCGCCGAAGCGACAAAATAAGTATATAATTTTTTAGAATTTTAGTTGTTTTTAGTGTTTTTAAGTTTTTTTTTAGTTTTTTTATTTTTTTTTAGATTTTCAAGTTTTTTTTTTAGTTTTGATTTTTGAAAATAAAAAAAATAAGAAAATAAAATGAAAATAAGGTAGGCATAAAAAAATATGAAAGATATATTTTTTTTGTTGAATTTTATATTTTTGATGAAAATAAGGTAAAAATTTTCATCTCTTTTTTTATTAGATTTTTAAGTTTTTAAATTTCTTAGTTTTTTTTAAGTTTTTTTTTTAGTTTTTTTAAAGTTTTTTAAGTAGTTTTTATTGTTAATGATATTATTATTATTATTAATATATATTTCTTGGTTGGCCATTTTTTTAAAATATAAATAAAGGGTAAAATTAATAGTTTTCAGGAATTCAAAATAGTAAATCAAAAATTTTCCCCGGCAACGGTGCCAAAAACTTGATGGATAAAACTCGCGGCGCCCCCTGATTAGAATTGTTAATTAAAGAAAAAAATGGTGGTTATATTTATTAGAAAGAAAGGCGGGGGCGCGTAGATTTATTTAATATAAAAAAGGTTTTAGACCGAGTTTTAATGAGAGGGAGGCAAGTGCACCTATCGCGTGTTGTATAGGATATATTCGGTGAGGAATATTGGGGTCGTATTGTTCTCGGGGCCGGTTTACCTATTTCTACTCTTTCCCTGAAAGTCTATTATTTTACCGATAATATTTTTATCTGTGTGTTTATAAAAAAAAAGATGGCACGCGTAAAAATATAAACAATGTAGAAAAAATGCAGTAAAAATTAAGCAAGAAAGCCGATGAATAAATAGCGCTACGAATGTCTAAAAGAAATTGAACTAAAATAACTTTTAATAAAAAGAGATCCTAAATTTCAAATTAATTAAGGCGGAGACTTGGCCGTGGAGGTTCCACAGGAATGAGCACACTTATCTCTAGAACTATCGCTCACCTGAATGCTAAGACTATTCGACCGATCGTTAGACTGACGAATGATTCCTCTTAACTCCCGCATTATGCTAAGAACCCCGCTATTGGGTGGGGAACCCAATCCGGTAGAGTCGCGCGCCTCCTCTCTCGAGGGTTAGCGCGAAGCTCTCTTTACCCAAGGGGGATCGGTCCATACATGCGGCCTCTCGCGTTGCGTATGGATAACAAAAATAGAGCCCGCACATCGATTTGCGGTCCTACGCGTCGTTAACTCGGGGCAAACCTTAAGTAATTTAATAAAATAGAAACACAGGGCTTTAATTATTTAAAGCTACTTTATCTGTCGCAATGCTCTTCGATATTGAGGGCTAAGAGTGGTTATCATCGGAATGAGATTATCCTAGAGTCGTACGGAGGCCACGACGACGCTTATTAGACACGATCAAACCCCTCTAACGCACACGCTACGTAAAACGAGCCACAACAATTATTTATTTAAGTTCACGCTAACAATACGATCGCCGTCCGCGAAATAGATCGAGTGTTTCTAAAGGCCAAACTCTTTCCGGCTAAATGGAAATAATATTGATCCCCGAGCGAGCTTAGGTGTTGTAACCAAAATAATATCCACCAAGAAACTAAACGATCCAAAAATGGTGTTAACTATCCCAACAAAAAGAAAACGAGGAGTCCAAATCCTTTTTCGAATCCTTCGGAAAACCAAACGGAAAATTGCTAATCGGTTATGTGTTAACCTCAATAATAACAAATTCTGAAAATAACGCAAAATCACGTCCAAGTACAAGAACTATCTAGGAAAAGAAATCTCTTTGTGTAGTAATATCGTTACCCCTCTCGAAAGATAGATCCGAGATAGCGGATCCACCGAATAGATCGCTTCTCCATTGATGTCCATTGAAGAACTTATGATGAACAGAATCTTGAAATCCATTTCACGTCACGCCGGCGTGGATCCTCTAGAAGACCTCCTTCCTTGCTAGATCTTGATGTGGCCGAACTTCCTTAGAGAGGGTCACCTCTCGGTTTTGAGTGGAGAGGCAAAGGGCCGTCGGCTTGGGTAGGGAAATAGGGAAGGTGGCGGCTAGGGGATGAGGGGAGAAGGGGGTTGGCCGATCTCCTTGAGGAGGGAGAGGGGGTAGGCCGTCGGTTTTGGAGAGGAGGGAAAGAGGGGGCGGCGGCTAGGAGAGGGCAAGGGAGAGAGGGAGAGGGAGCAAGAAAATAGGTCTAGGAAATCTCAATTCTTATTCAATAATAATCTACCTCAATATGAAAGAGTCATAGCCTTATATAGGCTTACATCCCAAATGAAAAAGCTAGTGGCTAAATAACACACCACATAAATGAAATGCAGGAAATAAAATATTGTTTTAAAATAGCCACTCATGAAAAGGCTATTAGCACACCAAAAAGAAAAATATTCAAACACGAGTTTTGTTTGCGAGGGCGAAGCCCTAGCCATGACCGCTACGTCGTCGCAAGTCTTTTGTCGGTATATCTTCAACCTCCTCACTCCTCGATGGTCCATCCTCAAGTGCTCCAAGTGCTCCAAGTGCTCCATCATGATGGCCTTCGCCATCAATCCTCCTCCGCTCAAAGGACTCATCCCCGATGAGTTCAGAGAGATAGCGGAGTAGAGTCCGCGTCAAGAAGATCCAACTGTGCAGTCGAGAGCCAAGAGTCGTCCGAAGCCGGACGACCACGCCAACGAACCAAGAACCTGTGAACGTCGCCATCTGTAGTGGGAACAACATCATCCTGCAAAATCTTGTCAGGCAAGAAATCTGTCCGGGAAACCTCGGAAAAGCGTTAGGTGAAGCAAAAAAAAAACATTTTCATCATCAATAAACTGCATACCTCCCGTAGACTTCGCAGGAGAAAGCGATCCAGATTTTAACTCACCCCCCACCCCATTAGAATTTTCGTAGAAATATGAAACGGAGAGATAGACAATTCAGGTGTTGGAGCAACAAAAAGCGTTAAATCGGAAATGTTAAACACAGGGAGATTCCCCAATCAGTAGGTAACTCTAACAAATAAGCATTTTCGCCTAATTACTTCAAGATTCGAAAAGGACCGCTTTCCTTGTTCGCTAATTTTTTTTATGGTGCCCGAAGGCATCCGTTCAGGGATTAGACGAACCATAACCAAATCGCCTATGTTCAAAGAGACTACCCGCCGATGTACATTAGCATTCGATTGATATATAGAATATTGCTTAGCTAACGTCTTGCCAATGTGCTCGTGGAGAGTGTGAACATGTGAAGCGAAGTCTAGTGCAACTTGACTTGACTTAAAAGAAGGTGGTAAAGGAATCAAGTCAAGTGGCACTGGCGCTTTATAACCGTGCACTATCTCATTCGGGGACAACCAAGGGGAAACTCATTAAATGTAAACCC